>PVJL010000920.1:213620-264448 GCA_004026885.1 Lyroderma lyra
TTTTGATTTGCATTTCCCTGATAGCTAATGAGGATGAGCATTTTTTCATATGTCTGCTGGCCATTTGTATTTCTTCATGGGAGAAGTGTCTGTTTAGTTCTTCTGCCCACTTTTTAATTGGGTTGTTTGTTTTTCTGTTGTTAAGTCTTATTAGTTCTTTATATATTTTAGATATTAGACCCTTATCTGATGCGTTATTAGCAAAAATTTTCTCCCATTCAGTTGGCTGTCTCTTTGCCTTGTTGATGGTTTCTTTTGCTGTGCAGAAGCTTTTTAGTTTGAAATAATCCAATTCATTTATTTTTGCTTTTACTTCCCTTGCCTTTGAGGTCAGGTTCATGAAGTCTTCCTTGAGTCCTAGGTCTATAAGCTTAGTACCGATGTCTTCTTCTATACAGTTTATTGTTGCAGGTCTTATATGAAGGTCTTAATCCATTTCAAGTTAATTTTTGTATAAGGAGAGAGTTCACAGCTCAGGTTCATTCTTTTGCATGTGTTTTTCCAGTTTTCCCAGCACCACCTACTGAAAAGGTTGTCTTTTGCCCATTGCATAGTTTTTGCTCCTTTATCAAAAATTATTCATCCATAAATCTGTGGATTTATTTCTGGGTTTTCAATTTTGTTCCATTGGTCTGTGTGTCTGTTTTTCTGCCAATACCAAGCTGTTTTGGTTATTGATACTTTGCAGTAAAATTGAAATCGGGGAGTGTGTTAGCACCCACCTTATTCTTTTTATGTTGTAGTGGCAATTTGAGGTCTTTTTTGGTTCCATACAAATCTGATAATCTTTTTATGTATTTCATGAAAGTATGATTGTGGGGTTTAGAACACAAAATATCTTTCATTTCTTTGTGTCCTCTTCAATATCTTTCAAAAGTGTCTTACAGTTTTCCATGTATAAATACATCACATTCTTTAAGTTAAATCCCAGGTATTTCATTCTTTTTGTTGTGATAGCAAAAGGTATTGACTCTCTCGTTTCTTTTTCTGAAGATTCATTGTTTGTATATAGGAATGCTGTTGGTTTTGGTATGTTGATTTTGTATCCTGTGACTTTACTGCATTCGTTTATTATTTCTAATGGTTTCTTGGTGGAGTCTTTGGAATTTCCTATATAAAGGATCATGTCATCTGCAAATAGTTGCAATTTGATCTCTTCTTTCCCAATTTGGATACCTTTGATTCCTTTCTCTTGCCTGATTGCTCTGGCTAGAACTTCCAGTACTATATTGTACTATATTGAATAGCAATAGTGACAGGGGGCATCCCAGTCTTGTTCCTGATCTTTTATTTTGTTTATGTGGTGTATCACATTGATTGATTTTTATATGTTAAACCATCTTTGTGCTCCTGGGATGCATCCCACTTGATCACACTGTATAATCTTTTTGATGCATTGCTGTATTCTATTTGCTAATATTTTGTTTAGAATTTTTGCATCCGTGTTCACCAGAGATATTGGCCTCTAGTTTACTGTGTGTGTGTGTGTGTGTGTGTGTGTGTGTGTGTGTGTGTTTTACCAGGTTTTGATATTAGGGTAATATTGGCCTCATAGAATGAGTTAGGAAGTATTGCCTCATTTTCAATTTTTTGTTAGAATCTGAGGACAGTGGGCATTAATTATTCTTTGAATGCTAGGTAAAATTCATTGGTGAAACCATCTGGTCTGGGGCTTTTTCCTCTAGGGAGTTTGTGGATAGTCTTTTGAATTTCTTTGCTATTGATTGGTCTATTTAGGTTATCCAGTTCTTCTTGGTTCAGTCTAGGTAGGCTCTAAGTTTTTAGGAACTTGTCCATTTCTTCTAGGTTTAAATTTAGTGGCATAAAGCCCTTCATAATATTTTCTTATAATAATTTGTATTTCTGTGGTATCAGTGGTAATTTCTCCCCTTTCATTTCTAATTTTGGATTTTGTGTTCTTTCCTTTAGCCCTTTGGATAGTCTAGTCAGGGGATTATCAGTTTCGTTGACTTTCTCAATGAAACAACTCTTGTACCATTAATTTTTCCCATTGTCTTTCTGTTCTAGATTTTATTTATCTCTGCTTTAATTTTTATTATTTCTTTTCTTCTGCTGACTTTGAGTTTTTTCTGCTCTTTTTTTCCCTAGTTTCTTAAGATGAGATGTTATGATGTATACTTGTGATTTTTCTTGTTTCTTAAGATAGGCCTGTAATGATATAAATTTCCCTCTTGTTACTGCTTTTGCCGTGTCCCAATAATTTTGGTATGCTGTATTTTCAGTCATTAGTTTCTATTTTATTTTTTAGTCTCTTCTTTTATTTATTCTTTGATCCAATCATTTTTAAATAAAATGTTGTTTAATCTCCATGTATATGTGGTTTTTTCTGCTTTTCTTTTACAGTTGGTCTCCGATTTCAGAGCTTCATGGTCTGAAAATACACTTGGGATAATTTCAATCTTCCTGAATTTGCTGAGGCTACTTTTGTGTCCCAGCGCATGGCTTACCCTTGAGAATGTTCCATGTATACTAGAAAAAAAGATACAGTCTGTTTTTGCTGAATGAAGTGTCCCATAGATGTCAATTATGTCCAGCTGCTGTAATGTGTCATTTAGAACTAATGTTTTCTTATTTATTTTCTGTTTGAATGATGTGTTCATGGTTGTTAAGGAGGTGTTTAGGTCTCCTACAATGATTGTGCTTTTGTCAATTTTTTCTTTCAGATCTGTTAGGAATTGCTTTGTATATTTTGGTGTTTCCTGGTTGGAAGCATATATATTAATTAGTGTCAAGTCTTCTTGTTGTTGTATTGTGCCTTTTATCACTATGTAGTGTCCATCTTTGTCTCTTGTTAACTTTTTTAACCTGAAGTTTGTTTTGTCAGATGTCAGTATGGCAACTCCTGCTTTTCTCTGTTTACCATTTACTTGGACTGTTGTTTTCCATCCTTTCACTCTGAGTCTGTGTTTGTCTTTATGGCTGAGGTGTGTCTCTTGGAGACAGCATATGGATGAGTTTTGTTTTTTAATTCAGTCTTCTCTGTGTCTTTTTCTTGGTGAGTTGAGTCCATTAACATTTAGAATGATGATTAATATATGAGGATTTCCTATGACCATTACTTCCTTTTTTAAATTCTTTTTTATTTTTGTTTCTTTTTTGTTATACCAACGCTATTCTATCTATTCTGATGTTTTGTTTCAGGTCGAAGAGCCTCCTTCAGTATTTCTTGAAGTGCCAGTCTCATGCTGGTGAATTCCCTCAGCTTTTGTGTGTCTGAGAAGATCTTTATTCCTCCTGCATATCTGAAGGTAATTTTGCTGGATAATTTATTCTTGACTGGAAGTTTCTCTCTTTTGATATTTTGAATATTTGATTCCATTCCCTCCTGGCTTGTATAGTTTCTGCTGAGAAGTCTGATGGGTTTTTCTCTAAAGGTTATAGTTTTTTCCCCTGGCTGCCTTGAGAATTGTCCATTTGTCTTCAGTGTTTGACATCTTCAGTACAATGTTTCTTGAAGAAGATCTGCTAGGGTCCAGATATGTAGGGGACCTATTTTCTTTTTGAGTTTGGGGTTCCAGATCTTTCCTTAGGATTGGAAAGTTCTCATCTACTAATTGTTTGAGTATATTCTCTGTAGAGTACTCTGCTTCTTCTTCCAATTCTATTATCCTGATGTTATTTTTTCTCATGGAGTCAGATAGTTCTGGCAGAGTTCTTTCAATAGTTTTGGTTCTGTATTCTCTATCTTCTTTATCCTGAGATGTTTTCATGTTCCAGTCTTCAATATCACTGATTCTTTCCTCCACCTGTTGACCTTGTTTTCTATGGCAGTTATTTCATTTCTCATTTCTTTTACTACATTATTTATCTCTCGAATTTTCATCGCCTTCTTCTTTATAGTTTGAATTTCTTTGTTAAAATATTCCTTTGGTTCATAGATTTCCTTTCTGAGATCATTCATTTCAGCTATAGTGTTCTGCCAGTATGTTTTCATTTCTCTGAGAACCTTTAGAATGGCTACCTTGTATTCTCTGTCACTCTGTTCATAAATTTCTAGATCTATAAGATTCATTTCTGGAAATTTTTCATGTTTTTTTTTCTTTTGAGTAGCTTTAAATCTTAAGGTACATGTATTGTCTGTTGTGTTCTTCTTTGGCATGAGGGCTTTATTTCCAAGATAGCCCAGGAGATCACTTTTTCCCGCTGATTAGTATTTTTGTGGTGTCTTGCTGCAGAGCAGACACTAGATGGTGCTGGGAGGGAATGTTTTGGGAAAGAGGGGAGGTGTTTAACCTGTACCTCCCATCTCTGCCAGCATTTGGAGGTGGGACCCATCTGTCGGAGGTCTCTCTACTTCCTGCAGTTCATTGGGGAAGCTACAAGGGAGGCCAACACAATGCAAACTGAGGCTGCCCTGCTTCCTGCATTGGGGAAGCTGGGGGAGACAGGGGAGGCCAATGGAATGCAGGCTGAGGCCATTCATGTTAGTCAGGATGAATGCCGTCAAATTTGCCTTTCTCCCTTCTCCAGCGTTTTACCACAGCCGTGTTTTAGCGATTCATTTCCATGGCAACCACGCCAGGGCCTGCATTTGCTGTACCTAAGAACCTATTCCCACCTATGGCAGTTCATTGTTTTTCTCGGCTTCCTTGCTACTTACAGCTTCAGAGCTTGGCTCCCAGGCTTTGTTTATAACTCGCTGCTTTTAGGTCCATCTCCCTCATGGTCTCCCTATGTTCCTGCCACTCTGGACTCCACTCTTGTCTTCTTTTGGCCTCCTCTCTCCCTTATATCATGCCGTTCCCTGATTTCTTTCTAATTCCTTTAGCTAACCGTGTTGGTATTGGGTCGCAACCCATCTGCTCACTCCCTTCTCTCCTGCTTGCCCCGCTTTCTCTAACCTTCAGGTGATTTCTTGCGATGCATGGATTTCTCAGTTGTCACCATGCCATTTGGGGTTTCCTGTGTTGGATCCTGGCAGGCTATTTAATTGTATTTTCCAGGAAAGGTTTTAGGGACCTCCTCTCTTGTCGCTATCTTTATCATGTGTTTCAATGTATTATATTGTACCTCATTTCATCATGCACTGTGAAAGATAAAATTGTGCATTTCAGGAAAGGGTTTTTCTTTTTCTTTTCTTTCTTTCTTTTTTGTAGAAACCTAAGATGGGGTAATTTGAGGATATGTTAACTGTTTGTAATTTTTTAGAGCACAATAAGAGTTCTTACATGTTCTTCAATTGATTCTTACGGAGAATTATGGAGTGGTTTGAGAAGTGCTGTCATGGGACTATAACATCCAGTTAATTCACAGGACTATATTTTATTCTTAACCCTTAAAAGTTTGATGAATTTCTCAGAAGGGATAAAAATGAAGCCCAGCATTACCTCATTTGCCTCCCCAGTCAGTTGCATTAGTGCACTATGCTCTTGTGGGAAATAGCAGAGTCAGCACACTCTTTAGTCAAATCTAGATGATCCTTGGAAAGTCTGTCTTTGTGGAGCTTAGACATTGATTTAGATATTCTTCTTTATTCTTTCATTGTCATGGGTCAAGGAGTTCTGTTAATAAGAATCTAGCCTATCTTTTGAGTAGAGATATGGAATAGGGATTCTTGAAGAAAAACAGACCCCTGAGGAAAATTATTTTAAGGCAAGAGTTTGACAGAGTGGGTAGAACTGGTTAACTTTTGTTGTTTCTATTTTTTTGCTAAAGTAGACTCAAATCCAAGGCCTGATGGTCCTGAATTTGCATGTGTATGTATTAATATTAGTTGATGCACCTGAGAGGCAATAGGGGTGGTTAAAATTAATCCCGAAGGTCAGTGACTACTAAATTTATATTTTCCCCTAACCTTTTAATTTCAGTATTCTCTCTAGAATCAAAACAAATTTTTCTTTAACCTGCTTAATGGTTCCATTTTGTGAATCTTCTTTCTTTCCTGCCCATGAAAAGACATGAATGGAAAGGATTCACAAGTGCTGATGTCACCACTGAAGGTGATATCTGAGAAAAGAAGGGATGCCTGAGACTTGATCCTGTCACTGAAAAGTAGTATCTTATAAAGATCTCTGAAATTAAATACACTTTTAATTTTTTAAGATAAAACAAGCACATGTATAGTAATAGCATCAAAATTCTAGTCTGGGTAAGTTCTTATGTAGGTATAACTTTAGTTCTCAAGGATGGCTCAGTCTAGGAAAAACAACTGAATCTACACACCTTCTCTCTCTTTTTGTTTTCAAGTGATCATCACTATTCTTTCCCCAGTCAAAATTTTCGACAAGCTACTGTTCTTCTAAACATACTTACCTGTCAGCAGTGAGCTTTGATTCCTGTAGTGTGATCTTCAGCTCAGACAGGAACTTATTTTGGAAAAACAAAAAGGACATGCCAGTGCATCTTAGCTGCCAAGGAATCTGCTCATTTCCTCTGAAAGTACAAATTCTCTGACCTCCCTTGACTCTGCATCAGACTCACTCTCAGCAGGCCTTATTATTCAAAAATGTATTATCTCTTCCTACATTACAGGAGACCTGTTCACAGAAAAAAACAGACTTTTTACTTTCTAGTTCCCTCACAGCCCTACACAGTTTTCTCCACTAAAAGTAAATGAAATTTTCTAGGGCTCCAGAGGCCCGACTCTGTTAGTGTAGGTGACAGAGGGGCTTCTCTGGGTACGTGTTGCCAGGTGCACTCACTGTGCCTTTGTGAGGTGGCCTGATAAAAATGACGTCCCAACACCTATTCTTATTTTAGTGAGAAGCCAAGAGTACCTCAGGGATTCACATTGTCTCACAAAAGTTAACACCATGAGATAGTAGAGACTAAAAAGCAGTGCCTCCAAAGGGGAAATTATGAGTGAATGAGCAAGTATATAAGACAATCGCAAAAAATACTAAAAATAATTCACTGATTGGGGCTTAGGAGTGCACCAGGGGATGATAAAACATCACACATCAGTCCAGGAACAAAACAGAAGGGGCTTTATGGTATCTGGGATTAAACCAGCTGACATTCTTGAAATATTTTTTTTGTAAATTGCATCAAATTATTTATTATTCAATTACATAATGCCACATGAGCTAGATCTGGGAGATACAACAGTAAAAATGACAGATATATGTTAGAAGAAATAATGCTGTCCCAAAGATATCTATAATCTAAGCCCATGTGAATACATTACATTTCATGGAAAAGGGACTTTATAGATATGATTAAGAATAAGGGCCAAAAACACCCTTTTTGGGCTGCACTAACAAGATACCACAGACTTGGTGGCTTATATGACAATTATTCATTTTCCCACAGTTCTGAAGGCTGGAGATCCAAGATCAAGGTGCCATTAGGGTTGGTTCCTGGTGTGACCCCCCCTTTGTGGCTTCTAAGATGTTACCTTCTCACTGTGTCCTTACATGCTCTCTTCATTCTCTATGTGTGCATGAAGAGAGAGAAAGGTTTCTGGTTCTACTTTTTCTTATTCACCATTCCTATCAAATGAGGGCTGTACCCTTATGGCCTCATGTGACCATTTTAAAGGCCTTATCTCCAAATACAGTCACGATAGAGGTTAGGGCTTCAACATACGCACTGGTGAGAAAGGGAACACAAATCAGTCCATAGTAAATAGTATTCTGAATTACCCAGGTGGCCCATTCTAATCACATGAGTACTTAAAAGCAGAGACACTTCTCTGACTAAATCGGAGAAATGGGGTAGAAAATGAAGGAAAGAATCAAAGCATCAGAGAAAGTCAACCTGATATTGTTGGCTTTGAAGATGGAAGGGGACACAAACCAGAGAATGCAGATGGCTTTAAGATGATAAAAATGTCTTTGGCTGACAACCAGCAAGTAAACAGGAACTCAGTCCTACAACCACATGGGATTGAATTCTACCAACAGCCTGAAAGCCAGAAAGCAAATTCTCTCTTAAGAGCCTCTAGAAATGAATACAACTCAGTAGACCTTGATTTCAGCTTCTGACACTCAAGCAGGAAAACAAGTTAAACCTACTAGATTTCTGACAAAGACGACTGTGTGATAATAAATTTATGTTATTAGAAGCCACAAAGTTTTTGGCAACTTGTTAGGAGATCAATAGAACACTAATATAGATATGATCCCTTCTCTCTTAGAGCCTATACTCTAGTGAGTCAGAAAACAATAGAGCAAACAAACAAAATAATTGCAAAGTGTAAAATAATTGCTACGCAAGAAATAAGCAAACAGATCAAATGGAGACTATCATAATGGAACTACAAGGCCTGTCCAGAAAGTATCCAGTCGTGTAATATTAAAAAATAGAGGCATTTGTGGCTGGATTCTTTCCCAACAGCCCTCTTTCCCAATGTATTAAGAGCTATTGGTAAAAGTGATATTTAAGCTGACCAAAGCAAAGAGAAGGAGCTGACTGCTCAAAGAAGTAGAACAAGAGCATCCCATGCAGAGGAAACAGGTGTCCAAAGGCCTTGAGGTGCAAAACAGCTCAGGGTATTCAAGAAACTGAAAAATGTTCAGTAAGGCTAAGCACAGCAAAGGGCAGAATTTAGAAAAATGAAGTTGTAAAGTAGGCTGAGATGAGAGCTTATAATAGTTTCTAAAATGCAATTAGAAATTTCTATTTTATTCTAAGTACAGTAGGAAATCTTTGTGAGCTTTTAAGCAAAAGATTAGAAAAACCAGAGAAATCTTTTAAAATGTCTTTCAGTTAGTTAACAGTATTGTACCACTCTGTAAGGTGTTAATATTAGTGGTGAAGGATTTGAGAACTCTCTGAAGTATCTTTGAAACTCTCAACAAGTCAAAAATTATTTCAAAATAAAAAGTTAGAAAGAAAAAGACTACCATGACATATTTTCTAATTTAGGAATATCATTTTTACTTCTCTGTTGGAATATTGGTTTTTGAGTGTGAATACCAGTAAGGAAACTAGTTCAGTAATCCAAGTGAGTGACAGTGGAACAGAACTTGCTAAGGGGCAAGGTCAAAATCTGTTTTTGAAGTCAAATCACCAGGACTTGATGATAAGTGAGGGGAGTGTGTGTGTGTGCATGTGTGTGTATCTATGTGCCTGTGTGCATGTATTTATTGCTGAGATAAGCAGTGAAGGAATGGGAGAAATTAAGTTCTAGGTTTCTGGCCTGAGAAATTAGGTAATGGCCTCACTTACTACTGGGAAGATTGCAGAATGTAGGGAGAAAGGAATATGAGTTTTTGAGGTTTATGGGCCTCTACATGAAAATATCAAGTGTGCCCAATCTCAAATTTGCGGTCCGGACTGGAGATGTATGTTAGGTAGCTGCAAGCAGAAACAAGTTATTCAAATGTTCCTCTCTCATGGTAGGTGGTAAAAGGCACCTATTCTTTTAAATAACCAGGAGAGTTAACATCCAGGAAAAGGACCTCATAAAGCCAGACCAATGGATTCGTGCAAGAGGATAAACTACTGTTCACTGGAAGGAGGATGCTTTCAAATTTTCACTGTGGGTTTTCTCTTTTTGGTAAAACTCTTATCAGAAATGCCATTTTATCACAGCTATGTTCAGCAGAACCAACCAAAGAAATTTTCTATTTATGCTTGAGCTGGAGTAAAATGAAGAGAGTAATGGCAAGTGAAACAAGATTATGGATCATCTATGGAAAAAACTCTGAGGACAGAAATGTGATAAGTATTTTGAGAAAAGAGAAAGAAGATATGGAATATATAACTTACATATATAATTTTATATACAAACATATAGATACAGATATAGATACAGATATAAATATAGATATATAGATATATAAGCTGTCTGGAAAGTATCCAGCCATGTAATATGAAATATAGAGGCATTTACATAAATGCCTGGATTTTTTCTGGACAGTCATACATACACATTTATAACTATATCCCTCATGAAACAAGCCAGCTATTTCTTCATACCAGACAATGTGCTGACACAGAAGTTATAGCATATGAATATCACTTCTGAGTTTCTTATTAAAAAATACATAAAGAAATTTCTGGTCAACATATTTGAATTTAAAGCAAGTTTGTATTATTTCCCCATTAAGAATCCTTCTTAATGAAGCATTGATGAGGTCTTAGTTGAGATGCTAGCCATATAAGAGGATGGAAAGATGTCCACATTAACTGACATATAGTGTATCTGAACCCAGGGTGAACAAGAATTCACCTCATCATCCTCTTTTCTTAGAAGTATTGCATATAGTAATCATTTTATTGGTTTCTAGTTCAGACTGATAGAGTTCAATTCCTACTCTCTACTTCTACACAATGTGAATTAAAGTTTTAATAACAGCCAACCCAAAGGCCAAAGACAAAACCTGGAACACCATCTCTATGTAGCTTGAATTATGTTGCAAAATGGATGGTTTGAACTTTTTGGTTAGTTTATTCAATTGATGTAGCAAAAGCATACATTTCTGGTCATTAATTTAAAAAATTGTTTGAATTTTAGATATGTAACATAATATGCCACTAATAATATCTATTTAAATATAACAAATATATACACATATACATATTTTATAGAAAAAAATAATCTGATTTCATTGGGCTGAAATCAATTTTGCTTTTCAAATGGAAATTTTTTCCAAATAAATTTATATTCCTTCAGTTTGATTTAGAAATTTGAAGACAGTATGCCTTTTACTACACAGTTTCCTTAGTTTTCATTTGAATCTACTAAAAAAAAATTGAGTCAAGGAATGTTAGATTACAACCCCTAACCATGTCTCTAAAAGTTTGACCCTGACTTTTCCAGTACTTTCTTGCTATGGAGCACTACACTCCACTGTGAGAAAGTTAAAGATGCTTGAATGTTCCAGTTCATTCCAGTTGCTATCAGTATTGCTCTCCCATGTAGACCATTCCTCATTCCTCCTGAGTGTCGTCAAGCTTATCACATGGTCTAGCAGTGTGACCAACACCAGCTATCAACTACTTCAGGTATCAAGTCTTTTACTGTTGACTTCAGCTGCATGGGCAGAGAATAGTGCCCAGAAATAGACTGCCTTTCACGAGGCAGTTAACTTCAGTGTCGCTGTCCAAATGGGGGGGAAAAAGAGAAATGGAAAAAGCTCTTTAATAGCTAGGGAGTTGTTGGGGCTACCCACTGAGTCTATTGAGATCAGCTCCCAGACCAAGTTGTCCTTCAAGGAAAGAGCGAAGATATCCCATGAAGCAATTGTACAGACCTCTAAGTGGAACTCTACTCTTTAAACGGATCACCTGGTGGTTGACATCACTTCCTTGCTTAACAGTACTACCGTTTTCTGTGTTTTAACTTGGTTATCTTTCTGCAGGCTGAACCCCCTGCTAAACTCTTCAGACATACACTGCTCACCCCAGTATACCCTCTCTGGCAGTGGGTAAATGGCAAATAAAAAGGTTCTCTCCATCAAGTCGATTGAGGAGGGCAGGTGGCAGGGTACCCATGATGCTTTTTGCTCTCCATGCTGCTTAATGTCTCCAAGATCAAACACAAAGATCATGGGAGGAACAGGTGATCAGCGGGTGACAACAGATAACTGTATTAGGTTCTGGATGAGTTGTGCCACTCAGACAAAATGGATGGCCCCATTTAAAACGACTTCAGAAGTATCAAAGGAGGTCTCTGTAGTTACCGTATGTGCCTTCAGACTCGAACATTATTTTCCAGTCCTGCTGGTGCTACTATTGCAGAGTGAGAAGGAAATGTGAAAAATAATTTCTCATCATTCAGACTTCTTCCCCATATGCTTTTTCCAGAGAAATACAAACTTTATATGTAGGTTTTGAAATGAGGTTAAGACTATATACCCACATTCACAGAAATATCTGACAGATACAAGAAAATAGGCATGCTGTGGCCAGCAGGTTTTCACCAAGAAAAAACTTCAGATAATTTTTCTGTTATTCACTAGGGACATTGTGTCCTTAGACAAAGGGTAATCATGAGACAAGTTACAGTTTTAGTTGTGCTATTCTTTGACCAAATTTAAATTTTCACTGCTGGAATTATTTGTCAACTGCTTTTATTCTGCAATAGAAATGCAAGCAGTTCTCTATACATCTATCAAACTTATAGTGGTCAAAACGAAACCAAAATTTTATATGTCAATTGCTTTGTTTTTATTTTTTTTAATATTGATATTTTTAACTAGTATCATAGAAACTCAAACAGAACAAGGAGCATCACATGAAATATCTGTCTCCTTTCCACTCTAAATCCCCAATTTTCGTATCTGTCTCAGAAATAACCACTATTCCTGATTTCAATGTATCTTTCTAGAGATAGTCTACTTATTTACAAAGATATATATCTTCTTATACTCATTCTTTTTCATTTTTTACACAACTACCAGAAGGTCCTACCATTTATGCTATTCTAGATCCTGTAGATCTTGCTTTTTTTCATTTAACTATTTCTTAGAAATATTTACACAAAGGCATATACATGTTTAACTCATTGTTAATGGCTACATATCATTACATACTATAAACACTCCAGAATTTATTCATTCTACTCTCTATTTATATTTAGATTGTTTTCTTTTTCTGGTATTATAACTAATGCAACAATTAATATTCCTATGCAGATTATTTAATATGAATGTTTAAAGTTTTCTGTAACATTAATTTTTCACATGGAAATATTAAGAAAATAAAGCTGTTCAGCTTTTGACAAATATTACCGATTGCTTTCCCAATAGTTGGTACCAACCTAAAATATCACCAACAGTGTATGATATAGCCTATTTTCCCAACAGTTGTCAATACAATCTACATGTAATCTTAATTTACTTTGTCTACTTGAGAGATTAAAAGAATGCTATCTTCAAACATGCTTTTCATTCATTATAAATGAAGCTGATATGGTCTTCATGCTTTTAAATATCTTTTTCATGAATTGCCATATTTTTTCCCATTGATTTGAAATGTGATCTACAGATTATGTTGAAATTGCCAGTTCCATGGATCAGAAAAGGTTGAAAAATCAGCAATTTCATATTGGTAACCAGATAGATGGATGGGTATATAGAAAGATAAATAATACATACTTACATCAAAATTTAATTAATTTGGCTTAAAAATAAATAACAAAATATCTTTATATTTTCCTTTATCACAAATGTCTTAATTTTCCATCTTATTTTTATATGAACTTATTAAGTTGTATTTTCCAAGTAAATTGATATTACTGTATTTAATTATATTAAATTTATTGGGGTAACACTGGTTAATATAATTATATAGGTTTCAAGTGTACAATTTTGTACATCTGTATAATGCAATATGGATTCGTCACTCAAAGCCAAATCTCCTTCCATCACCTTATATTTTACCCCTTCTACTCTTTTCTACCTCACCTCTACCTACCTTTCCCTCTGGTAACTACCATACTGTTGTCTGTATCTATAAATTTTTGTTTGTCTTGTTCACTTGTTTCTTTCAATTTTATACCCCACATATGAGTGAAATTATGTGGTTCTTGACATTTTCCATCTAATTTATTTATTTAGCATGATATCCTCAGGATCCATCCTTGTTGTAACAAATGTCAATATTTCATCATTCTTGTGGCTGAGGGATAGGCCATTGTATATATGTACTGCATCTTTTCAATCACCCATTGAAAGACACTTCTGTTGTTTGCATGCACATAGAGCACACATAACCTACAAATAACGGTTTTTCAAAATACTGTTTTTTACAAAAGCAATATAATAATTTTGTATCAAATTAAATTTATAGTTCAATTTAGAGGTAATATATTTATTTACACTATTAAATTTCTCTATTCTCCTTTTCTGGAACATAAAAATTCAGTCTTTTGAAAATATCAAATGTTTAATGTTTTCAGTAACTATTTAAAGTTTTCTTTTCATGTAAGCCTTATATATTTATATTCATTTTGTTCCTGGGTATTTTACAAATATTATGACCATTAAAATGAGATGCTTTTCTTTTATGATATTTTCTCATGTTCAGGCTTTAGAGAAAAATTACTTTGATATATTAACTTTATAATCTAATAGATATTAAGTTATTTCTGATCATTTACATTTGATTTCATTGAGTTCTCAAATATATAATCATACCATCTGCAAGGAGTCATAATATTTTTATTTCTTACATTTTTATACCACTTACAGCTAGTTGCATCAGCAAATACTTATAAAACTAATATGTTTTGTTAAGCTGGAGTCTGGTTTCTGGTTTTATACACACACACACACACACACATATAAACTATATTTTCATGAACATTTTATTAAGAGTTTTTATACAACATACTTGTTAAATTTTATTAAATATTATTTTAGAATGCCTTTCACAGACTGGACAAGGATTATATGATCTTTCTTCTTTTATTTGTATTAACACCAAATTTTATTAGACTTAGTAAAATTGAACCATTCTTGCATTCCTGATGTAATTGTACTTAATTATGGTGTAGTCTTCTTTCATGTGTTGTAGAATTTTATTTGCTAATGTAACATTTTATTTCAATTTTTTATCAATATTCTTAAGTGAGATTGGTTTATAGTTTTATGGTGCAATACTATCAGTGCAATAACAGCCTTAAAAACAATAAACTGGAAATGTTTCACTTTTCTTAATTCTCTGGAATAATGTAGACAACATTTGAGCAATTCGATCTCAGAATACTAGCAAAATTTTTTCTGTGAAGTGTCCTGGATCTTGTGTTTAAGAAGAGAGTATGTCTTTGGCAAAAAGTTTTATTTCTTCTAAAATACTTAAAATGTTTTATTTCTTCTTGAATATTTATTTTAATTATTTCTTCTATGTAATGTCAGTGTAGCTTATAATTTCTAAGTTTTCTAATAAAACAGACCATTGAAAACGTAGTAGAATGACATAATGTATTTTGATGGGCTCAAGTCCCATCAAAGGAAGGGTAAAGTCAATGATCAATTATTCACAAAACCTTTGTGTTTATGTCTATGTCTTGTCTAGTTTTTAAGTATCTACTATGGTCAGAATCAGAAGACAAAAAAAGTAGTTTTATGTGTGTATGTGTTGTGTGTGTAATATGTGTCTAAAAAGGCTCTGAAAATATTTCTATTCATAAATAATTTTCATTCACTATTATATAGTTGCATGGTATCTTAATGATAAATATGTACATGCAAAATTGTATATTAGAACTTTATTATATTATAGGTAAAGAAATTCCAAGTTAGGTAATTTGCCCAAGTTTCCAAGCTAATAAAAGGTTGATCTAGGACTGGAGATAATGCTTCAAAATTTTAAGATTATTTCCACTGTACTATATTCTTTCCTTTGCTTAACCATGAAGAATTGTAGAATGACTAATTTTAGTTCTATAATTTGTAGTTTAAGTGTATTTAAGGGTTTTAAATAGTAATGATTGTCTAATTGAGAAAATATTTTCAATAAGATATTTAAAAAATTTTTTCTTCAATATATCTATCAGCATAGATAATTATTATCACTTCTCGGCCTTTTGGCGAAGATCAAGTGTAGCATAGATAATTACATTTAAAATATAATTTGTGTAAACTTCAGTTAAGATAAAATGTCATCCATGATCCTTGTCTCCATAGTATGTAAAAGAAATGCTTATTAACAACCAAAAAAATCAGTGTGTGGAAATACAAAAAAGTAATAAAAGACAATATTGTTTTGAGTTTTACTATTCATTTAAGAGAACTACTAATGTGAGTTGGGAGTCATCCTGGCAGATCATGAAGAAGGTAGGAGACTTCCTTAAACATAATAGATATTGATGAAATTTTTGGAATTTGTAGATAATTTTTTGGTTTTCAAGGCAGTATAGGCATGAGCACAGATGCCAAGATGACATTGAAATTGTATAATGGTATAAGGAATAATTTTCTCTTAAATTATTTAGAATTTTAAACAAAGAAAAGTCTGCATTGGAGAGTGCCATTTGTGTAATTATGTTCAACTAGATGGAATATGAGACTTTGTGCCTAAACATAAATAGAGTTGTATGTATTTTGTGTTGTATTTGTTGTATTTTTTTCAACTAGAACAATTTTCTTTTTTGGCCATTATATCCAAAATAAGTGGTTGGGATTGGATTAGGTAAATTAAAGCACATACACATAACAGTTTTGAAGGTACAGGGAGCCCAGATTTCCAAAAGAATCGAACATAAGTCAATCAAGCCTAACATAACTTGAACTATACATAAAAATATTTTATAAGGTAACCTTCACCAACATCTTTCTTGGTGACCACACCCATCTTATGATTTGAAAGTATTGGGAAAGGGAAGAGGAGATGGGAAAAATTAACCTAAAAATATTATAATCCTATATTTTTCAGTTTATCAATATTTTTAATATTTTAAATATACCATAGCAAGATATAGTAATGCCTTATACTAAACATCAGCTATCAGCATAATCGGAATGAACCATATAGGAGAAATAAACCTTCACTTCATTCCTGTTCCCTATATTCATCTAGAACTGCGCATGAAACTAAAACAAGAGAACATAACCAGGGACAGTCATATTCTCAGCTGTAAATGAAAAATATTAAGAACTTGCAATTAGAGATATTTTACTTTTCTTCAGCCTTTCTTATTTAATTCTTTTTAATTTTTTAATTCAATTTATTGGGATAACACTGGTTAATAAAATTATATAAATTTTAAGTGTACAATTCTGTAATATCTCACCTACATATTACATCGTGTATTCTCTACCCAAAGTCAAGTCTGTCATCTTATGTTTGATTCTTTATACCCTCTTCTACTTCTCCCTCCCTTATTCTCTGGTAACCACTAAACTGTTGCTATACCTGTGAGTTTTTTACTTGTTTGTTTGTCTTATTAATTTACTGGTTTCGGTTTTATATTTCACATGAGTGAAATTATATGGTCCTTGACTTTTCCTGTCTAATTTTCCTTAGCATGATATTCTCAGGATTCATCTATGTTGTTACAAATGACAGTATTTCATCTTTTCTTATGACTTAGTAATATTCCATTGTTTATATGTATGTGTTCTTTATCCAATCATCTTCCAAAGGACACTTCAGTTATTTCTATGTCTTGGCACCATGAATGATGGCTGCAATGAACATAGTTATATAACTTTATGAATAAATATTTTCAGACTTTTTCGGTAGATACCCAGAAAAGTGATTGCTGGGTCATATGGTAATTTTATTCTAAATATTTGAGGAAATTCCATACTGTTTTTCATAATGGCTATCCCAAACTACATTTCCATCAGCAGTATATGAGGGTTTATTTATCTCCACCACCTTTCCAAAACTTGTTATTACTTGTCTTGTTGATAATCATTCTAACAGGTGTGAGATTGTATCTCGTGGTTTTGATTTGCATTTCTCTCATAGCTAGTGAAGTTGAACACTTTTTCATATGTCTGATGGCCATTTGTATGTCTTCTTTGGATAAGTGCCTGTTGTCCTCTGCCTATTTTTTAATTGGATTGGTTATATTTTTTGTTGTTGAGTTATAGCAGTTCTTTATATATTTTGGGTATTAGCCCTTTATCAGAGGTGTTGTTTGTAAATATCTTCTTCCATTCAGTTGGTTGCCTCTTTGTTTTGTTGGTTTCTTTTGTTGTGCAGAAATTTTAATTTTGATATAATCCTATGCATTTACTTTTGCTTTGCTTTTCCTTGCCTTTGAGGTCATATTTATAGTCCTCTCTAAAACCAAAGTCCATAAGTTTAGTACTTATTGTATTATATAGCAAATGATTAAATTAATCTTATCATAATTTCACACTAAATCTTGATGGAGGAGAAAAGTCATAAAACATGAGTGACTGCAAAAGTCATTGCATCCTTTCAGGCCTAAGTCTCCTTATCTGTGAAAAGAAAAAGGTGGCCTGATGAACTCGAAGATTTGTAACTTCCAGTTGCTGGACTGCTTCTGAAATTCAGGAGGTTGCCATCCTACTTATATCTCTTCCAGAGTTTGGAATCTCCCCAAGAGGTGTTAGTTTCATTTAGGAACAAGGAAAGGAAAAATAGTCTTTCAAGATAAATAGATCAATACCATATCATCAGTGGATATACAGGCATCTAGCATTACATCAATAAAGAAAGAATATTTTGAGCATAGTCCCAAATATTCACCAATAGTTTCATAGCCTTATTTTAATAATAAAAAGTAATATCTTCCTATTTTATCTCCTCCGTTATTATGGGACAGAAACTACATTGTATTCAGACCAGCATGAGTTTGAAAATTTCTCTTTACTTTCTCTCTAGAAGTCCAGATAAGTGTGTGTGTGGTAGGGAAAACTATTTTTTGATCGTGTTAGCCTCTTTTCTAAATATTAAACATCCTCCCTTGTTATAAACTTTAAAATCAAACACAAATTATAGATTCACTCTAATAATTAGAGATTAACTAGTATAGAAAGGTTCACTTACAAGGCAAGAGAGCATATGTCTAAGTATAACAGAATTATGAATGCATTCAACATTGGTTCTGTGGTGTTGTTACCCATTAACCAGTTAGAGAGTGAATGTTAATGGTAGAAAAATGAAAAAAAAAAAGTCAATATTCATGATGTTGTAAGAAATATAAATATAAAATGTGATTTCCATTACTCTTCACTGGGAGCTGTAAGTAAAGATGAGAACAAGGGAAGAACAGCTTGTTGGAGAACAAGAGCACAGTAGCAAGATGTGTGGGAAGGCAAAGTCCCGGGATTTCATAGTTCTTAACTTTCCACCCCTCAATTGTCACTATCTGTTACTTGGCCATGAGTGATGACAAACTGCTTTGTCTTTGTTGAAATCTTACTGGGAGCACTTAAAGGCACATTGCCATGATGCATCTCTGAGATACCATGGCAGGCAGGCAAGTGCTGCTGGTGGGCTCAGAATTATTGCCAATTGCTGAGCTAAAATTGTTGTTTGAATCACATTCCAAAGTCTTCATTCACAAAGGTGGAAAACAGCTCTTTGTTCACACATCCTACAGTTATGAGAAAATTCTGAGGGAAAATTTGCTATGGAAACCATTAGTAAAATGTGTCTAAGTGACATAAAGTTGCAGAAAGTACTTTGCAATAATTAGAACTGTTTTTGAACTAAATACATGGTTTCTAAAACAAGGAATATAAATATTCTCAAATTAAATATCCATGACAGGAGACACAAGGGGCTAAGGCAGACTATGTGTTGGAAGAGAAGATCTTGCATCATGCTAAAAATGCTCTTTGGTACCATAACACTTACATAATTTTTTTTAATAATAACACTACACTGCTTTCATTTTTTTCTAATGGAATTATAATTACATTTTGTCTATAAAACCATAAATATTTAAAAGCCATAAGGAGTGGTGTGTTTTTAATGCAAAGTAGCATTTTAGAACATTTGACCTATAAGGTGACCTGGAGTTGCTCACTGAAGTGCAGTCTGTGTTTATGTCTTACTCAAAATGACAAATGTGGTAACTGAACTTGAACTCTGGAGACAGCCATCTGTATTTGCCACTATTAGCTGGGTAACTCTGGGCAGTATATTAAACCTTGAGACAGATTTTATTATCTAAAGAATTGGCACAATAATCGCTGTACCTGTTACCTCATAAATTGATGGGGAGACTAATGGAAGATAATTGCTATCAAAGAGTTTTGATTAAAATATGACAGAGTGAGTAGCATGATAATAATTTGTTCATTTATTCAACAAATGCTTCATGAAGTGCCTAAGCTATAATGGGCACTACTTTAGGTGCACAGAATCCAGTGGTTAATCAAACAGTTATTGCCTTTATGATTATATATCTTAGTGGAAGAGAAAAACATAAATAACAAATAAATATATAATATCAGGTAGTGATAAATGCTAAAAAAATAATAAGCAGGGGAAGAAAATAGAGAGTGATTGTATTTGAGTGCAAAAACACTTCTAAAAAAAGTTATCAGCAAAGACTTTTCTCATAAAATCATATATGAATTGAGAGCTTAATTACTTGAGAGCTGAACTATGTAAAGATGTGGGGCATGAGAATTAATGATTAAAAGAGCAGCAAGTACAATGAAATGAGACATGAACATATTTAAGCAACAGCAAAAAGGCCAGTGAGACTGGAGCAGAGAGAAGAGTAATAATAATGACACTGCAATGGCAATCAGGGCAAATCATGTGAGGGGCCATCATAATGAGTTAGGATGTTATTTCAAGTGTGAAGGGAATCTACTGGAAGATGGTGAACAATGGAGGCCCATACCCTGTTTTCCTCCAAAGAATTATTTTGCCTGCCAAGCAAGAGTAGAAATAGAAGCTTCTGCAATAGTCCAGTGCACAGGTTATGGTGGCTTGAAATAAGATAGGTGCAGAGGAGGTAGTAGATTCTAAATGTGTTTTGAAGGTAGAACCTAAGGGGCTGTGAGATAAATTTCTTGTATATTAGTAAAGTAGACCCTAAAGGAGGCTGTGGCTGCTTCCAGGCTAAAAATATGAAGGGCAGTGAGCCTTCGTATTTCTGGACTTCTCTTACCTGGTAAATGCCTCAATCCATTCAGGTTGTTTTTGAACTAAATTTAGGGTAACTCAGGCAAGAACTAAAAGATAATGAACAGCTGGATCTACTCACTAGCGATCTTGACTTATCTACCATTCACATAATTTGTTTGCTGATGGGGAATAAACCAAAAGGAAAGCAACCTCCAATTCGATAGAAAATATAATCTATTTTCTTGGTTAAAAAAAAATAGAAGCAAGGAAATTAGTTGAGAATAAGATGCTGGAGAGCCTGTGTCAAACAGTTAGAGTGATGGAAGGTGTAAATTAGTTGAAGACTGGGAAAGTAAATTGACTAAGGAAATGTAGTGGGACTAATAAGCATAACAACCGACTTGATTATTTAACATTAGCTCATTTGGCATGACTGCATATTTTTTATATCCATGTACAGCCACTTGCAAGAAGGAGCATAGCAATTAGACAGCTGGATTTAACCACTTGGGATTTGCCAGGAAGTAAGATGCAGGAGAAGTGGAGTTAGAGACATGAAATATGAGTTGGGTAAGGAGGCATGAGAACAATGATGGACACTGAAAAGGTGTTCAGGTCAATATATGGAAAGGCTTTTAGAGTATAGACAGCAAGGAGTATTCTAGAAAAATAGATAGTGTTCAGAGGTGGAATCCTTGAAATTAGAGGTGCCATTCACAATGACTACGTTGGGGGTATGGCCTTCGGCATGGTTGGTTATATAGACTCTAGCTAAATAAGAAAGGCAGTCAGTTGGTATTTGGGGCTCAGAATTGAATTTTTTGTAGAGCATTTTTATTTGTATCTTTGATCCCTTTATTAATTATGTGTTAAGTCTGAAGTGACTAGAATATTTTCTCTGAGAAGATGGGATAAATGGGCAATTGGTTTTTTTCTGTTTGTTTGTTTGTTTTTATGTAAAGCTCATAGGTAATATAGATTGTTTCAGATATTTTTGAGAATTCATCCCTCAAGTGTGAAAGCATTGTTTATTAGAGATCAAAATCCCATGCTCTAAAATGAAGTGTTTCTTGCAGATTTTAAATGAATTCATTTATTTCCTCTTCCTTCCCCTCCTTTTTCCATTGCCCTGTCTCCTTCTTTGTTTCCAGATAGACAAGAGAAATATAGATAAATGTCAGTAAATTAATTTGGAAGGGGATAAATAAAATAGACCCTATTGGTAATAGACCCTAAATTATCCTTTGCTCTCAAATTTACTTGAAATACACTGTGAATCAATTATATCACTGCTGATGGCAGCAGCTTTTTAGCATCAAAATGGATAATACGGCCATGAAACAATTACATTCCTAGAACTTGTAAGGCATCCAATTGTAGGTCCCTAACTCCTACAAATTTTAAAAATACGCACAGAAAACAGAATAGAAAATAAGAAGTCACACTGTATTATAGACAAAGACAAATTAATATGAGGTATATGATATAGTAATATAATTTAATACTTTTTCACCAGACACACCCGAACTTAAATATCAACACTGAGAATTTCCCCCTTCAAAGTAACCACCTTGGTGGCTTGTATATTATATATTTATTGAATGATATTAACATTACACTAGACATTTTGTAAGCTACTCTCCTGGGCTTACCTTTAAAGAAACTTGTTTTCAGTATTTTTAAATTGTGCTGAATCATGTTTCTTAAGAAAGACTTGGCTACTGGAGTCAACTTAAGGCAGTTTGGAGCTGAAATTGGCAATTGATAGTTTTAAGAGATTTGAATCATAAATAAGAAATGGCTTTATTTAAAGACATAGACTGGTTTACTTGTCAGTTTTGTAAACAAGCTGTGAAGGTGTAGAGTTTGCAGAGAGATAACTAATGTTTTGAGTTATAATCTCACCGCTGGACTAAATACCTAACCTTTTAAAGTGACCATTTTGTGGTGGAAAGCTCTCCTTTGGAGCCTTTGGTTTCTGACCCAAAGGAGAGCGAAGAGTAAGAGCGCCTGATGTTAAACACAGTCCACAGATTTACAGTTAAAAAACATTTTATTCTTCAACAAAATTGAAATAGTTGATACCAGAATGAGGCCATCGTTGGATTCCACCAGAATCACCCGTGGTCTGTCTTGTGAAATGTCAAAAGCAGTGAGGAAAGGCCAATGCATTAGCAGTATCAGCACAGGTCCCTCCTCCCACAGAATGAATGCATTTCAAGGACGTCTCCCTCAGATCATGGCTGGTTCATGCCACAACTGTCTGTTCTTGAAAACACAGAGGCTCAAAGGACAACCACCTTAGACACTTGGATAGCAGGAACACTGGATTTGTTAGTGATCAAAGCTTTACTGAGATAGTCCTGATGTTATTTTTAAAGTCCTAAGCACCTTTTCCTGTGATTCTCAGTAAAGACATTATCCAGAATGCTGTTAGAAGTTGATTTGATAGAAGTTTGGCCTCTAGGACATCAGGTGTTCTTGCTCTTTGCTCTCATATCCAGTTTCTACTAGGTGAGTGAGGCTCTTTCCTTTATTGGGGTCTCTGTTCAAGTCATGCTGCTCTTTGAAAGAAATAAAAGTACTTCAAATACAGTATGCCTACCTAAAGTGTGACAATCCTGTTATTAATATAAAAATGATACACTTTTTGGTCAAGAGACTATTTTTCCTCAAAGTTCTTTATTTTCTCAAAATAAAATATTATTCTATTTCCTTCTCCCTGAAACTATAGAACTCAATTTTTACATCATTGGGAGTAAATTAATGTTTTGAGGAAATGTTTTTTTCCTAATTATAATATTTGTTCCTTTTTAATTTAGGGAATTGGGCAATAGTGATGACACTGGCCTTGGTGACAACCTTGTTAAGATTACAAAAGACCCTGAGAGGAATAGACTGGATCAGTAGCAAAACTTTTCGATGATTAGGAATCAACCATGTCCTGGATAGGGCAATAATGGTAATAATAATGACAATGACAGCAATGAAAATTGGTACCTATTAAAAATTTATATTGTGCTAATTGACATTTTTTTTGTATCTATTTTCCTCATTTGATCCTCACATCGCTGTATGATATGACCAGCAAGATTTTACAGATGAGAAAAGCAGAGCTCAAAAAGGTTAAGTGGCTGCCCCATGTGACATATAGAGCATGACAGAACTAGAATTTGAACCTAAGCAGTCTGACTGTATGGCCCCCATGCTTTCCTACAACACTGCTCTGTCTCCTTAATTTTCCTAAGTAAGCGTGTAATTTTTGAGAGTGCAGAACTTTCCTCCTGAAACTGCTGATAAGAATGGGCGGGGAGTTGGGGAAACTCATGGACACAATCAATGATTTAGTGGTTAGTGGTTATCTGAGGGTAAGCGGGGAGGTGGTGGGGGAGAAAGGACAGGGTCTCAAATATGTGCTCAAGGAAAGAGCACTGACTCTGGGTGATGAACACATAACACAACACATAGGCAATGTATTGTAAAATTGTACACCTGGGACCTATGTAATTTTTACTAACCAATGTCCCCCCAATAAATTTAACAATAATTCATTCATTCATTCATTTATTTGGAAACAATGGGTGGGGGAGTAATAGAGTAAAGTGCGACAGGGAATATATGTTCAAATTTTACCCCTGACAGACTCCTTAAGCCTACAAAAGCTAAATAAGCTCCCTAATTGTTTCCACAGCACTTTCTACTTGCCCCATCACAGTGTTTTACTCTGTTTCAATTTCCTGTCTACTTGACTATTGCTTCCAGTAGACTCTAGATTCTTTGGGAGTAAGGACTATGTTTTGTTCAAAATTGGATCTATAACATCTAGATAAGTAACCAGAATGTAATAGACACTTGATAAGTATGTGTTGAATTAATGAATAATTAAAAATGAAATGGGGACATGTAATATAGAGAAATATGATTTAAATCCTGATTCTAGGGTGCTGGCCGGCACATGGAATTCCCAGCTTCTTTTCCCTGTGCAACTGATACAGCTCATAGCTTTCTCCTCTTTTCTATCAACCACCAAGGCTGTGTTTTGGGTGTGGGATGGGTACACACACATATATATTTAAATATATTTTATCAATATAAAGAAGACTGTGGGTTCAATACCTAAAAAATCAACGTGTTTTGGCTCTTTAAATATCCATGCTGCACTAATTCCAGTTAAGAAAGTAGGGAAATTTAGGATCCTTGATCCTTGATCAAAAAATTGGTTCTAAATTAAAATAATCAGAACACAAGAATTTTAATTTTTGAGCTCTCTTAAGTAAATATAAAAAAGGCATTGGATGTTAGAACTCACTGCCAGGTGGGTTGAGTTGCCACAGGTAGGCTACACATGTAAGAAATCCAGGTCAGCCAAGCTTTCTATTATTTTCTACTGCTTTAGGAGACAGCTAAGTTCCTGACATCCAGCAGACAAATTGCCTTCCTCTTCCTTCTTGTTCTGGCACTTGCTGCTTGGAATTCTGATAGAACGCCCTTCTCCTTTCCTTTGTCTGAGTTCCTGATCCCTATTGCTGAGCACATATCATGGTTCCTTGACTGCATCTCTTGGCTCTCACTGTCCTTCTCCCATTCTTGGGCATCTTCTGGCTTGGCCACATGCTAAGCCCTTAGCTCATTTCCTTTGCCTAGACTTAAACATTCTGGATTTGTCAGTCTGTCTTAGGTTCAACTCATTTCTTATCCTGACCTCATCTATATTTTAGTTGGCCTGAATTACCTGTCACAGTAGATACCTGCACCCACTTTGGTCACTTTCAGCCGAGTTGATCTCACCAAGCACACCAGCATTGGGCTCAGGATGGTGGCTGGCTAGTCTTTAGCCTCACATCAGTGGTAATGCTATTGTGCTTTTTTATGCTAAGTCGCTGTATGCTGACTCCACAGTCCCTGTTTGGAAAATTCTTCCTTGTTTCTTCTAATGTCTTATGCTGTTTCAGAAACTTTTTCTCTTCTCTTTATCCCTACCCTCTCTGCACAGGCAGTTTCAGCCTAAAACCAAACTTGTGGTCTATCAATCTAGGAAACATTCTGCTCTCCCCGCCGCCCCAAATAACTGTCTTCTCTTCTGTGGCCTTATCCCCATTACAAAAATTCTAGAACAGTGTGGAGCCAGAACAGCAGCAGGTGAATTTCCTAGAAACTTGTTAGAAACGCAGTTTCTCAGAGGAGTGACATTAGGAAGCTGGCTGAACTTCATATTCCCCCCTCAGCAAAAATAATTTGCTTCCCATATGGAGACAAAAGTGCCTTTATGGGAGCTGTGGAATCCAAGTAAGAGACTGTGAAACACTGGTGTCATTTAAGACTGAGGAAAGCTGTTTTGAGAAAACTGGCCCACACCCAGGTGACTGACTCACTAACCATGCGTGGTCCTGACTATAGACCCAGAATACCATACCCACTCAGTTAGAGACCCATTTGGGTTTGGTTCTGTCTCCAGCACCATATGCTATGGGACCCAGGAGGAGTTTCCCCCACCATTACATTGCTAATAGGCCTATGGACCTTTATCTCAGCGATGGACTCTGAACTGAAATGGCCTGTTAACCGGCTCCAGTTCCTCTTGGCCGTGGTCTGGGAGCCCTGGAAGAACACTGAATTACACAGTCAGCCACAGATGAACCTTTGTGGAAGTCCAGAAGTCCAGAGGAGAAGTTCTAGTTCATGGTTGGAGCAAACAAACCAGAGCTTGGGTGCACTGTAGATGGTAAGAGGAACAGTTTGGCTTTACTTGCATCACACTCCTCCAAGGCAGCACAGCTCTGTGCCAAGCGATGTCCTCAGCCCGTGATTTCAGTCACAGGGAAAAGTGAGAGTATACGAGTGAGCACAGCTTTTCTAGCTGTGTAGGATGCTGTCAAAAAGGCTCATTTCTCTTTCACTCCATCTAGAGCACTGATTTGTGAGCTGCATAACTGAGAATGTGGGGGCGGTGAGTGACTGGGAGAACAGCAGCCAGGACTCAAAACAAAATGCATCAAAGAACACGGATCCTATTAAGGCACTCCATGAGGACTAAACCTTCCTCAATCCAGGAAGGGCTTTGGACATGCACTTTCAATAAAGTTCATAGGTCCCCAGATAAACTCAAAAAGATCTTCTCCAAGACATATTAAAACAAAAATGTCAAAAATTGATGACATTCCTGAAACTTAACATATAATATTGAATTTCAACTGCAATTGAAAAAATAAAATTAAAATTAAAAAAATAAAGATGTATTTGTTTTCCCCAAAAAATATCAGGACAAAGAGAAAGTCTTAAAAGAAGTTTGTAATTTGCCAGGGCACCCCCATAAGGCTATTAATGAATTTCTCAGGAGACACCTTACAGGCCAAAAGAAAGTGGAATGATATATTTAAAGTACTGAAAGAAAAACTACCAACAATGAATACTGTATCAGTGGAGTTGTCCTTCAGAAAGGAAGGAGAGAGAAAGACTTTCCCAGGTAGACAAAGCCGGAGGAGCTCATCACCACCCGGCCTGCCTTACCAAAAAGGCTAAAAGGAGCTCTTCAAGCTGAAAGGAAAGGACACAAATTAGTAACATGAAAACTTGAAAGAACAAAACATAATGGTAATGATAAGTGTATAATAAAATTCAGAACGTTCTAATATTGTAATATGATGGCATGTAAACCACTTAATTCTATTACAAGGTTAAAGGACAAAAGTATTAAAAATAACTTAGCTACAGTGATTTGGTAATGAATGCACAATATGAAAAGGTAAATTGTGAGATCAAAACATGAAAGGGGGAAGTGAAAGGACAGAGGCTTTTTTGTAATTAATCAAAGGTGTTATCGGTATAAGACAGTAATATGTATAAGACACTTTATGTAAGCCTCATGGTAACCATAAAGCAAAAATATACAGTGGATATACTATCATTAAAAGACAAGAGACAACAAGTGTTGGAGAGGATGTGGAGAAGGGGAATTTTGGGGCACTACTAGTAGAAATAGAAACTGGTATAACCACTATGGAAAACAGTGTTTAGGTTCCTTAAAAATTTGGAAATAGAACAACCGTATGATGTAGCAATCCCACTTCTGAGTATATATACAAGGAAAATGAAATCATGGTCTTGAAAGGATATCTGCACCCTCCTGTTCACTGCAGCATTGTTCACAATAACCCAGATATGGAAACTGATGTGTTTGTCTGTAGATGCAAGGATAAAGAAGAAGATATGATTGATATATAGGTAAACATAGATTTAAGTATATAAATATAGATTACTCTTATACACATATATACAATGGGATATCCAGCCATGAGAAAAAAGGAAACCCTGCCATTTGCAACAACATGAATGAATTATTAGGGTATTATTTTAAGTGAAACAAGTTAGATAACAGAAAAACAAATACTACATAATCTCACTTTAAAAAAAAAGCAGAACTCACAGAAATGGAGTGGAATGGTAATTTGCCAAGGCTGAAGGGTGGGGGAAATGAGCAGATATTATTCAAAAGTACAAACTGTCAGTTACAAGATGAGTAAGTTTTGGAAAGCCCATGCACCATATGGTGACTACATTTAATAATACTGCGTTACATATTTGAAAGTTTCTAAGAGAGGACATTTTAATGATCTCAACACACACACACACACACACACACACACACACACACACAAAGGTAATTAGATGAGGTGATCAAGGTATTGACTAATCCTAATGTGGTAATCGTTTCACAATAAACACATGTATCAAATCATCACATTGAGAACTTAAACAGTGTTATTCATCAATTACATCTCAATAAAACTGAGAAGAAAAAAGAAATGCAAATTCTCATGTCTTCCTTTGTATCTATTGAATCAGAAACTCTGGAGCAGGGGGCTCAGAAAACAGTGTTTTATCAAGCCTACAAGGTGATTCTACAGATATTCCAGTTCAAAGACTGTTGCCCTAGAGAAATGTTCCCTACACACAGGCCCAATCCGCCTCCTCATCCTGTCACCTCTTAGGGCAGACAGACATAACTTCTGTTTGCTTTCTGTTTCTGAATCCTTGCTTCTTTGTTTGTTTGTAATCTCCTGAATTCCAGATTATTAACCAACTCACTGACTAAAAAAACAAAAAACATTCTGCTTGGTCAGATTCAGCTTGCCTGCTATTTTATGTCTAAGTCCTATTCAAAGAGTGTGAGGCCTGTGTTTGCATTATATGAGTCACATTCTACCAAGTAACAGCACCATTGCAATGGCACACCTCCTGCAATATTATGGCTAGTATCAGGGTAGAGCCATCCTGCAATGCAGAAGCTGACCTCACACAGCAATTTGTGTTTTGTTTTGTCTCTGAGCAATGGCACCCAAGACGATGGATATTTAAGAAGTACTGGAATGAGTGAAAACCTTTGCTTACTGCAATCTCAATCATTCCTAACCACTCTACTCCCTGAAAGAATCCTAAGCAATTGAGAACCAATTTTAGAAATAACTCAAAGCATTTTCCAGGTAAAATCAATATTAAGAGAGTTTTGAAATTTAGTGTCCTGTTCAATATAAACTGCCTCATCTAAATGCTTAGTTGGAGCCAGTGAGAGGTATATAAAACCTAATGGCACTCCTAATATAAACAGATAATACAACTGCAGTCATTTTGCATTTATAATCTGCATTTGAAAGGCCAAAGGGAATCATGTTCTAGAGCCTAAAAATAGTTTTGTAGATAACACAGAGCAAGTGTGAACCTCTGTGGATCATACATGAGGTTAATTATAAACACTGGGGACATTCTTATTATAAAGTTAAAGATAACAGCTTTTTTATTCACTTTTTTTCAATTACATTTGACATTCAATATCATTATATATTACTTTCAGGTGTACAGCTTAGTGGCAAGATATTTATATCATTTACAAAGTGATTCCCCCATCAGCATAGTATCTACCTGGCACCATACATAGTTATTACAATATTATCGACTATATGCCCTATGTTGTACTTTACATCCCTGTGACTACTATTTAACTATCAATTGGTACTTCTTACTCCCTTCACCTTTTTCACTCAGCCCACCAACTCCTCCCATCCGACAACCATTACTATGTTCTCTGTATCTATGAGTTTGTTTCTAATTTGCTTGTTTGTTTATTTTATTCCTTAGATCCACATATAAGTGAAATCCTATGGTATTTTTGTCTTTATCTGTTTGACTTATTTCACTAACCATGATAGTCTCCTAGGTTCATCCATGCTGTCACAAATGGTAAGATTTCATTTTTTCCAATGAGTGAGTAATATTCCATTGTGTGTATGTACCATTTCTTTATCCAATTGTCCATTGATGGGCACTTAGGTTGCTTCCATAGCTTGACTATTGTAAATAGTGCTGCAGTGAATATAGGGGTGCATATATCTTTTTAAATTGGTATTTTGCATTTCTTAGAATAAATACCCAGCAGTATAATTGCTGGGTCATAAGGCAGTTCTATTTTTAATTTCTTGAGACATCTCTATGCTGTTTTCCATAGTGATTTCACTAATTTACAATCCCACCAACAGAACGAACACAAGTGTTTTCTTTCTCCACATCCTCACCAATACTTCTTGTTTGATGATTTATTGATGATACCCATTCTGACAGTTTTGAGGTGATATCTCATTATGGTTTCAATTTGTGTTTCTCTGATGATCAATGATGTTGAGCATCTTTTTATATGTCAATAGGCCATGCGTATGTCCTCTTGGGAGAAATGTCTATTAAGGTCCTGTACTCATTTTTTAATTGAATTGTTTGTTTTTTTGGTGTTAAGTTGTATGATTTCTTTATAAAATTTGGATATTAACCCTTTATCAGATAGAACATTGGACAACATTTTCTCCTAATGGAAAAATACATCAGAAAGCAGTGTTTATCTTTAGCTCCATGTTTCTTCCAGCCTCATTTTCCTTTAGTGCATCTTCTCAATCAGCCAAGCAGAATATATTAGTCGGGAGTTTGATCAAACATGAATTTGAAAAATGTTTGAGATGATGTTGGCAGTGACTGGCTGCCACTTAGTCCTGCAAACTCTTTATGGATGAGTCTGACTAAGGAGTGTCGTTGGAGGCAATTGCTCATGGTGTTATTTGATACAGGCATGTTCACGATATTGCATAATTGGGACAAGAAAGGTCTTGTGTTTGCAAAATGCACAAGTGCAGCACAGAAAGAGAATAAGATTGTTTTCTGAGTAGGTAGAGCTGGTGAGAAGCAACTCATCCAAAGGTTCCTAAATGCATAAACTACATCTTTAGTCCTACACAGTTACCCACCAGAAATGCCTAATCTTAAGGAAATGCTCTGTACATACCTGAATCTGAGCACATCTCATATACCAGTGGGCAGGTTTCCAGGAGCCAACTTGCACAAGGTTTTTATGTTTCTTTTTTTTTTTAAATTTTGGACAGAGTTCTGGGAAATATATGTAATTGGAAAGACAGATAGTGTTTACCTAGGATATTGAATCCCAGCCCAGTCTAGTAAGCCCTAAGAAGAGAAGCTGAAAGCCTTGCTTTCATGAGGCAGTCAGTAAGGAGATGGAGTTCAGGTGAGAACTAGGTTCAGTGGGTGGAGAAGGTGGTCTCATGCCCACTTCTATGAGTTGTTTTGACATGGCAAGGACAACAGTGCCAGCATAGCTCGACACATCACTGGAGATAATACCTACCTTAGAGGCATTAGCGTTGTTATGCTGGCCCTGATAGCAAAGGAAGTAGTTAAATGTTGTCCTTTTATAGCCATTTATCATCAAGGAAAGAAGCAGAGCAAACCACCATGAATCCAAGGAGACTCAGAAAGGTTATGGAGGGATGAGGTTCTGTGGAAGAATACCAGCAGATTTGGGGTATTAGACTATGTGACCCCATATTTATATAAATACTGGTAAAGCCTGAGTATCAAAAGAAAGCTCAGGTCTATAAAGTCTATTAGCAAATTGGTCTTGCCTCTCTTCTTATGTCATCTCTTTTCTCCAAACCTTCTGGAAACTCCACTCCTATAAGATAAACTCCAAACACTTTATCGTGAAATTCCAGGTCATTAAGTTCGTCCCCACCTAAGTCAATGATATTTTTATCACTCTCTAAACACCACCTTGGCCACATAGTGATCTCTATAGTGTCCTTCAGTATATGCCATCTCTCTTCCTCTCTGCATATTCCTTGCTTGTCAAAGCCCAGCTCAAGCACTAATGAGTACAACCATTATCTGAAGCTTTTTCTAATCACCTCAGCCCTCAGTAAACTTTCATATTCAAATTCTTTCTGTCTTAGTCTATTTACTTCCCGTATTATTAATTTAGTTTTTAGCTTATATCACTTATTTGTTAGTCATCTTTCAAGTATTACTTTGTTCATCTCCAGAGCTGCACCACAAGCCCATTTACTGCTCCTCAGCCTCCTTCTGGGCCTTGCCGACTATTGGGCACACGAGGTCAGAAAGGATTGTTGCATGACTGAGTTGATGATCAGTGTCTTGGTGTGATTGTTTCATGCTTCATTTTTGTTGAAATATGAGAACAGAGCAGAAAGTCCCAGTAAATTGCTTCTTATCAAATGAGCATGTTCGTCAGTATGTTGACTCTCACGGATTTTGCCCCTCTGGTGTCTACTTCTGCTGACTGGGTTTTTAGAACATCCCAGAAAGTATGGTGGTTTGACTCACTTGCTGACTTTCTAAGTGACAGTGTGGTGCCCTGGCACAAGAATGAAATCACTGGGCTCATTATTATTTTTTAACCTAAAGTCCCTTAGATTTGCTTTCCTGGAGTAAAATCATATAATCATAGAGGCTCAGAGGAGGCAAGAAACTTATATATTGTATTATTGTATAATCACTGTCATCTTTATCATTAAGCCAGGTAAACTTGGGTTTGAACCATAGTTTTACATTTCTGATAACTATGTGACCATGAACAGGTCAGTAATTTCCAAAGACTGTTTGCTCAACTGCAAATTGAAAATAACATTACTTACTTAGAAAGATTTCGGTGGACATTCAGTTGAAGTATCAGGAGTAACTGACATAGAGCAGGTGTTTAATAATGATAACTGTAATACAAATTTTTATAAAAGTAATTATATTGAGTATAATCCTTGTGATAGGTACCAGAGATATATAAGGGTTATCATACATTGTCTGTTTACCAAATGCTCTTAAATTCAGAGAAATTACACATACAAGCATGAGTATAAAATTTTTATCAACATTTATTGAATCCCTCTTTGTGGCAGATACTAGGATATATTCAAGCAATTAAAAAAAAACACACATATGCTACCTACTTTCCAAGAGATGTCAATGTAACCAGGGAGCCACATGTAATTTGTAGTTACAAATAGGGGAATTAAAGGCATACACATATGTTATATTGATATCCGAGTTCTTTTATCTATAAGTAGTAACTTTGAAAAAGTTCAAGTTGCTTTAAGCATTAAAGGTGATGTATTGTTTTTAATACTAATAAATTCAGACTAAGGACCTCAAGGCCACCAGTCACATCTTAGTCTACTTAAATAAAGTTGTAAAATGGATAAATTACATGGCTTCATGGGTTGAACTGCATTGGGTAGAATTCAGGACTAATAAGTTAGTAGCTCAGTGTCATAAAGAACCAGATATTTTTTCTGCTCTCTATAGCCTTGGTTTCAAACTTGTGATTGCAGTTTAGTTTATGATGGTCACTGAATTTTCATGTTTCCTGTCCATGAAGATAAAGAAATGAGATGATAGATAGATGACAGATGATAGATAGATAGATAGATAGATAGATAGATAGATAGATAGATGATGGATGAAGTGGGTGAGGAAGACAGAGAATCAACAAGTGTTTAGTCTGATTGGGCCAACATTTTCACTTAGACAAGTATAACGTCATATGTAGTTGCCTTAAGTTTGGATTCCTAAACCATGATCAAATTTCTCTCAGACTAATCAGAGGATACTTTTGTAGCTAAGGTCAGTACCCTAAACCACATAGCTGCTACACTAATGATCGAGGATAGAAAATACATTGGAAGTCAAGCACAGTGTCCAGAACTGGGCATAATTACAATTTAAGACACATTAACCTTATGGCTATAATTATACTTTACTTTCTTTTATCAATAATTTTTACCACTTTTGAGTTTCATGATGATTTAGTGAACTAGTTATGTTTTAATGTTAAAATGTATTATCTCTCATTACAACTATAATGCCTAAATTAGAAAGTCCCCAAGGAGAAAAGTAGGCAGTGTCAGTTATAGAAATGATTAGTGATCCTAATGGCCCACTAGTTAAAAAAAGTTTTGTTATTTTTATTAATTTTTTCTAAACATCGTAGTATTTTACTTCAGTATTCTTGTTCAGAATGCAAGTAGGTCCCACATTACATATCTAATCATCAATAATGAAAAGTTATTTCTGGCTAGAATTAGTGGGCTTTAAAGGATAAACAATGCTTTCCCAGGCAAAATGGGCAACGAGAAGTTGCCGGAGAGAGAAAATATCATAAGCACAAACAAAGAAGCATGAAATCATGTGATGTAATTGTGAAAAGGTACATGCTCCAGGACTGTTAAAGCATTAGGTTTGTATGGAGGGAAAATAATAAAAACTGAAACTGGAAATAGAACTTGAGGTTTGTACTCGTTTTTTACTTGTAAGCAAGAGATACTGTGACTGGCTGATTTATGCCCCAAAATAGAGGTAAAGGTTTAAACAGATTAGGAATCACTCACAGGATCTCCTAAAAACCTGAAAAATCAGGCTCAGAAGACAGGCAGGGAAAAAAAAGAAGCTAGGCAGCCACAGATACCACCAAAATCATCCCCAACATGCATCCTGGGGTGACACCTTCGTCCCCACGGCTTCTCCCAAAGACACCACAAATGCTGGACACTGAACACCACTAGAATCTCTGTCATTTTGCTGCTGCTGCTCCAAGGCCAGCATGAATCCTTCACTGTGGCTTCAAGTAATTCATTCTTAGTTCTATGACAGGCTGATAGTTACATGCCTGATACAAGCGAAACTGGTCAAACTGAGAATCATTTTTTGTCAAGAATGCTATGTTGGATAATTTTCCAAAATTACAAAACATTTCTAATTAGTTCTTCACGCAATGGAGATTGCTTCCACTAGTGGCAAAAATAATGGGGAGAAGAATGATAATAGTAACGTCAGCATTTAATAAATACTTCCTTTATGCTTACTTTCACAACAACTTGATGAAGGACATCAACATTTCCATTTTACAAATAAGGTAACTGCCTCAGAGGTTAACTATTTAAGGTACTTAAAAGGGGATAGGCATGATAAATATGTTCTAGAAATAACTATTTTACTGCTGTGCAAAGGAAGAGTAGGAGCATAGAGATTATAGTTAGAGAAATCCAAAACAGGTTAAGAGCATAAACAGAGGAGGAGAGGAAGGATTAGAGCAGTGGTTCTGGAACGTCAGTGTGCATCAGAATCACCTGGAGGGCTTGCGAAAGCACAGGTCACTGGGCTCCAACCCCCGAATTTCTGATTCAGCAGGTCTGGCTGGTGCCCAAGAATTTGCAACTCTAACAAGTTCCAAGTTGATAATGATACCACTGGTTCAGGAAGGACATTTTAAGTTGAATAGATTAAGTAGATTTAAATGACATGGATTAAAAAAACTGTTTCTCAAACTTCGGTGATATATAAAGCCTTTTTAATCAAATACATTACTGAGACTACCAGTACTTCTCTTGTATTTTTACTATATTACTTTAAAATATACAGATATAAAATTAAATATAAACCTGTATGCTTAGAGCTCATATACTATAATAAATCATGTTTAAATTAAAGACAAACAAAAGTATGAAATTAATAAAATCCAAATTAACATTAACTTTAATGTGACATAGTGTATTGTTCTGCTGAAATTAAGGAACCATTGTTGCATTTAGGAGAAAAAAATGTATAACCTCAAAACCAATTTGATTTTTAATCTGTTTTTGTAATACTTGTGTGAAAAATGACTAATTCGCATAAGTACATTCTATAAAATGATATTCATAACTTCCAGGCTCTGTTTCCAACCTTTTACTTAATCAAAACTCAAATAGTAAGAACTGCTATAATGGCAGTTTTAATAAGATATGTCCTAGTATCCTTCTGAAGCTAGTTTCTTGTGCATTCTAAAAGAATCATGACATCATTGAAATCTGTATTAAATAGTTATCTAATGCAGTTATTGCTGAACTTCTGAACATAAAATTTTTTCATTACATATTTACTACTATACTTTTGCTGCTAGTGATCTGTTACAAGTTGATATGTGCCATGACCTGACCCATACGAATCTTTAATTCACACACAGATATGTCACTGAATTGCAAGACACATGTGTCTTTAGTTCAGCATTTCTTACTACCATATGCTATGTGATGATTTGATTCTACTTTTGTAATTCTCTTGTTAAAGTAATGCAAAACTTTTGTTATATATTTCATAGCATCTGACTTTATTTGGGTTCTCCAGAGGCAATCCTTAAGACAAGCATACTAATGAATGGAATTCATCATAAAGTGTGCTCATAAAACATAGGGGAATGAAGAAACGAAATGGGCAAAGTAAGGAAGTCAAACAAGCAGGGCCTGATGCCAAAGAAAGGCTTTACAGAAAATAACTTTGACTTAATCCTGCATGGGAGCTCTGGAGACAAAGCAGGTCACACCCTGGGTTCTCCTGACTAGGGACAGGGAAGTCTAAATATGTATGCTCATGCACCGATCATACTCATCAGTCATTAGAGACAGGGTTGCTTCTGGAGAGACATCAATTACCAAGCACTTCAGAAAAGACTTCGGCAGCCCAAAGAGAACCCTCCGACATATGCACGGGTGCTGACTGTTGGATGTAAAAGTGGGCCGTGAATCAGTGTTTGAAAGTGGTGAAGGGATTGAGAGGATATGGATGGAGCACTGACAGACTCTTCCCTAAACCTGGAAGGTTCTTTCCTCAGGTAAGGACATAGCTTGCTCATTCATTTTCTTCACGTTGTTGCTCAAATGTCATCTTTGTCAACCCTATCAAATTAACACTCCCCATAATTTTGTTTTTTTACGGTAATACATTATACAACTTCTCATTGATCAGCAAATAATACACTATTTATATGTGTATGTGTTTAGTGTATGTGTCCTCCGATTAGAATATAAGCTTCATAGAAACAAAAAAAATTTTGCTACCATATGTCCATCAATAGGTTCCTGACACATAGTAGACACTTAATAAATATTATTGAATGAATGCATGAATGAATTTAACGATTAAGCTTAAGAGTTAGGCAAGGATCAAATCAGACAAGGCCTTGTGGTCCAAGAAAAGGATTAGTCTAAAAGCACATTGCTTTCAGGCAGGCAGTCTAACATAATTAGATTCTGATTTGAGGAAGAAATATGAGATGCAGGGGCAGAAGTTAAAAGGTGATTTTGATAGTCTTGGTGAAAGATTATAACTGGTTTAAACTTGGATTGTGGCAATGAAGATAAAGAGATGTGAACATACTTGAGGGATATTTAAGAGGTGAAATCAACTGTGAAATATTGGATATTGATGGATGAGAGAAAAAAGGGTGTCAGATATAATCACAGAACAAAATAGTTAGAAAACACTAGAAATAATCAGATTTTGCAGAGATAATCATGAGATCATTCTGGACATTTAGAGTTTAAAACTGAGACATCAAAAAGGCAGATGGACATCAATGTCTTGAGCTCAGAGGCGAAATCTGAGCTGATGATGTAAGTTTAGAAGCCATCTAAACATGAAATCAGTACTTCAAGGACTTAAAAACTAAATTCACATTGGTACAGAAGCCTACATTTAAAGAAAAAAAAGAAAGAAAGGAAAAGAAAAGGTGGACCAGGATATACAATTCGAACCTAACCAGATTAACTGCTAAAAACAAGCACAAAATAATTAATGTTATGTAAATAATTTAAACAGAAATCAAAGTCTCATATCATAATATTCAAAATACATAGTATACAAAAATATTCTTAACATACAATGAACCAGGAAAATCCAAGCAACTCTCTAGGAAAAAGACAATCAATACATATCAACCCTGCAATTAAGCAAATGTTAGAATGACCACACAATTTTAAACATACTATTCTAACTATGCTCTAAGTAGTGAGGAAAAACATTCTCAAAAAACAAATGGAAAAATAAAAGTTCTCAGTGAAGAATTAAAAACTTTAAAATAGGGGAATTCCCTGGTGGTGTAGCGGCTTAAGGCTTCGGCGCTGGTGCTGTCAGCGCTGCAGCCTGGGTTCGATTCCCGGCCGGGGAGCTACCCACATACCAAAAAACAAAAAAAAACAAAAAAAGCAAAAACAAAAAAAAAAAACTTTAAAATAAAACCAAAACACAAAATGGAAATTTTAAAATAAAAATTTAATATCAGAAATAAAAAATTAATTGGAGGAGATTCATAGTAGAATTGAGAAGACAAGAAAGAGCACTAAATTTAAAGATCAAGCAATGGAAATTGTCTAGTCTCAATGAAGAGGAAAAAAGTTATAAGATAATGATAAAAACATCAAGGATGTGTGGAACAGCAAGATCTAATGTTTGTGCCATAAGAGTCCCAGAATGAGAGAAGAAAAACATTAATGCAGAAAAATATTTGAAAAAGTAATAGCTGAAAAATGTTCATATTTAGTGAAATACATAAATTTACAGATTCAAGAAACATTGAAAACTGCAAACATAAAATTAAGGAAAAACCATGCCCATGTTTTTCTGCTAAAAAACAAAAAGTTACAAAAATTTTGAAAGTTGCCAGAGGATAAGAGCACACTACATATAAGAGGACAAAAATTCAAATGGCTACAGATTTGTCATCAGAAGCCAGGGACTCCAGAAAACAATTTAACCAGTAACAAGTGAAATTATCTTACAGGATAGAAGGAAAATGCAAATATTCTCAGAAGAAAGAAAACAGATGATATGAGGTCTGACAATTAAGTTTGTGAACCACCATGTGCTTATGTTGGCAGCACTGAACAAACAACTAGGTAAGGTTTTATAACCTTCGTATAGTGTCTCACAGCTGTGTGTTGACATGTGGTAGTGTCTTGCTGAGTGGCATTTATTATTGTTGTGTGATTTTGTGTGTTATCACAAGAATGTCAGAGCTTGTATTAGAGCAATAAACAAACATCAAATTTCTTGTTAAACTTGGCAAGAGTAGAAGTGAAATCAGGAACATGTTAGTCCAAGTTTATGGGGATAATGCCAGGAAGAAAACACCAGAGTACAAATGGATTAAACATTTTTCTGAAGGGACAGAAAATGTCACTGAAGAGAAGAGGTCAAGGTGGCCAGTAAAAAGCAAAACTGACAAAAAATTGCAAAAATTCATTGAATTGTGCATCAAACTCATCATCTGACTGTGAGAACCATAGCAGACCAAGTAAACATAAATAGAGAAACAGTTAGAAAAATCTTAACTGAAAATCCTGGCATGAGAAAGGTGTATGAAAAATGGTCCTGAAGGAGCTCACCAATGAACAAAAGCAAAGGGGAATCAAAGTTTACCAAGACCTTTTAGAGAAGCAAGATCATGTTTTGGGCCATGTTATCACTGGTGATGAAATATGGGTGAATCAGTACAACCCTGAAACCAAGTGTCAAAGTGCACAGTGGAAGTCAGCCAATTCTCCACAACCAAAATGTTCTGTCAGTCCAAATCAAGAGTCAAAACAATGTTGTTAAACATTTTTTGACAGCAGAGGGATTGTTCATTATAAGTTTGTATCAACTGGACAAATAATTAACCAAGTTTACTATTTGGAAGTGCTGAAAAGGCTCCATAAAAAAGTTAGACAAAAATGACATGAACTATTCACCAACAACTCATGCCTCTTGCATTACAATAATACACCAGCTCACATGGCACTATCTATGAGGGAGTTTTTAGCCAGTACACAAATAACTATTGGAACATCCTCCCTACTCACCTGATCTGGTTCCCATTAACTTTTCTCTTTAACCAAAGATGAAGGAGATATTGAAAGGAAGACATTTTGATGGCATTCGGGACATCAAGTGTCACATAATAACTTTGATGACCATTCCAGAAAAATGTTCCAAAATTGCTTTGAAGGGTGGACTTAGCACTGGCATCAGTGCATAGCTTCCCAAGGAGAATTCTTCAAAAGTGACTGTACTGATATTCAACAATGAGGTATGTAGCACTTTTTCTAGGACAAGTTCACAAACTTAATTGTCAGTACTTGTATAAAAGTTTAGAAGCCATCTAAATATAGAATCAGTACTTCAAGGGCTTTGAAAACTAAATTTATATTGGTATAGGAGACCACATTAAAGAAAAGAAAGAGATTTTAAAAAGTAGTTCTTTAGGTGAAAGGCAAATGATAGCAAAACAAATTATGGAATAAAGAATGGTAAGGATGTGGGTAAAGAGAACAGAGTATACTTTATTTCCTAAATTTATTAAAATGTGTATTACTATTGAAAACACAACTTATCACAGTATCTGATGTTATTTTTTAATGTATGTAGATATAACATGTATGACAACAACCTCATAATAAGATGGTAAAAATACCTATATGGTTGTAAACTTTGTATATATTCCTTGAAATAATAAAGTATTATTTATAAATATAATGTATAAAGTTTAGTGTGCACATTATAATCCTCAGATTAACCACTAAAAAATACAAAGTTAAAAAACTAATAAACAATTAAAATGGAATCTTGGGAATATTCAAATAATTTAAGGAAAGAAGAGGAGAAATTAAAAACCAAAAAAAATAATGGAACAAAGAGAAAAATTGACCTAAGTCCAACCATAACAACAATTATATTAAATGTAAATAATTAAAATAAGACAATTAAATGACAGATTGTTTAGTTGGATAAAATTAAAAAGACCCAACTATATACTATCTGTATAAACCCCACTTGAAATATAATAATATAAATAGTTTTTAAAATAATAAAAAGGAAAAATGTATATCATGTAAACACTTTAAAGAAAAACTGAAGTGATTATTTATAACTCACAAAGCTGAATTCAGAACAAGGAAAATTATCAGAAACAAAGAAAGACATTACATAGGGATAAAAGTATTAATTAACCAAAATAAATTGCAAAGAGTTTCAAAATGCATCAAACAAAAGTTTAAAGAACTCGAAAAAATAGACAAGTCAAATTATACTACAAGTTTTCAATATTTCTCTCAATAATAAGTAGAATAAGCATCCAGAAAATCAGTAACAATATAGAAGAACTGTATAGCATCATCAATCAATCTAATGTAATTGATATTTACAGAACAATTCACCCTATAGCAGCAGAATACACATTCTTCTCAAGTGCACTTCGAACCTTCACCACGAAGACCATATTCTGAGCCACCAAACAAACCTCATTAAATTTATTTTTTATTGAATGTATTGGGATGACATTGGTTAGTAGATTATATAGGTTTCAAGTGTACAATTCTGAATTTAAAAGAATTAAATTTATTCAAAGTTTTCTAACTATACAAAATAAACCTAAAAATTAATAATAGATTATTGAGAAAAATCCCTAAATAACACACTATTAAATCCAATTATGAATTTAAGAGGAAGTCTCAAGAAAAATTTAAAAACATGTTGAACTGAATGAAAATGAAAACACAATAAGAATGCAATTAATGCAGTGCTTAGGAGGGAAATCATTAGCACTAAATGTTAATATAAAAATGAAGTTTCAAAGCAATAATTCAAAGTTTATACCTCAGGAAATTAAAAAAAGTAAACTAAGCACAAAGGAAGCAGAACAAATTAACAAAGATCAGAATAGAAAGAATAAAATTGAACATGAAAAATAAATAAAGCCAAAGCTAATTCTTTCCAAAAAATGAATAAAAAGATAAATTCTAGTCAGATTGGTCATTTTCTTGATCAAAAGGGAGAGAGAGAAAGAGGAAGAGAGGAAGAAGGGGGGGTGGCAGAGAGAGACAGAGAGAGAAGACACAGTGAAAGAGGGTATATAACTAGTGAACTCACCTAGTTGAACTTGCAGATATTAGCAGGATGATAGCGATACATGAACAACTCTATGCACATAAACTTAACAAGTTAGATGAAAGGGACCAATTCCTGGAAAGACACAAGTAACTAAAACTCACCTAAGAATAAATAAAAAATAATTTTATATCATGTAAGGAAATTGAATTTGTAGTTTTAAAATCCTCTTTAAAAAAGAAAAGGAAGAAGACACCTGGCCCAAGTGGCAAATCCTACCAAACATTTAAGGACAAAATAACAGTGATTCTTCCTTCTCTATCCAATAAATGCAAGGGGAAAGAACACTTCAGAACTCATTTTATGAAGCCAATAGTATGTTCACATCAAAACCAGTTAAAGACAGCATAGAGAAAGAAAACTACAAACCAATACTATCCTTCATCAACACAGAACAAAAAAAGGTCTCAACAATATATTAGCAAATTGAATTCAGCAATATGTAAAAACAATAATATTCATGACCAAGTGGAGTTTATCCTGGAAATGCAAGGTTGATTCAATACACCCCAAAATTACTGTAATTACATTAACAAACTTAATGAGAAAAACCACATGGTCATATTCATAAATGCAGAAACATATTTGAAAAAAATCCATCCATCACTCATGATAGAAGCTTCCAGTAAAGTAGGAACAGAAGAGAACTTCTTCAATGTAATAAAATGCATTAAAAAATGAAAAACTATGGCTAACACCATACATCATGGTAAAAAACAAAACACTGTATTTTGCTGTGTATAATGCACATTTGTTTTTGCCCATTATATGTTGGTGGTACTAATTTTGTATCTATATAAATGTTTTTAATTCTATTTATGCTCATGAGTTATAAGCATAATGCTAGAAATTGATACCGATACCATATGCAAAATAATACCCTGGAATACAATGATCAGTTAGTATGAAAAAAATTTATACATAAAATTTCTTGCACCTTGTATCTCTTCTTGTGTTTTGTAATTATTTGTTATATAAAATTTCTTGTACCATGTTTTTAAAAAATGCAAAAATGCCTTTAAAATATAAAGAACAAGCACCTACATATAAACAAATAAAATTTTGAATTTAAACAAATTAAAAGAAAGTCTTTTTTCCTGGAAAGTTTGGGTCAAAAACATGCGTGCACATTATACATGGCAAAATACAGTTCTTCCCCCGGCAAGTCAGGATCTAGACAAGTGTGTTCACTGTTTGTGTTAAATATCACACTAGAAGCCCTAACAAATACAACCAAGGCAAGAACAAGAAATAAAAAGCCTGTATGCGGGAAAGAAGGAAGTAAGACTATTCTTATTCACAGATAGTATTATTGTCTAAATCAAAAATCCTGAGAAATCTATTAAAAAATGTCTTAGAGCTAATAAATGACTTTTGCAAGGTCATAGAACACAATATCAATATGCAAATGATTGCTAGGCACTAGCAATAATTAGAAATTACAATTTCTAAAAATTACAATAGCTTCAGAATTATAAAATACTTAGGTATAAATGTAAGAAAATATATGTTGAAAGTTATAAAATGCTGATGAAAGAGATGTCCTCATAAATGGAGAAAAATGTATACATAGATTGGAAGTCTCATAGTTAAGATATCAATTCTAGCCAAATTAATCTTTAGATTTCATGCAAGCCCAATTGAAATCCCAGCACGATTCCTTATATAAAGAGAAAATCTGGTTCTAAAATTAAACTGTAAGGTAAAGAATCTAGAACAGACAAGACAATGTTGAAAACTACAAACTAGAAGATTCATACTACCCGATTTTAAGATGTACTTAAAGCAACAGTAGTAAAAACAATGTTGTAGTTGAAAGGAAAATCCAGAGATTGATCCACATATATGTTCAGTTTCCTCTGGCCTCTCACACTATACCTACTTTTAAAAAGTCTGCAACTGCCTACCCTGCTCTGGCCATGCCCTGGACTCTGCACCAGCCCAGGTCTTCGCAAGTTGGCAAACGCTGCCTATTGGCCCTGAACTTCATGAAAACGAATCACACCAGACCCACCTGGACAAAGTGGCCTTGGCACTTTCCTTAGAAGGAAAGACTAGGTTTGCTGAACACAAGAATCAAGTCATTCTAAGAAACTGAGATAGCATATGCAAAGACTGCATAAGAAAAGAGACAGATGAGGAGAAATTGGTGTAGCCTAAATGCTAATGCATAGCATAGATGTTTGAAGATATGCTATAAAAAATAAGAAAAAAGAAAAAGAAAAAAACAACAACAATGTTCAGACTCACGGGCTTCAGCCTCTGATTCAGTCAGCCTATCTAACAATATTTCAAATTCTGGCCTCCCTGTGCAGACATCAGTTAAATAATGAACTTTCAATAACAGCACAAAATGTCATCAGGTTAGCAGACACTTCTTCTATTTTCTCCTGCAAGTGCTACATAAATCCATTTGCTATTGATTTCCACAGCTAAGTTTCAGCCTTAATGTAATTCTTACCATCAAAGTAGAGTAAACAGATAGTTCCTGGAAGCACCTAAGCATGTTATTTTTTACTCATCATAGGAGTCCTCTATAGATTACCAGACAACCTGATCCACTGGGTGTTTCATTACAGAAGTTACCAGCTTGGAGGCTTACCATGTCCAGCTGGAGCTAAGCTACAGGGACTGAATAACAATGGCAATGTAAGAAACTCTAAAGGGGAAAAAAATGTACACAGAATGCAGTCAAGGTTCTGGCAGATTTCTGATTAATGATCACTGCCACTACACCAAGATAACAAGAAAGGAAGATTTCTCACTCCAGGGTCCTATCTTAGACTCCGGTGGTCTGGCCAGATGTCATTTTATGTGACAATATTCCCATGTAAACATATTGTGGCCAACATTGTAAGTAGACTGGCCTGTAGCAAGGTAACTCCAAATGGCTGGAGCTTGAGAAGTAAGCTGACCAGATGTATCACTTGAAATGGGACAGAAAACGTTACTGTCTTGTTTCAAATGGTACATACAGTCAGCCTAGTCTCCCTGGGCTAAATTCAAGGGGCCAATAGGCTGACCTTATGTACCATTTGAAACAGAACAATCCCTTTGTTTTCTGTCCCATTTCAAACTGTACACCTGGTCAGCCTAGTAAGAAAGTATGGGGGAATCAGTTCCATGTATAAATGTGTGGTTTCACTTGTCTCTGGGTCTTCCACATGCTGTGCTCTCCACCAGGAATACCTCTGAATTCAGATACTCCACTCCCATAAACTTGGCAAGAGGGACCCTTTTCTGGCCGATGCATAAAGCTATGGATCTCAATTAGTTCTCAGACTAGCAGCACCAACATCACCTAGGAATTTGTTAAAAATACAAATTCCTGGATCACACATCAGACCTAAAGAATCAGAAACTCAGTAAGGTGGAGCTCAGATATCTGTGTTTTAATAAACCCTCCAGATGATTCTTTCTAATCTGAAAGTATGATTACCACTGCTTTCAGGGCCCTAGTTTGGTCATCTTCCAGCAGTGCCGCTCTTCGTAGAAAGGGAATCCTTAGGGGTCATGCCTCCTCCTTCCAACCTTCACTCTTAGTACCTAGAACCCCAGAATTCCCTGTCCATGTGGCCTCAAGCTTGCTTCTAGGGTCAGTCTTCTCCAGATCTGTCTTGAGGGTTGGCCTTGCCACAGGTGTGCACTAGGTTTGCAAGTCAGTTGAGCAGGAACCGGGCAGCGGGGATCATGTGGATGGAGCTGTCCATCCACACATGTGCACACAAAGCCCCACATGGAACGGAGAGGTCTGGGGGTGGGAAGCAAAGGGAACTTGTCTGTGACCATGGAGGGACCAGGGATCAGCTATCCCTGTGCTGCTTCATTTCAACACAATGCTCAAAGTGTCCAAGAACTCTGATTTTGAACCCAGTCTCCCAAATTGTTATGAAGGTATATTTTTCAGTGTAGAAAAGATAGAACTTAGTTGATTTATCAGGTTGCTAATCTGACTTAAACTTCCAAATATTTAGACCTATGATATGTAGCCTTCTATTTGTACACTTTTCCTGAACCCCACAAATGTTAAGGGAGGCCTGTCTGCTCTACCTATTTGCTTATTTTCTGCTTAACTTTGAGGACTTAGCTTAAATATTTTCTTTGAAGAAGCTTTCTCTGATTCCCTAATTTATGCTCTTAGTAGAGGCCTCTAATTTGTGATTTTATATTTCTCTGTAACTCCTTGCCTTATAACTCATAAATTATACTATTAACTCTTATTTAATTATATGTCTGTTTCCCCTAATAAACTATGAGGTCTTAGAGGATATGTGTTCTATATCTAGTGTATAGCATAGCATAGTGTCTGGAATACACTATACCCAATAAACAAATAATGAAGGAATGAATTATAATAATAACAAGAATAGCAAACTTAGCTCTCATTATGTGATAGGCATTATTCAAAGCATTTTTATATATTAATTCATTTAATTCTCACAATAACCCTATGAGATGAATATTACCATTATCAATCACCATTTTAAGTTAAAAAAAAAAAAAAACTGAGTCCAGAAAGACTACAGAATTTTTCAGCCACATAAGTGGCAGGACTTAAATCAAGATTTAAATCTAAGTATATTGAATTTTCTGGACTCTAAATGAGTGAATGAAGAAATGGAAGATGATCGAAGAATTAGTATAAGTTGTATTCTAAAGAATGCCGAGTTTGAAAAACAGACAGGCCAAATTTATCATCAAAAACAATAAATAAATCCAACATGTTATAGAGTCAGAAATAAAGCAAGCCAGGGAAAAGGTAAGAGAGAGGTTCAAGGCCAGACATTAAACAAGGTCTGATGGATGGTCAATTTTATTCACTCCCAGTCACATAGCACTGGGTCAGCCCAGTTTAGAAACACAAAATCAGGGCAAGATATTTAAATATTCCAAGTTACCTATGCCCCAACATCTAAATTTTTAAATGGAGTTCTAGGACCTTCTAACATTGAGGAGTGTTGACCTTAACATTATATTTATACTTTAGTGATGGAGGTTATTTGGTAACAATGATCTCCAATTAATATAATGTCATAACCAAAGCACCAGTAAAAACCAGTATAAAAATAGGAAGTAGGAAAGTGTACAGCATTGCAGGCAACAGAGTATAGCTTACCCCTTGCACACAGTTCAATCTGACGTTTAGCTTTACACAAGGTCATATTTGATGGTCTCAGAAGACACATAATTTCCTTAGAAACCCAAAGCATCTGGGAGATGATATTTTATATTGATTTAATGGCAGATATTGGAATCAGACTGCTTAGATTAAAATCTTGCCTGAAACAACTGTGGCAATTAGGTGGTCTTAGCTCATTATTTAATGATTTTGAGCATCAGTGTGCACATTTTATTAGAGTGTGGATAACAATTACTTCTTGGTCAGATTATGGTAAAGATGAACTTGGAAAATCCATTCATTCAGCAAATATTTAATGAGTGTCAACTATGTTCCAAATGCTCTTTTGATCTCTGAATATTGGTTCACAAAGCACATCTGACCTATTTCCACTGGGTCAGGCACAGAGTAAGTACTCTCTTTTTGGACTGTCCCACATGCACCTCCAGGAAGCAGCATGGAACAGAGGGGTAAAGAGAATTGGTATGAGTTGTGGGTAAGAGCAGGAAGGTGTTCCCCAAAGCAGCCCAAGGCAGCATAACTTTGAAAAATGAGCTTAAATCTCTACTAAGGGAGAGTTAAAGCCTCAATCATGCAATAGGCCTGCATCAGGCCCGAAGGAGAAGGTGGGAGTAAAAATGATAGTAACTAGGCAGATGACAGGCAAGACAAAGCTAGGCTAACGATTTGGAAGCACTGTTACTGACACTTCACAGATTATGCTCAACAAGAACAATAACAGATTAAAGGAAAACCCATAGAATAATTTAAACATCTCACAATCAGGGACCCTACCTTCTTTTCTATTGTAATATCACCAAGTACAAAAAGCATCATTCAAATAATAACAATAATAATAATTATAATGGCACTGCCTTTCATTGAGTATTCATAATGTGCTATTGCTTCTCAATCTTTTGGCTAAGATCAAGGGTAGTATCAAAATGTGCTAAATCCTATAATAGATATTTAGCAAATCTCTCCTTCGATCTTTACCACACTTATTCTTGAACACTTATTTTTACATTTATTTATTTTATTACTAAAAAACAAACTAAGGGAGTTCCCTGGTGGTGTAGTGGCTAAGCCTTCGGTGCTGTCAACGCTGCGGCCTGGGTTCAATTCCCAGTCAGGGAACTACCCACATACATAAATAAATAAATAAATAAATAAATAAATAAATAAATAAATAAATAAAATAAAAAACAAACTAAGGCTTACATATTTGAAGTGACTCAAACAACGTCACTTAGCTAATTAACAGAGAAGGTACATTCAAACTCAGGTCCATAATCCTTCACAATACTGCCTACTAATGAACATCAGTGAGCCAATGTTCATTAGTAAACAATTGAGCATCTCTAGATCTCAATTTATTCATGTGTAAAATGGATCTACTTCATGAGTGGATTCTGCATATTCAATGAGCTAATTCATATGTAGCACTTACTACAGTGATACATACAACATATTTATATTACAAATAATACATACTAGTATCATTGGGCTTATGATCCTGGCTTCCAAGTGCTTGCTGTTTAAATGAATAGATACATCATTGTCATAAAAATGTTGATATAGTTTGATTCAGATCATAAACACACCATAAAAACGAATTACAACTTGATTATGATAGTAGAAACTCTCGTGTTTCTACCTTGAAGAAAATTAATCAAATTAAATTTAGCTATGTAAGAAACCACCACTCAAAACTACCAACATATTTAAATGAATTAATTTTATACCTCTGTGCATGAATTAGTTTCCTGGTAAACATTGCTGCACTCTCAAACTTGTCTAGTGCCTTATACTTTTAGAAGGTTGTTCACAGACATCATCTGATCCTGAACACCACCCTGAAAGTAACTACTATCCCGTTTTTTACCAAAAAAAAAAAAAAAATGAGCCTTCAAAAATTGAAGACCTTGTTGCAGATACTACGTCAAACTAATTGATGATCTGAGATTAAATCCAGATGTTTCAGCTCTTCATCTACTCTTCAAACCAGACTGCAGCTCTGAAATTGAAAAAAGAATTGCTTTCCCAGTTGCAACCAATAAAAACAGAGAAATCTCAATTAAACCCTTGAGGAAAATTAAAGTTAATTAAAATTAAAGTTGATTAAAATGATTCACATCAACTCAGTTACAAATGTTTAAATGTATTAGGAATACCCTTTTCTCCCCCACTTATGGCCTATACTTCTCAATGAGGTGTTTGTCCAGATTACCCATTGCAGAGTTAAGAAGAATATAATAGAAAGAGATATAATGATTCTGGACACAATATTATGTGTCAACAACCAGACAGAGTTTCCTTTACCTTGAAAGAAAAACTAACTCTTGCCTTTTAAAATAATAGCAATATCCTCAACCAGTTTTCATCTATTTTTAAATAGCACTTACCAGCTGTAAATACACAGGTAATAAGCTTGGGTACATTAAAATTAAGTCTTGCAAGGGGAGGGAGGCAAATGACAGAGTAAATAAATACTGCACTTGTCTTTTCCCATGACTACATTAAAATTACACTAAATTATAGAACAATTCACCTGGAGAACTATCTGAGGAGTAGCTGAACAGAAGTCCCATAACTAAGGATATAAAGAAGAAGTCATGTGGAGATTAGTAGGAGGGACAGAGACACAGAATGGGTCAGCTGCACACCTGGGTGTAGCAGTTAAGAACTGGGAGGGATATCACAGCCATGGAGGTCCTTCAGGAGAAGCAAGGGACCCCAGCCCCAGACTGGGATGGCTCCCCAGCTGCTCAGAGTATCAGTGCTTGGAAGAAGAACCCTGCAACATCTGACTATGAAAAACAGTAGGGATTAGACTGTCCAGGTGAGACTGAAGACAGCTAGAAACCCAGACATTCTTTTAAAGGGCCCACACACAGATTCACTTGCTCACAGGCACTCACTCTGGACACTGGTAGAGGGACAGCAAATCAGTAGCCACCAGAGTGGCTCAGGGAGAAACAGAGTTGTGTGGCTTAAGGGCAAGGACTGGGGGGACAGTCACCACTTTTTCTGTGTAGAATTCTCCTCTCATGGAGCTGGCAAGTAGTCACCATCATTCTTGGGTAGAGCCTTCACAAACACAGCCAAATCTGAATCTACACTGGCCTGACGAATTCCACTGGCTGCAACCTAATGATTCCCTGGGACCCAACATATGCACCATCAAGGGCACTTTCCACAACCAGCAGCCAGACACTTCCTGCATACCCCAAGAAGTTTTTTCAGCAGCAAACAGCTGGCCTCAACTCACATGCTCCTAGAGGCATTTAAGTGGCCAACAGCCCCAGCCTGCACTATAATCTTTCCTGGACATCCCTCAAGAATCAACAGGCAAAAAAAAAAAAAAAAAAAAAAAAAAAAAAAAAAAAAAAAAAAAAAAAAAAAAAAAAAAAAAAAAAAAAAAAAAAAAAAAAAAAAAAAAAAAAGAATCAGCAGGCCCCAGGCAGGTGGCAGCTAGCTTTAGTGAGACTTCAGCATAGGGTCCCAGGCTCAGCACTGGCACAAAAACAGAATCTACATTAACCTGGTGAATACCACTTGTCTCATTCTAGAGACCCCCTGAGATCCCATTTCATTCAATTCACGTAACACAGGAAGCTGTATCAGTGCTGAGTCTTATGGGCAGCCAGCAGGTGATAGCAGGACTTGTAGTGTGGTGGGCTTTTTGTGAAGCTATCAGGCTCGGTACTGGTGGTAGCCATCCTCGGGGTGCAGCAAGGCCTCTCCCGCATGCCTTCAGGTTAAGCACAGACAGTGAACAACCACAGATTGCTTTGTAGAACATACCAGGTAGCCCAGGCCAGTCACAGATGGCAGCTGACATGGAACTTCACCAGAGCCCCTCCAAAGAGGCCCCAGAATCAACACACCTAGGAAATTGACTTTAGATCATAGCAGAGCAGCAATCAATTAGCCCCACAATAAGCACATTCAAATGGAGAATGGGATGGGAGTACTTCATCAGGCACCAGAGTCCAATGTAGCAAATCCTGCTCCATGGCATAAGCCTCCTGCACAGCAGCCCATAAACCGTGGATGTGGCCAAACCCTACAGCCAGTCAGCTCAAGGGTCAATTCCACCCACTGACATGCCAATAGCAACCAAGTCTCAACTAGAATAGCCAGTCATATACAACTCACACAAGGGACATTCTTGAAGCACCCAGCTCAGGTAACCAGGAAGAATATGCCA
>PVJL010000920.1:264548-322088 GCA_004026885.1 Lyroderma lyra
AAGAAGAAACAAAATGGAGGCAAGCAACCTACAAGATATAAGTTCAAAACAATGGTTATAAAGATGCTCAAAAAATGTAGGGAGAACTTCAACAAAGATATATTAAGCATAAAAAAGACAAAGAAATCCTAAAAGAGAACCAGTCAAAAATGAACAATGCAAAAACTGAAGTGAAGAATACACTGAAAGGAATCAACAGCAGATTAGATGAAGCAAAGAACTAAATCAGAGATTTGGAAGACAAGGAAGCAGAAAACGTAATCATAACAACAACAAAAAAAGAACACCCCCTCTTCCTTAAAAATGAAGATAGTTTAAGGGACCTTTGGGACAATATGGAGCATAATTACATTTGCATCATAAGGGTACCAGAAGGAGAAGAGAGAAAACAAGAAAATAAAAACACATTTGAAGAAATAATGACTGAAAACTTTTCTAACCTGGTGAAGGAAATAGACATACAAGCCCAGAAAATGCAGAGTCCCAAACAAGATGAACCTAAATAGGACTAAACCAAGGCACATTGAAATTAAAATCCCAAAAGTTAAAGACAAAGAGAGAATCTTAAAACCAGCAGATGATAAGCAGTTGGTTACCTACAAGGTGGTTCCTATACGACCGTGAACTAATTTCTCAACAGAAACTTTGCAGGCCAGAATAGATTGGCACAAAATACTTGAAGTGATGAAAAGCAAGGACCTACAACAAAGATTACTCTACCCAGCAAAGCTTTTATTTAGAATTGAAGGACAGATAAAGAGCTTCCCAGACAAGAAAAAGCTAAAGGAATTCATTACCACTAAACAAGTATTACAAGGAATCTTAGAGGGACTTCCCTAAGACAAAAAATAAATAAATAAAAGTTCAAAAATATGAATAATAAAATGACAATAACTACATACAAAGGGTGGTCAAGAAATTAGCAGAATGAAGGGAGAGAATGGTAAAAAATACTATTTATTGGTTGTTTTTGTTTTCCAATATAGTCCTATGCTGAAATTGCAGATTTAACCTCTTCATCATCTGTAAATTTCTGCCCTCAAAGTTGTTTTTTCATATTTGGAAACTAATAATAATCAGACAAACTTAAGTCTGGGTTGTAGAGAGGGTGGTTTAATGTTTGGAAGCTACAGTCATGAAGAGTAGCCAATGCAACATTGCTCTTGTGCACGGGTCCATTGTCACGCAAAAACAGCACCCCTTTGGTCCATTTTCCTCTTCTTTCTTCCTTCACAGATTCTTTTGACTGTTTGAGCAGGCTGGAATAGTACTATCCAGTTATTATGGCATTCTTATCCATGTGATTGATCAGTAGGATCGATCCCCTTTGTATCCTAAATAATAGCAGCCATAATTTTTTTCAGCCAATTGAGACACTTTGAGCTTCTTAGGACATGGTGTGCCCTTTACATGCCACTGAATGGACTCCTGCTTTGCCTTAGGCTCATGATTGATAAGCCCAAGTTTCATCTCCAGTGAAAATCTGGTTTAAAATTTCATCTTTGTTGTCTCTGCAAAGGTCCAAAACCTATCATGAACACCTGACATGCTGCTGTTTTTGAAGCAGTGTTAGCATTCTCAGTACCCATCTTGCACTGACTTTTTATATCCTTAGATGCTGATGAAGAATATTCAAAGTGGTTGTAGGTGATAATGCAACCATTTCTGCAAGCTGCTTTGATTCAATCTGTCCTCTTCCACTACAAGTTTTCAACTTTTTTTACAATGTCTAAGGAAGTGGCCTCAATAGGGCATCCTGGATGGAGGTTATCTTAAATCAACTCTCTGCCTTGCTTGAAAAGGCTATACCACTACTAGTAAACCATGGATCTCTCAGGGCAACTGTCCCCGTAAACCACTAACATCTCTTCCAAAATGGTTTGAGGTGTTTTCTCTTGTTTTGTGAGGAACTTAATGACAGCTCAAAATTCAATTTTATCCATACTTGGGGTTTTCTTCACACTTGATGTGCTTCTTCGGTGACATCTGAAAGAACATGGATGCAAGTAGGCTAAAATTTGACATATATACTAATATTAAGTCACACAATCAAACTGTGTGCACTTGTACTCCCACCTCTCTGATTATCCTCTCTTCCGTGAATTTCTTGACCATCTCACCTATCTATCAACAATTACTTTAAATGTAAATGGATTAAATGCTCCAATTGAAAGATGGGATGGCTGAATGGATAAGAAAGCGAAACCCTTATATATGCTGCTTAGAAGACTCACTTCAAATCAAAAGACACACATAGACTGAAAGCAAAGGGAAGGTAAAAGATATTTCATGACAATGGAACAAAAAAATGGTGTAGCAATACTTATATCAGGCAAAATAGACTTGAAAACATAGACTATAACAAGAGATAAAGAAGGACCAAGTAATTCCATTTTGGGGCATTTATGCAAAGATACCCAAAATGCTACTTCAAGGGTACATGTGCACCAATATGTTCAATGCACCATTGTTTACAATAACCAAGAGGTGGAGACAACCTAGGTGTATAGCATTGGATGAGTGGATAAAGAGGAAGTGGTACATATATACAAAGGAATATTGCATGGCCATGGATAGGAGTACATTCTTGACATCTATGATGGCATGAGAGGACCTGGAGGGTATTGTGCTGAGTTGAGTATGCCACACAGGAAAAGACAGATGCAATGTGATTTTGCTTACATGTGAAATCTGAAGAACAAAATAAACAAACAAACAAAACAGAAACAAGCACAGATACAGAGAACATTTTGATGGTTGCCTGCTGGGAGGGGCTTGGGGAATGGGTGAAAAAGAGGAAGGGACTAAGAAGTACAAATCAGTTGTTACACAGTAGTCATGGGGATGAAGAGTTTAGCATAAGGAATATAGTAAATAATATTGTAATAATTATATATTGTGTCAGAAGAGTACTAAATTAATTGGGATGATAGATGGGAGGAGGTTTGGGGAGCAGGATGAGAAAGGTGAAGAATTAAGAAAATTGATAGCTAGAAAATAGTCATGAAGATGTAAAGTAAAGCATAGGAAACATAGTCAATGATACGGTAATAAGTGTGGTGGGTACTAGACTAGTTGAGGGGGATCACTTCTTAAATTATGTGAATGTCAAACCACTATGCTACACACCTGAAATTAATGTAAAATGCCATTAAATGTAATTGAAAATTTTTTAAATGGGGGGAAGGTGAAGGGGAATAAGGTTCAGATTTTGAGGTACAAAAAAATAAGTCATGGGGATACAGCATAGGAAATACAGTCAATAATATTGTGATAGCCTGATACGATGTCAGATGGTTGCTGGGCTTAATGTGATCATTTCTTTTGGTATAGAAATGTTGAATAACTATGGTGTACACCTGAAACTAACATAATATTTTGTTATGTTTAATATAATTTTTAAAAAATAAATTAAACTTTGCATCAATGAAAGCTCTCTCAAGGCATTTAGTAAGATGAAGGTGATGAAATCATGAGAAAGCAGATAATTAATAAGAGTTTATGCTTTCCACATTTAGAATAAAGTCCTACTTATATTCAGAAGAGCAATAGCTCATAAAGGGGTATCTTAGGCTCAATTATTATAATCATATAAGTCTAACAATAAAAATGAATTAAAAAAAAAATACTCTGCCATAGTCAATTGAAGGTGTCAGCAGTTTCAAGTTTACTAACCATAGAATGTAAGTTTAAATAACACTGTAGGAAAACTTATTTTTTAAAATTATTTAGAAAATTTAAAAAAATCAAAATACTATATTGAAAAAACATTCTTTAGAAAAATACTACTGACACAGTATTAGAAACAAATATGAGTAAGAAACTGATTAAATTATGAGAATATGCTCCAAAAATAATTATTAGAGTATACCCAAGACTTTTTAATATCTCACCTTTGTATTTCTTCTAAGGTTTTTTCTTATAAAGTGTCTTTGTTATGCATAGATTTCCCTAAATAAGCAACAGGTATATGTTCAGAGTCATGTATAATTTCTGTTCAATTTTTTTAAATTAGTTCATGACACACTACCATCTTTAGGTCATGTAAACACTTTTAAATATTTTTTCCATTCATTTATGATCCCCACTGCCAACCTCCTATATATGTAAATCCAGCATATAGGCATATGTCACTGGATAAGCATGTTTCCTTGAGAAATGCAAAATGTTTTATGTGAAATGGATTTCATTCAATTTCTTACTTTTGTTGCTCAATACTGCCTTCAAAGGTATTTCTGTTATTACATGTGCATCTAGCTCACAAAATATTCTTGCAAAATAATCTAGTGTTTGTATTCATCATATTTTATCAATTTATTCCCCTGGTAACAAATACCTGGGCTGCCTCCAACTCCCTCCTTCCACCAAGAATGCTGTAATGAACACCTTCAAACACATCTCTCCAGGGACCTGAGTGAGTTTCTCTGAAGGGGGATTGCTGGGTCATAGACTGTCTACGTAAGTCTACTTATTGCTGTTATTTTGCGCTCTCCAATTACTGTATCATTTGCGCTCTCCAATTACTGTATCAGTGTGTGAGGGATCCTCCTGCTTCACTACATTCACAGTATTTGGAACTGTCCATATTTCTGATTTTTAGCAATCTGATGAAGGTAAAGTATCATTTTTCTTCATTTGCATTTTTTTGATTACTAATCCAGTTAAAGCATCCATTTGTTTCCATGTCTTCCTCTTTTACCTCACTGACTCATGCCCTGTACTTATTTTTTCTGGTTGCTTTCTCATCTTTTTCTTAATTTGCAGTCATTCTTTGTGAATTCTATGTTTAATTCTGTGTTGTTTTCAGAGCGTACAAATATCTTTTTCCAGCCTGCTATCCTTCTGTTAACGATGAGGTGACTGTAAACAGAAATCCTTATTATTGATATAGACCTGTTACCGGAAAACGGGGTGTCCTTGTCAACACAACGTCCAGGTTCTTGGTATCTCGAGCAAAGAATTGAATGAGACACACACAAAAGTAAAGTGGTGAAACAAAGAGGTAGTTTATTGAGGGGAAAGTACACTCCAAAGAGGTAGGAGCGGGCTCGAGCAGGAAAATGGCTCAGGAGCCCCGATGAATGAGGCTTTGGGGCTTTTATTCTAAGTCTTCAGGGGAGGCACCTCTGGGCATGGGGTCTCTTGATTGACAAATTTGATTGACAAGGGTCTGCCTTCTGACTGTGCATGCCCTTTCCCAGAGTTCAGTCTGTTATATTAATGAACTTCTGGGCATATGTATGATATTACAGTGATGGTATAATGAGGTTCAGGTAACTCTCACTGCGCAGGCGCTAGGAGCTGGCCCAAGCTGGTGGGCTTCTTGGGCCCTCTGACTTCCCTGTCTTTGCCTGGAACTTCCTCCTAGCCTGGGGCAGGGATTACATGTGAAAGGGTGGTATCTAGGCATAACAATTCCAGCAGGCAGTCTCATGGGGGAGGTCGAGATTTCCCTATTCTGTCTGCCTTCCTCACATCCTCTTGAGAGATGTGATCCCCACAAATCTCCATGGGAAGCTGAGTGGGTAGAGGTCTCATCTTCTTATCTGCTTCTTGCTGAAAATGGTTGTCATCCCTACCTATTGGGGATCCATAGAGCCCTCACCATGTCTGATCTAAAAGGGGAAGGGGTCTCGAGATCCGCCATGTTGACTCCTTTGTCAACATGGGCTGGAAGCCTTGTTGGGACACCGCTATTATCCTGATGGTTCCTAGATTAGGAGAAAATAATTCAGTTAGTACTTTAAAGGCATTGATCAGAGAAATAGGTTTTAAAGCCCTTGTCACTTGGTGTTTTCAGGATAGAAGTTCTGTTGCTCGGGTGTGGGGCCTAGGAGACTCCATTTTGGCAGTTGCCGCCATTTCGAGAGAAGCAAAACCTAAGAGCACAGCAGCCTACTTCCCTTATTAGGAAAAACCTCAGCATTCACCCAGTTCCTGCCTCCCGCCCCATGTCCCTCCACCTACCCAGTAAGGCCATGGCATGTCATCCCACCCGCCTGCAATTTTTTCCTTTAAATTCCCCCGCTTATCCAGGTTCAGGGCCGTTCTCTCTCTGCTGCGTTGGAGGGCGGACAGATCGAGCTCGAGCTTGTAGCAATGAAGTTTCTTTTTGTATTTACATCGGAGTCAGTCTCTTCGTCACTGTGGGGGTCGAAAATGGGGAGCACAACATCATGGGGGCTCGTCCGGCATCCCCACGGCCCCAAGACCCCCACCTGGAGAGACTCACACCACCGGTGAGTAACATCGGCTGCTTCTGAATTCTGCCTCTAAAAATCTGCTTCTGTATAGGCGGTCGATAGTGGGTTGGGTGGACGCACCCATTAACCCCCGACCGCGGAGGGACGGAAGACGTTCCGTGTCCTCCCTCAGTTATCTGGAGGGGGCCTTTGGGGAGTCCCCTCATCTGAAATTTTCTGGAGGAAACCCTTAAGGGTCCCTCATCTGAGATTCTGATCCATTTATTGTGTTGGCCAACTGTCTGTTTGTTTGTTTGTCTGTTTGTACCTTCTGGCACCTGAGCCTTGTTCTGACTGACGGACAAAATGGGACAGATGACTTCTTCACCCCTAGACCTCGTTCTCGGACATTTCTCTGATATCCAGAAGCGAGCCCATAACCTCTCAGTTGAGATCCAAAAAGGAAAATTAACCACCTTTTGTTCCTCAGAATGGCCTTCATTCAATGTAGGATGGCCGCCAGAAGGAACCTTGGACCGCACTCTCATCGCGGCTGTAGAGGGAGTCATTTATCAGCCCCGAGGAGGTCACCCAGACCAGGTGCCTTACATCTATGTATGGAAAGACTTAGTCGAAAACCCCCCTCCCTGGTTAAAATCTTTCCTTCCACTCCAGGCCCCCTCTAAGCCTGCAGATGTTCTGGCCATTAAGAAGAAAGAACCCAAACTGTCGAAACCATCTTCCCCTCCATCATCGGCCCCTCTTTACCCTACTTTACAGGGGGAGCCCTCAGAAGAAGACTTACTTCCTCCTCTGCTCCTTCCTCTCCCCCCTCCTTACCCACTGGGCCGGCAGCGGCTCCAGCCCTGCTGGCCCAGCCGCCAGCGGACCTGCCAGCCCCGGCCCTGCCGGCTCTGCCGGCCTTAGCGGCTGCGGCCCCCCAGGATCTGCTGGCCCTGCTGGCCTTGTCAGCTCTGGCCCCACTGGCTCAGCCGCCAGTGGCTCTGCCGGCCCCGGCTCCGCCGCCCTTAGCAGCTCCAGTCCCGCCGACCCCTCCGCTTGAGATGCCTGGTGAGCGGCCCCATTTGGGACCGGCACATTACACCCGAGGGGCTCAACAACGGAACACAGAGCCCGACTCTACTGTTGCTCTCCCCTTGCGTGCGATTGGACAACCAGGGGCTGACGGCAACCAGTTACTGCAGTACTGGCCTTTCTCCACCAGTGATCTCTACAACTGGAAGTGTCAGAATGCCCCTTTTCTGACAATCCTAAAGACCTCATGAACCTTCTTGAGACTGTTCTGTTTACTCACCAGCCCATTTGGGACGATTGCCAACAGCTCTTGCAGATTCTTTTCACCACCAAGGAGGGTGAACGAGTTCTCCAGGAAGCCCGGAAAAATGTCCCTGGCCCTACTGGGGCCCCACACCATGGCCACTGTAATCGATGCCACCTTCCCTGTAATCCGCCCCGATTGGGACTATAACACACCAGAAGGTAAGAAGAGGCTTCGGGTCTACCGCCAGGCTCTGTTGGCAGGTCTCAAAGCGGCCGCTAGGTGGCCAACACATTTGGCCAAAGTCTATGATTTAAGACAGGGACTAGAAGAGAGGCCTGCGGCTTTCTTAGAGAGGGTCATGCATGCTTTCCGGCAGTACACACACATTGATCTGGATAAGCCAGAACACCTAGCCCCTGACATTATGAAAAAGCTACAAAAGATAGAAAGGTTAGGTGAGAAGCAACTGAGGGACTTAGTCGAGATAGCTGAAAAGGTATACCATAATAGAGACTCAGCAGAGGATAAACAGATTAAGGCAGAAAGAAGACAGAATCAGGACCTGGCCTGGATCCTATTGGCCGCCACCACTGAACCGGGAGAATGCCAGAGACAGTTAAGATGTATGGCGAGCACGGGAGAAAGACGAGACCACGGCCCTGTCTTCCACTAGCGCCCAGAAGCCAAGAAATCTTTGCCTTTGAGTGGACAGATCCGCAGAGTGGCATCCATGGACAGCTGACTTAGACTTAGCTCCCACAGGGGTTCAAAATCTCTCCAACCTTATTCGATAAGGCACTCCATGAGGACCTCAGTGAGTATCGTCAGGAACACCCTAAACTAACCCTGCTAAAATATGTAGATGACCTGTTACTCTTGACCAGCCCTCATGCCTCCGAGGGACCCAAGAACTGTTGCAGGCCCTTGGTGCCCTAGGGTACCATGCCTCGGCCAAGAAGGCTCAACTCTGCAAGGCCCAGGTAAGCTACCTGGGGTACATGTTAAAGGAAGGCCAAAGATGGCTCTCCGAGGCCCAAAAGGAAACAGTCCTCAGGATCCCCATACCCCAATCCGTAAGGGCAGTGAGGGAATTCCTCGGGTCAACAGGGTTTTGTCTCCTGTGGATCCCTGGGTTTACAGAGATAGCCAAACCTCTGTACGAAGCCACCCGGCTCACCCAGGAGTTCCAATGAACTGAGGAGATGGACGTCTCCTTCAAGGCTATAAAAAAAGGCCCTACTGTTGGCCCCAGTCCTAGGCCTACCGGACGTAACCAAGCCTTTCCAGCTATTTGTAGATGAGAACAACGGGGTTGTGAAAGGAGTGCTACTCCAGCCCCTAGGGCCCTGGAAGAGACCGGTTGCATACTTCTCCAAAAAGCTGGATCCCATAGCATCAGGTTGGCCACACTGTTTGCGAATTATAGCGGCCACCGTGCTACTAATGAAAGACGCCAACAAGCTGACCCTGGGACAAACCCTGTACGTGACTACCCCGCATGTCATAGAAGGGGTGCTCAAGCAACCCCCAGACCAGTGGCTCAGTAACCCTAGATTGACTCACTACCAAGGATTACTACTCAATCCCACCAAGATTGTCTACCAGTCCCCCGCCCCCCTTAACCCTGCCACCTTACTACCGGATCCAGATTTGAGCAGCCCTCTGCACAACTGCACTGGCATCCTGGCCCACGCCCAGGGTATACGCGCAGACTTGCAGGACCAACCCATACCGGGGGCAGACTTCACCTGGTACACGGAAGGTAGCAGTTACATACATGATGGACAAAGGTACGCGGGGGCGGCGGTAGTGACTGAGACTGAAGTAATATGGGCCGAACTACTACCTCCAGGAACTTCGGCCCAGAAAGCAGAATCAGTCGCTTTGACCCAAGCTTCATCTCACGCTTGGGACAAAACCCTAAATGTATACTGACAGCAGATATGTTTTTGCAACAGCCCATGTCCATGGAGCTATCTATCAAGAAAGGGGACTTCTGACCGCAGAGGGAAAACCAATCAAAAACCAGGATGAAATTTTGAAATTGCTGACTGCCCTATGGCTACCAAAGAAACTGGCCATAATTCATTGCCCAGGACACCAAAGGTCTGATGACCCAGTGACTAAGGGAAATTCCTTAGCTGATCGGATTGCCAAACAAGTCACACAACAGTGGGGAGCCACTTCAACTGAGATCGTGTTGCCTATCACCCTCCTGGACCCCGGAGGGCCAAGTCTACCCGAGCAGCCGGTGTACACCCGTGAGGACCTATCATGGATTCACCAGCTACCGGGAGCCAAAGAGAGCAAAGGCTGGTGGCTGACTGAAGATAAAGAAATCATTCTCCTGGAGGCCTTAAGAAGTCAGCTTGTGTCAAGAATACACCGAGCCACCCATATGGGAACACGGAAGATGCAAGACCTCCTTCGCCATGCCCAGGTGAAAATCAAAAATTTCGGCTCTAAGGTCGAACACATAGTAACACACTGTAAAGCCTGCCAACTAACCAACCCCACACCCACCATCGGCGGTCCCTCAGTGGGGACGCAACGACGAGGAGACAAACCCGGCACCTACTGGGAAGTAGACTTTACAGAGCTACCTAGGGGCACCTTCGGGTATAAGTACCTGCTAGTTTTTTTAGATACCTTTTCAGGATGGGTAGAAGCGTATCCTACAAGGAAGGAGACCGCAGCCTTCGTGACCAGGAAGCTGCTGGAGGAACTTCTCCCCAGGTATGGTTTTCCTGCCATGATTGGGTCTGACAACGGCCCTGCGTTCGGCTCTAAGGTAACTCAGGCTGGCTTCTGTTCTTGGGGCTGATTGGAAATTACATTGTGCATATAGACCCCAAAGTTCAGGACAGGTAGAAAGGATGAATAGAACCTTAAAAGAGACCTTAACAAATCTAGCCCAGGAGACTGGCGGGGACGGGTGTCTCTCCTCCTGTTCCCATTGTTCCGGGTGCACAACTCATCCTATAAACTAGGATTAACCCCTTTTGAAATAATGTTCGGAAGGCCCCCTCCTATAGTTCCCTCCTTACAAACTAAGCTTATAGTTGAAATGGAAGTAGAAGATAACCTGCTTATCCGTTCTCTCCAAATCCTGCAGACCGTTCATCGTGAAGTCTGGGATCAGCTCAAAGAACTGTACAACTCCCCGACGCTGCCAGAGCCATACCACCTGTGTCATCTTAACCATGTCACCTGTACCTTGCAACAGCTCCCTCCCCGCTTACCCTGATTCAGTCTGTGGGAAGCCCGGTATTTTCTTTATATGCAATCAGACTCTTGTCTTCCGCTGTCTACCCGCCAATTGGTCCGTACCATGTGTACCTTTGTTTCTGTATCCCCCCATATCTATAATTGACCCCAGTACTATGGAAAGTCTTTTGCTACCAACCTTGCGTCAAAAAAGGGCACTTCCAGTAGCGGCAGCACTACTGGGGGCAGGCGTCTTCACGGCGGCCGGGATCAGGGCAGGTGGAATCGGTACAACCACTCACCTTTATTACAAACTTTCCACCAGGATCAGTCAGGACCTAGACAAAGTGGCAGATTCCCTAATGGCCCTACAGACCCAGATTACCGCTCTCGCTAATGTCGCTCTGCAAAACCGCCGAGCTCTCCACCGCCGTGTCAATTCCGAGAAGAAAGTTGTTTCTTTGTTAACGTGTCTGGGGTAGTTCAGACTAAGGTCAAAGAACTCAGGGAATCCATTCGCAACTGCCTAGCTGAGGCTGAGGCTTACAATTTCTCCAAATGGTTTAGTTCCTCCTGGATGTCCTGGGTCTTACCCCTACCAGGACCCCTAACCTCTTTGGTTGTACTCCTCACCATACGGCCTTGTGATTTGAAATGGGGTCTAAGACTCATCCGCGAGCCATTAGGAGCTATACAACTAATGGTTCTACACCCTAGGTATGGGCCCCTTGCCACAGATGAAAGAGCTCAGGATTGAGCTCCTGATGTACAAAGAAAAGGGGAGAATGTGGGGCCTAGGAGACTCCATTTTGACAGCCGCCATTTCGAGAGAAGCAAAACCTAAGAGCACAGCAGACTATTTCCCTTATTAGGAAAAACCTCAGCGTTCACCCAGTTCCTGCTTCCCGCCCCATATCCCTCCACCTACCCAGTAATGCCACGGCATGTCACCCCACCCGCCTGCAATATTTTTTCCTTAAATTCCCCCGCCTATCCAGGTTCGGGGCCGTTCTCTCTCTACTGCGTTGGAGGGCGGACGGACCGAGCTCGAGCTTGTAGCAATAAAGTCTCTTTTTGTATTTACATCGGAGTCAGTCTCTTGGTCGCTGTGGGGGTCGAAAACGGGGAGCACAACACGAGGTGAGGAACCAGAGAAAATTGATAAGGAGAGTAATTAAGAAAAAGTGAAACTAAGAGCTAAAGAAACAAGGAAAAGGGTCTTTGGTGAAGTGGGGGGATGGCTGCTGTATCTAACCCACATCAGACCTATCCATAAATCTTTCACTTCATGATTTGTGTGTGCTTTCAGTGTCTCTCCAACAATATAGGAAAACCCTCTTAAATTTTTTCTTCTTAATTTTATAGTTTTACCTTCTACATTGCTTTAATCCCTGTGTAGTTCATCTTAGTATATAGAATTAGTATTTTTCTATAGTGTTTGAGCCCATTTTTCCAGCTCAAGTCTTTCTGTGTTCTAATCACCAACTTCAATGTAGAAAAATGTGGTTCCCCACACCAATAAGCAATTCTTGGGACAGCAGTAGGTTGTCCAAGAATTCAACGTAATTCTGACCCTATGTACCTAGAGACAGCTTCAGATTCCACAGGTTAGGGCTCAGTCCCACAAGACTGCCCTCCACTTCAGATGCCAGTTGCAAGCCCAGATTGTCATCTGTGCTTCTTGGCCAAGTGAACACAAATCAGAAGTTCCTATAACCTCCTCAGGTTTGATTGATTTGTAGGGCACCATACAAAACTCAGAGGAACATTTTACATACTAGATCGCTGGGTTGTTATGTAAGTATACTAGGGCTACCCAGAACATAACCAGCCATGTAACATGAAAAATAGAGGCATTACGGCTGGATTTTTTCAGACAGCCCTCACATACTAACTCAGAAACAGCCAGATGGAAGAGATGCCTAGGATGAGGTATGGGGAATGAATGTAGAGCTTCCATGCACTCTCTACAGCTCTCCAAATCCAGTCCTTTTGGGTTTTTATGATGGCTTCAGAACAAAAGCATGACTGATTAAATCATTCCATTGATGACTGATTCAACCTTCAGTCTGTCTTCCCGCCCCAAAGTCAGAGGGTGGGACTGAAAGTTCCAACTCTCAATCATGTACTTGGTTCCCCCGGCAGCAAGTTTCCTTCCTTTTCTGCTTTCCAAAAGTCACCTTTATGAGTCCCAGCACTTAGGAAATTCCAAGGATTCTTTTAGCTGTGGGCCAAAACCGGTGGATGAAGGTCCAATAAAGGCACTCCTCCCTTAACGACCAAGTTCTGCTCCTTTGTCTAAGTAGTTAAGTGAATTAATTGGTTGATAAGCAAGGCGCTGAAGGTGGTCACCTTGTGGTGTGTTGTACACCATAGGACATGTATTTTTTTAAAAGTTACCATGTAACAGCACACTTATAAACAAAATATGTAGTCTTGCATGATTGAGAACACTGTGCAATGGATACGAACCAACTGAGGGAACAAGACAAAGACAGAGAAAGGAGATTCCCTGCACTAGAACTGGTCATAAGTCCAAGCAGTCCTTAAACAGGTAGGTTGTTACATGCAGAGTAGCTGTATATGTGAGAGTTATATAAATCTCAATACCACACCAAGATAGTCTTGATTTTTGGTGCCACATTTCCATACATGAAGCTTCCATGCACATATGAGTCTATTGTTATCATCTCTATTTTTCTTGTTGGTGCATTTTTTTTTTACCTCTGCACTAGTACCACGTGGTTTGTATCATAAAAACTTACAGTATGCCTTCATACCTGGTATAGTGAGACCCATACTTTCCTCTTATCTTCCAAAATTGACCAAGCCATTTATGAGCATTATTCTCACACAGAAGTTTAGAATATTTGTTAGTACTCAAAAATTCTTCCTGGAATTTTAACAGTGAAATGCTCCTCCCTCTGACTCTACCTCAATTCCAACCTGCATTTCGCTCACTTTCAAGCTAATGCTCCTGCTATAGATTGCTAATTAACTAAATGAATTCTGCTTGAGGCTTGAGTATTTTGCAAAAATAGCTCCTTGTCAGAAGGTATCTCTCCTGAAGAGGTGGGAAAATAAGTACAAAATAATGACTGTTTATCAAAGATTTACAGGAGCCTCAACACTGAACTCAAATTATTGAGGGCCAATGGACCCATTAGGAAAGAAGAGATTGAGAGATTTTGTGCTTTTCCTTAGATTCCTGTTGGTGCCTAGCTGTCTAAGGTCCTTACCCATCACTTACCCCTCCCCTCCTTTCTTCCCTTGATGCAAAAGATGTCTGAATTTGGGAAGCTCTTAAGAGAGATTTGCAGAAGCTAAGGCTCCCCATCTTCCTACACTAGTGCCTTCTCAACCAATAAGCCTTTCCTTGAAATGGAAAATTACTGATGAAGCTGTGTAATGTAAATTCTGTCAGCTGTTTAAGGTAAATTCTGTGAACTCCCACTTCTGCACGCCTTCCCCCAGGTGCCTAATGTATGCATTTAGCTTTTGTAACCCTGTTTGCTTACTGCATCCACCAGCCCCCATCCCAGCCTTATAAGAGTCTGAAAAGCCTGTTAGTCAAAGCTCAGACTTTGGAGACTAACTCCTCTGAGCCCGCTGGCATAATAAATCTGGTTCTCCAACCCTCTGAGTGCTGTTTGACTTCTTCGGTTATCAGTCCTGCTGCAACATTTTGGTTTCCTGACCAGGAAGCCAACTATGCTGGCCTGTTGCTCCACCAGCATGGTGACAAAAGCCAATGGGAAGCAGAAGTCCTACTGAGTCGAACAAGACGGCGCCACTCAGAACTTTTATGGGGCCTCCTTCTGGCGGCGGGTGGGGGGGGAGCGGGCAGCACCATGCACAGAGGTGACCTGAACCAGTTGGAGTCTGTGGAGGGATGGACTAACCACTGTGGGAAGCAAGATTCCAGATAAGGTAGGGTCCCAGGACCAAAGCCCCAAACAGCCCCATCTTTGGATGGAAGGGGAGCTTGATCACCTCCCAAAGTCTCCACTGCAAAACCCAGGGGCTGGGAGGGATATGTAATAATCTCTGTGCTACTGGATGTGTGACTGTGTGACTGTGTGACTGTGTCTGTGGCTCCACAGCAATAGCTATGGTGTCTGAGTGGACCCCAACCTGCAGTTCAATGGCAACGTCATAAGGCAAAATGGTGACTTGTCCTCTCGGGGACAACCAGACCCGGGGTTTATATGGGTGCACTATAGCCAAGATATGCCTTCAAGTCCCATGAGGGACATGGCCAGGTGGGCATCTGAAAAGCTCCTTCTGGAGGCTCCCCTCCTTTGTTCGTTTTGTGACACCAGACACGGGAGGGCACCTAGGAGGACCACATTAGGTACGTAAAGAAATGGGGTCCAGCCAGTCCAAGCCAACTGTATCAGATTGTATGCTCAAGAACTTTTAGAAAGGTTGTTCTGATGAATATGGTGTCATATTGACATGAGGAAAACTCCAAACTTTCTGTGAAATTGACTGACCTAGTTTTCAAGTTGGCTGGCCACCAAAAGGGACCTTAGACCTCCCCAAGGTCTTTGTAGTTTATAAAGTGACTCCTGGGAGTCCTGGCCACCATTACCAGTTTCCCAACACAGATTCATGGTTGCAAATAGCACAGACTCTCCTTCCTTGGTTTGGTTCTGCACAAACAGTAGGGGACTCACTAGTTATTAATACAATGCCAGGCTCCCAGCCCTTTGCCCAAATTAGAACTAGGTGCATTACTTGTGCTCAAAAAAATGTGGGACAGGGTCCTAAACATATCCCAGGAATTCACATTACTGGAACAGCCCCCTTTGAGGACATAGAAATCGACTTTACTGAGGTAAAGCCATGTTGGGGCCATGAATATTTACTTGTTTTAGTCTGTACATACTCAAAATGGTTCATGGCCTTTCCTACTTACACTGAAAAGGCACAAGAAGTTGTGAAGGCCCGGCTGAGAGGAATCATACCTCGCTATGGACTTCTTCCCCTTTCAATAGGATCGGACAATGGACCTGCCTTTGTATCCCATGTTGTTCAAACCATAGCAAAATTGCTAGAGATTAACTGGAGGTTACAAACAACTTACAGGCCTCAAAGCTCACAGAAAGTTAAATGCATGAACCAAACCTTCAAAACTATATTAGTTAAGTTCTGTCAGGAAACAGGACTCCCATGGGTAGACATACTACCTCTCGCCTTAACACAGATCCAATGTGCTCCCAAGCCCTTGGGTTACTCCCCATTTGAAATCCTATATGGGAGGCCTCGCCTATCATCAATAGACTTAAGGGTGGCCCTCAACAATTAGGGGAACTAGTTCTGTCAGTCCAACTTCAGATGTTCGGAAAGACTTTTCATACAATAAGTTGGGATGTCTTGGATGGGGCCCCAATCCCTTTAAGAAACCATGTACACCCCCACCACCCAGGAGATATAGTCTGGGTTAAGGGCTGGATAAAAGAACCCCTACAACCCATGTGGACGGACCCACACATGGTTATACTGGCTACTCCGACTGCTATTAAAATTGCAAGTACTGCGCCCTGGATCCACCACAAGTCAAAATGGCTGACACCAGGCACCCATCAGAGATCTGGACAGCCCAAGCCAATCCTACATAACCTTTGCAAATAACACTGTGGAAGGTACTAGACATCCAGCACAGGACCCAAGCAAAGGACCTCTACTGGTGGTGCTCAGAACTCCAACCAGCAGTAGAACTGTAATGACCTGCTAGCTGTTACTCTTAGCCGGTGCTGGGATCCTGACTCTTTAGCTACAGGACTGGTTGGGGGTACCTCCATACACTGGGGCCTATGGAAAAGACTGTTACTGTTGCTTGCTTATTTAGCCATAGTAATATGCTTGCTAATCATAATATGTTGGGGCGATTTTCTGCTAACTAGGTTCCTTATGGAATCATCATCGGGCTTGCCTTGTCAACATTCACCTTGCTGCAATTAGGTGCTCTCATCCCCGATTGCCTGCAGGAATACCACACACCAGCAACCAGATCCAATAATGGCTGGGGAACCTCTCCTTCAGCTGCTGGTGCTCTTCCCCAGGCTTCACCTCCTACACATATATGCCCAGCAGTTGCTACCAAGGGGCCATAACGTGCTCCTATGGGAGCCACACCTACTGGACTGGGACCATCATGGGCTCCTCAGGGTGTCACAGAGCTAAAGGTAGCAAGGCATGCTGGACTTATGTAACCCATGTTGGGTTATCACATGGAGGGGGAACCCAAGATAAGGCTCGTCAAGAACAGGCCCAGATAATCAAGGAGGTTTTAGCAAATTCCAGTCAGGTATCAATACCAGGCTGTAAGGGATTGGATCTGTCCAGCCTAAGAAAGCTCACCCAACTGTTGAGACAAGCTCCCAACTTCTCCACCTCCTTAAGACCACCTATCAGCTTGTAAACTGGGAGGGTGCCAATCCTCTGCCATCTTGCTGGCTATGCCTCCCACTCCATTGGGGCACATACATCACCACACCAATCCTGGATGGATGGGCCTTAGAAAATGCCACCCCCCTAACAGGATAGTTCTCCTCGAGCCAGTGGCTTTTGAGGTAAAAATACTCTAGGCCCAAAATAAAACCTGCCTCAATATAAGTGGGGGAGAAATCAATAGGGAGCCTGTCTTTGAAAAACTGTAATACCACCCACCAAGTCTCCAACAACTCAACTCTCTGTGATGCTCCAGGGATAATCTTTGTCTGTGGGGACACAGCGTACAGCTGCCTGGAAGCCATTCAGGCTGGTCTATGCATGCAGGCTTTCCTGACACCCAAAATCACAGTCCTCACTGTGGGACAAAGGAAACTGACCTATCCCTTCTCCTAGAAGCCCTGCTCAGGAAAAGAGAGCCCCTATAATTACCCTCCTCATAGGAACTGGTGTAGCCACTGGGGTAGAGACAGGAATAGGAGGTATAAATACATCAGCCCATTTCTACCACCGGGTGTCTCAAAAGTTAAATGAAGTCACAGAATGAGTAGCGGACTCTCTTGTGTCTCTCCAGAGTCAACTGAGCTCTGGCAGTAGTGCTGCAGAACAGGAGAGGCTTAGATCTACTCACTGCAGAAAAGCAGGGAACCTGCTTCTAGAAAAATGTTGCTGTTTTGTCAACCAGTCCGGGTGATGGCTGAAAATGTTAAAGAACTCAGGAACTGTATTCAGAAAAGAAAAATGGAGTTAGAAAACCCTTGGACCTTAAAAGGGTTAGGAAACTGGACTTCATAGCTATTACCCCTCACTGGCCCCTTGCTAATGGTTCTGCTAGCCATCACCCTAGGACCCTGCATCCTCTGAGCCATCACTGAACTCATCGAGACCACAGTGAGCCAGATGACCAACACTCGGATTGGAGCCCTGCAGGGCTATCAACCCGTAGCCTACTATCAGTCAGAAATATATAATGATGCCCCCTAAACAGAGTTATAAGGGCATCAAAGGGGGGAATGAAATGGAAAATTACTGACGAAGCTGTTTAATGTAAATTCTGTAAGCTGTTTAATGTAAGTTCTGTGAACTCCCACTTCCGCATTCCTTCCCCCAGTTGCCTAATGTATGCATTTAGCTTTTGTAACCCTGCTTGCTTACTGCATCCACCAGCCCCCACTCCAACCCTGTAAGAGTCCAAAAAAGCCTGGTAGTCAGGGCTCAGAGTTTGGAGCCTTTAACTCCTCTGAGCCCTCCGGCTTAATAAAATTGGTCCTCCAATCTTCTGAGTGCTGTTTGATTTCTTCGGTTATCGGTCCTGCTGCAGTAAGTTTGGAATCCTTATTTCAAACTCTGACATTTTGAATATTGGACTTTTAAGTGTCGAGCACAAAAACCTTGAATTAGTAACAATTTCCATGGGAACTGCATAGAATTTATAAATGAATTCTGAGAGACAACATCTTTACAAGATTAGGTCTCTTCATCATAAATCCAGTAAAAATCTCCATTTAGTTAGGTCTTTACTAGAAACCCCTTAATTTTATTCTGCAAAGAAAAATGATGAATCCATAGTCATTGCTGCTTTTTTTTTTATTGAGAAAGACATTTTGATGATTATTTTGTGATGATGATGTTTGCCACGATGGAGAGATACCATTCTTAATACAGCTTGGATCTGACAACATTTCTAAATTATTTGTTCTGTTCTAATAATACTTACAGAATCTATCAGGTTATCAATATAGATAAATATACCATCTTCAAAGAGTAAATTTTGTCTATTTGTTTTCTTCATCTCTAATCCTTTCTTTTTCCTATCTATTATTTATTTATCTAGGATTTTTAATGTTATGTTAAATAATTATTGTGTTAATAACCACTTTTGCGTTATTATTTTTTTCGGGTATTATGTTTCTCTATTTTCTAAGATGTTTGTGAATACTTTGTCAAGTTAAGGGACTCGCTTTCTGGTCATAGTTTTCTAAGTGTTTTTATCACAAATAAGTGTTGGACTTAATCAAATGCTGTTTTGTTTTGCATCTATTGAGATAATCACATGTTCTTTCTTTAGTCTGACAGAGTAGGCTGGAAGGTAGATATGAACAGGGAAAAGGAGAAATCATCCTGGACCATTATCAGCTGCCTCTAAATTAAAAAGATAAAGTTATCAGAAAAGAAATTCAAAGAAAGGAACTTGCCTGTTAGGAGGCCCATTAACAGATGTCCCTACATTAAGGAGGAAAGGGATGCAAAGGAACTGGCTTGTTGCCTGCCTCCCATTAGATATCCCTAAAATAAAGAGACAAAGTCCTCAGAAAAGAAATGCCGAATAAGGAATCAGCTCTGGCCCATTATAAGCTATCTTCAAACAGAAAAGATAAGATGATCAGAGAAATGCAAGACAAAGGGAAAACAGCCCCACATATCCAACCCTAAGTCCTGCTTCCCAGAACTCTGCTATAATGTGTCTTTGCTTCTTTCAAATGAATCACAAAAGAGAAAAAGAGAGTGAGACTTCCACCCATAGATATAAAAACCTCCAAACAATGTAAGGAAGTGCTGATTCCCTCCCTTGAGTTAGCCCACTCCACTTCTGGGAATATACTTACTTTACTAATAAACTCTTAAATATCTTATGTTTTCACAAACTCTGTCTCTTGACTGAATTCTTCCCTTCAAGAGACAAGGACCAAGGAAAAATGCCATTTCATGGTCACAAGTCCAATAATGATTTTCCTAAGGTTAAAGCTTTCTTACATTCCTGAAATCAACCTGGGGTATTTTTTAATATAATGTTGAATTTGGTTATCTATTTTGTTTTGGACTTGGATAGTTTATTAAATAGTACTGAAGGCCAGAGTAAATATAAGTGCATGTGAGCACATGTGACTTAGAAGTTGATCAGTCAGTAGTCACAAGAGAGAAGAGCCTGACAGCACAGCTAGTTTCCTTTCTTCCATGTGGTAAATTCTGCCACCTACTCTGCACCTTAAATTTGCTCTTAAATATTTAAATAGAGATGGTTGAAAAGAGAATCACATTAGTATCTTTTAGGGAAAAAATAAATGGTTCTAAGCATTGATTCACAATTCCAGAAGTCAGAAAAAAGAAAATCTCAAACTATAAGCACATTTGAACTAATACTGTGATGTTTGCAGGCAATTCTGTCAGAAACCTGGCAGTTGGACTGCTTTCACATCTAATTATCTATTTGCTACATGATTCAGGTATGGAGAAACACACTATACAAAAGAATTAGAAAAGCGACCTGTTAAGAACCCTCTCAACTCTATACCTATCACCACCCTCCTCTACAAGAGACTTAAATTGTTTCTGCTGGGATTTACCTTCACAAATTAAAAAAAAAGTGTCATATCACTGGGCACTGAAACTAAACACCTGTACACCTGTACATCGAGTGATTGCTGTGCATGGGACACCAGCACATGGGATGTTTATGCTATAAAAATGTACCTAGTGAGGAACTTCACTATGGGCTGCTATTGATATTTTGAGTAGTGTTTGAGCTGAAAGCATGATTCCTGTGACACCCGGACTCTTTACTTCCTTTGAGCAAGCTTTTTGCAGTATATCAAGATGAAGATCAGTGACAAAAAAATCTACAAGCAAGACTTAATTAATGGTTTAATCAACTCACCCATTTTTTTTTAGGTGCTCACCGAATTAAGTACTCATCACTGAGACTGCTAAGATGTTTCCAAGTCCTTACTCTTACAACTGCACAGGCATACATTTTTTTTATTGTGCTTGCTTTATTGTACTTTGAAGATGTGGCATTTATGCAATTTGAAGATTGTGGCAAACTTGCATCGAGAAAGTCTATTGGCACCATTTTTCCAACAGGCTCAGATGATAGTTAGCGCTTTTTAGCAATAAAATACTTTTTAATTAAGGTATTTACATTTTTAGACATAACACTAGTGCACACTTAATAGACTACAATAAGGTGTAAACATAACTTCTATATGCACTGGAAAACCAAAAAACTCACAAGTGTCTTTGTTACCATGCAATGGCGATTTTTCCTCAGTTCTTTGTTTCTCGAAGGAAAAGATTCAGTCAAGAAAGGGAGTTTGTGAAAATATAGAATAGTTCAAAGTTTATTAGTACAAGAAAGTACATTCCGAGACAAGAATGGGCTGACCCAAGAGAAGGAAGCAGCACCCGCTTCCATCATTTGGGAATTTTTATATCCATGGTGTAAGCTCCTCCCCTTTCCTTTTCTGTGTGATCCTTCTGAGAAGGGCCAAGGCTGCATAATAACATGACTTGGGGAAGTAGGGCCTCTGGTTGAATAGGTGGGGCTTTTCCCCTTATAATTTGAGAATAGCTGATCAGGGGCCAGGGCCTACTCCTAGATTCAGGGCATCTGTTCATGGGCCTCCTTACAGGCAAGTTCCTCTTCCTGCATCTCTTCTCTGTATCTTTTAACTTAGAGGCAGCTGATAATGGACTGGGACAAGTTCTTCCTTCCTGTTCATACTCCGTCAGCTTCATTGTGATATTCACTTTATTGTGGTGGTCTGGAGCCAAACCCACAATATTTCTGTGGTATGCCTGTACAGTAGAGTGAGAAAGACTGACAGTAAACTACTAATAATGAGGAGGGTAATAAGGCAATATGATAATGCTAAGAATACACAAGGTGCTATTGAAGCAGAAGAGATTTTGACGTCAACTAAGTGCCCCATTGGAAAAGACACTTTAGCTTATTCCCAAAGGAGAAGTAAAAGTTAGCTAGGTGAATGAGTGTGTATGAGTGTGTGTGTGTGTATGTGTGTATGTGTGTGTGTGTGTGTGTGTGTGTGTGTGTGTGTGTTATACTGACCAGATGTACCTTTTTAAATAGGACAGAAAACAACAGTACTGTCCTGTTTCAAATGGTACGTGTGGTCAGCCCTGTCTCACTGGGCTAAATTCAAGTTGTCAGCAGGCTGACCATACATAGCATTTGAAACAGGACAGTACTGTTGTTTTCTCTCCCATTTAAAACTGTACATCTGGTCAGCTTAGTGTGTGTGCTCACACAGTATGTTGACATAGAAGTAGTGGTGGAGAGGCAGAAAGTTCCAGAGAGAAGGAATAATCTATGTAAATAAATCTATGTAATCTATGTCCCAGAGGGAAAAAAGCCTACATGTGTTTGGGCAAATGCAAATACATTACTTTATGAGACTCAGGAATTAAAGAAGGCCACGTATATCAGGCAAAGGTAATTGGTCTTTTACTGAATACTAAGGGAAGCCAGGAGAGATGATTAAGCCCGAGAATGACATTAGTGGTGAGAAACTGCCTGCCATGGCAGTCGGCTTCCCATAAGAACAATTATCCCTAAAAAGCTTCCCACAAGCTCGCATATTATTGAACAGTCCTTCCTCTTTTGAAATGTCCCCAAACCGCTTGCTTGTCCCCTTAGAGCCAAAGACAGCCAAATGTACCAAAGATCGATGAGAAACTCTTCCCCAAACTTCCAAGTTAATAGAGTATGTGCCAAACAGCAATTGTCTCAGTGTTTCCTGTTTTTACTCTAGAAAACTGACTCTCTTTTCCACACCTTCGAAGCACCGCTGAAACAAACATTACAGCAGATGGGTCCCCCTCTGCAAGTTTATGAATTAATGCCCGTGCTACTTTTGTCTCAGACTTAGTTTTTCCTCTGATATCAGAGATGCCACAGAATACAACGTGGACTGAGGGTGAGGAAGTAGATAGACTGGAGGCGAGAAGACAAATGAGGGAGCTAGTGCTCTAATCCAGGTGAGAAAGGAGGGAAGGGAGGGAGAAAGGGAACGAGGGAGAGAACCTTAACCAAGTTATGGCAATAGGATTTAAAAGATACAGATAGATTCCACAGGCATGGAGGAGAAAGAATCAAACCAAGTTTCTGATTTCCAGACGGGAAGGTTAATATTCTCTGAAGAAGTGTGTTAGCCAGAACATGTCTGTCCCTAAATAATCCAGTGAAGCTTTTTAAAACAATGATTGAAGGAAAGATTGTAAAGCACTTTCAAAACCAAAAATACCATGAACTAAATGTATCCAACATGAACCCACACGTTTCTAAAGCTAGGTCTTCCAAGATCAGAGCAAAAGGATACGAAGAAAAATGTAGGTTTCCCACTCTTAGGACCTCACACGCAGAGAGCTATCAGGTCAGGCCATCTGCAGGCGTCTCCTGCCCCAGACACTACTTGGGATTCCTGGAGCAGAAGGTTCTGTGAGGAAGTGCAAGCTGCCTGAGCCAGCACCTGCAGCTTCCAGGCCAAGTTCATGACCAGGTCACGTGTTATTAACTGCTCCAGATGAGTCAGGAGTGATAGGATGGCACCTGCACTTGGGCCGTCTGTCTCTTACTGTTCAGGAGGCCCCTTACAACTGTGCTCACATTACTATTCTGTGTGTCTTTTTTCTGTTCAACTGCTTGTTTTTTCACTCTTAGAAAGTGAGCTCCTTTGAGGTAGAAACTGAATCTAAATTATTCTTTCCCTGCCTCCCTTTCCACTTCTCTTTTTCTACTTCTCAATTTCTCTCTCTCACTGCCTCTGCCTCTTGCTTTCTGCTTTCCTTTTTGCCTCGCCACGTGAGCACTGATAATTCTCCTTTGGTCCCTCCTACAGCAGTTTTACCAGCTCTCTTAGAAGGCATATAAATGGCTCCATCAAGGAAAGTAACTACTCTTATCTCTCCCCTGAGGACCAACACATTGTGCCGTCCATGTCAGGATGTCCTTGGGCACTCCAGGCAACAAGCTCTCTCTCTCTCTCACACACACACACACACACACACACACACACATTTGTGACCTTCTATTTATTTATTTAGCTCTTTAAATAGAACCTTCATGACAAGAACTATGTGATTATATCAGTATTCCTAGTACCAAAGGTAGTGCCTGATAGGTAGGAGGTTCTTAACCAATACTAGTTAAATAACTGTTTAATAAATGCAGAAAATTCTAAACTAATGAATAATAAGAGTCAGCCATCCTGAAACAAGTAGAATAATTAATTACTAAACTTTGAAAATGATTATAGGAGGTATAAATCAGTGTAGCACAAAGCACACATCACAATGACCATGCATAATCGGGAAGCCCCCATGCTTGAGTGGGAGAGGACTAACACAGCCTGCTTCTTTGTCTAGGAGGTGTAGTTCCCACATAAAAGTATGTCAGCTCATTTCAAAAATATTTAGCAAACCATAGCATGCTCGAAGATAAAGATAGATGAGGTTAGCATTTATTACCACTTATCCTTGTTAATTAACTCTCTGAGTTGGGAAGAAAAGGGCTTACTACCTATAACTGCAGTCATGCAGTGGCCACGGCGTGTGTGGGCTTCTCTGTAAGATTCAGCCTCCTTACAAAAGCAGAGGTGAACTGCCTCCCCTTTCCAAAAATACATTCAAGCTTTTCCCAGCCATCCCAGTCTAGGGAACATTCAGCAAACATACTGTAGAGGCTCCCTCACAATTTATTCCCTGAAGCCACGAGTTCTTTGAACAATTTGAGAACATTGCACAAACTGGAAAGCTGGCTTATGGATGGAAATATGAATATGAAATTTTAATAAGTGCTCATCCTTCTCACTTAAAAGGAGATGGTAAATATTTCATGCCCTTCTCAGTGGGGCTTCAAGCGCCTGGTACCATTAGTGAGATATTCCTCATCTTCTCCAAAAAGCTAACACCACTTTGCGATATTTCATCATACCCAAACTTAGCCCAGCTTTCCCACTCCACACTGTGAACACCCAAACTTCCAGGGTCAAAACACCACTTAACTATCCAGAGAGTGTTGCATTTTGTCCTTTCTTTGGTTCAGTATTTTTAGCATGTTAGAGCAAAGCTTCAATTGATTGGACTATGCAGAAAATAGAAAGAAACTTCTGATGAAATAAATTGCAAAGTTACTGAAACTTCTATTTCATCCAATGTTCGTGGAAATCTATATATCTTGTAATGAGCTACTTTAAGCATAGTGACTCTTCTAAGGATAAGGCTGGCACAATTGTAAGGAAGAAGGGGAAACAGCAAGACACAAGCATAGAAGCAGAAGGAAACCTTCAGGAACTTACAGGGGAGTCAACAAGGAGTAAACATTTCCCATTGTCAAAATCAGGATTTAGAATGACAGAAATCTCCCAGCAGCCACATCAAGAAGGTGTATTTGGAGAAGAAAAACAAGAGGAGTATGAGTATTGAATACCAAGTCCAGTCACTCAAACAATGCCATTCTTCAAGGCAGAAGCAAAGAGCAGCGGGGCCCAGGATGGGAAAACGTAGAGTGAAGAAGAATAAAACAGCAACAGACCTCATTCAGCTGACTGGTATAAAGCAAGATTTAATCCTGTATACCAATAGTCTTGAGGGGAATCAAGAATCCCGATCCCTAAGAATCTCAAGAAGTGTCCTGTGGTATCTAAGAGCGTGCTTCAGAGGACGTGAGGACCACATAATTGAGTCTAGAGGCACTCAGAAAAATAAATAACCTCATCACTTCTGGTCTTCAGCTGTGTGATCCTGGGGGTGGGGGGACTATCTCAGTTATGGGATTTAACAGTACCTGACTCGAGTACTGTTTGACTACCTCCCTAAAAGCATTCAAGGAATGTGATATCTGATTTTGTTCCCAAATTACTTAGAATATTAGCCCTCCACCCTGTACACCCCCATCCCAACAAACCAACAGCAATAACTATTTCTGAAACCACTCCTTCTGAAATTAATCTACTTACAGTGCCATCTGATGGTTCTGGCAACAGGAATGAACATCAACAGCCACCTGGATATTTAAAGAAAAACTGAGCTCAAATTAGAAAGTGAGCCAGGAAGCAGTGTGTCTCCTTCCCACCTCCCTCTAGCTGGCGCCCCCTGCAGTTCCAGGAGTCCCGCTCCTGCTGCCTGATTTACTTTCCCCTCAGTGAAAATTAGGAAAAGACCACATAAAGATCACTTCCAGCTGAGTGTGCGAATCTACAGCTACTTCTGTCACATCAGACTTGTGGTATAAGCTTTTCTCAAATGAGTAATACAAAGGTTCTCTGTCCAGTTAAAGAGACATTAAACATGGAAGACATGAAAAGGAGCTACCAAGCATCACGGCAGTGACTGACAGCCAGTCGCCAAAGACTGCTCTGCATACTGCTAAAGCTGGTCCCAGCTCAACCTATGAAAAATAATTCCATCTTCCTTTTATTAATCAGACTCATTCACAGTCTCAAAATTAACACTCAGACCATTAGAGATTATTACACAGGGAAATGGAGACTCTGTCCTGATTCTAGATTATAGCTGGAAAGTTCCTCTTTGAAGAAAAACCACAAAATTAAACTGTAACACTCTCACCTGACCTTCTCTCCTAAAACTGATAACAAAACAATTTTGTCAACTGGGGAATCCAGTTAAATGGTGTTTGTCTTAGTTTGGGCCTTTCCTATGCTCTACAGCTAAGAGTTCTCCATCCATTTCACATTTACAATACTCATTACCAAACAAACCAAAAATGGTCTCCCACGCACACTGACCTAGAAACCCTCCTGACGGCAGCTTGATAAGAAGCTTTAAATTAATTAAATATAAGCACAGTGTCCTGAACTGAGACTCGGCTCCCTCAGTGAGAACTGCAAACACAGCCCCAGAAGCCTTTTATGGCTGGTAGAGGCGCAGCCCCTCACCTCAGCTGCCTTTCAATTAGCTGGGAAGGTGAGGGCTGCCTGCTAACTGGGGTTTGAGATGCACTGAAGCTCCTCTGGTGGATTAGCCGGCCCATTGCTGAGCAGTTGGTTCTGAAGCACATAGCCGTGGAATTAAAGACCACAGAGCTCCGAGCCCCAGCCACAGCTCCTCTCTTCTTCAGTTTGCTGCATCAAATGCAATTCCAGGCAGCACAGGAAAAATACATAATGAAAAATGGAAAGTGTGCACCTGCCTGGGTTTTGAAAACAGGCTCTCCTAATAGGAAGCAAAGACATAAGATAGCCACAGGGAGGTCAGGCAAGTGCAGGCCAGAGCCCTGGGGCCAGAATAGTCTCCTCCACTGGTGATTCAGCCTTTGCAGATGACAGCCCTTCTCATTTTACACCCCAGGGGCAGCAGGTGATAGATTGAAAGGATAGTAAGTGACAAGTTGCTAGAAGAATAACAGTTCAAAGTTGGAGCATTTGAGCCAGGCTGTGGGACATGGGGGATTTGGAGAGGTAGGCCTGAATCTTAATATATTAGGTACTTAGCTGGCAACTGGTACAGAGATCCTCCACTTTCTTGTAGTAATAATTATAATATTAGCACCAAGCTTATTAAACATCGATTATGTGCCAAATCTTTAAACATACCTCATTTAGTTGTGACTTAAGGATTTTGTTGAATGAAGAAAGGAGGAGTGAAATCGTTTGCTCGAAGTCACATGGGGAGCAAGAGCTAAAGGTTCCCTTAGACCCAGATGGGCCTGCGTATGCCCCTTTGTGTTAGAGCCAACCATCACAATCCTCAGCAAACACAAACTCAAGGGCATTCGGAAGCCCAGTGGGCCCAGTGTTCCCGCCAACTCATTCCCTTAGAGGCTTTACTTTTAAGAGATGTGCTTTTCAAAAGGAAAAGCAAAAATAGATAGATGATGGCAGTCTAAGAAAATATACTCTTTTCTGGGGCTAATTGCAATTAGTACATAAACTCAGCATCAAATTATGATGCATTTGGCACTGGAAATTAAATTCATTAATTATTGTGCAGCTACCACTGATATCTTACAGCAAGTCCATCCTCTGAATAAAGTATTTCTTAAATTAATGACATACTATTCCTGTTTATTAACAATTTAATAATTATGTGTTAAGCATTTTTAATTAAGTGAAAAAGAAAAAGGGTGGCAGAAAAACTGGAAGATGATCAAATCAGCAGCACCCTCCACTGGAGAGCAATAGAATCAACACTTTCAGAGAGAACTGTCTTTTGACTTCCTGGGAATTCAAGCATGAGAAAGATAGTTGAGTCTGTCCTTAGTTCAATATATAAAGTACACTATGTGGTAAAGATAGAAGTATGCATAATGTGCTATGGGAGCTCATAGGAGGATTGAGGGGAGTATACTGGGGAAAACAAGGAAGACTTCCTTAGAGGAGGTGATTGTACTGGTTATTTAAAGATTATAAAAGTTAACCAGTCCAAGGAGGAGGAGGGAGGAAAGAAGAGTAGATCAGTCCACAGAAGGAGCTGAGCAAGCAAACACGTGTGTAGGCTAGAAATAGAATGTTGTGCACCATGTTGCTCCTATCATCAATTTAGTAAACCACGGGTAGACCAGTTAGATTAGAAGAAGAGTTAAACAGAAAAGACACCATTATTGTATCAATAAATGTTAATGGTTCTGACTTTGTCTCATCAAACATTTTCCCATCATTGTACGTACTTGCCAGCCAAGAAACAAATTGGTATTTCACAACCAGAAGTGACATCGTTCATAAGTGAGTTATTACTTATAAAAGTTTAAATAACTAAGGGTTTTGCATGATTAACTATATTTTATACAGTACAAATTTAAAGTTAGTCTTGTTATGATATCTATAATCCTTAGTTACTCACTTTTTGATATGTTTTCTTGAGTTGGAGTGAAAGAGAGGACATTATACGATGCATGCCAACGAGCAGTCATTACATGACAAGATGTTTATGGAGAAGTCTCCCATGTGAACTGCATTTGTCATGTGACTCTGTAAAGGTTGACGGTGTCTACAATGGTGGTGACTGTTTCTGAGGAGCTGTTACCTCAGTTTTATTACCATATTTCCCTTGGCAAAGTTGTGATTATCTGGGTTTTCTACCTCCCCACACATAGCACTTTCTCTCCCCTCCGTGACAACTGTTATCATTAATTTACTACCATGTATACCAAAGAAAATGCTCCTTCTTTTGTTCAAAGGTCAATCTCAGCATCTAGGAAAATACTTAAGACTAGGAGGTGCTCAGTATATGTCAACTGCTGAATTAATCAAGGGCTAAATTTTCTAGCACCAGTCATCTGTCATTTGTGTCTTGCTTGTTATGCAGTACTATACAATGGTAATAGATCACTAATATAAAAGTTAATGCTAAAAGTGACTTCTGATATAACAATAAACTAGTATATAAAATTGGTTTTGGGAATAGATCGCATGCAACAAGGAAAATGTTATAGGAGATGTTATGGACTGACTGTTTTAGTTTGTGTGCACCCCAAAATTTATATGTTGAAATCCCCAAGGTGATAGTATTAGTAGTTGGGGTCTTTGAAGTAATCAGATTATGAAGGTGGAGTCCTCATGAAAGAAATTAGCACCCTTCTGCGACAGATGACTGGATAAAGGAGCTGTGGTACATACACACAATGGAATATTACTCAGCTATAAGAAAAGATGAAATATTGCCATTTGCAACAAAATGGATGGACCTGGAGATCATCATGCTAAGTGAAATAAGCCAGACAGAAAAAACAAAGAACTGCATGATTTCACTCATATGCGGAATATAAAACTGAAAGCAAAGAAAAAAAGAAATGAACAAACAAATAACCCATGTTTATTTGGGGACAAGTGGGTTAGGGAGGGGAGAAAGGGGAGGGGGTAGGAGAGGAGGGGGGGAAGCTAAATAGAAGGTGATGGAAAGAGAAGTCACATTAGGTGGTGAAATTATTATACAACAAGCTGACAATGCACTGTAGAATTGTATGCCTGAGACCTATGTAATCCTTGCTAACAGATGTCACCCCAGTAAGTCTAACAATAAAAATGAATTAAAAAAAAAAAGAACAGTAACTATCTGACAAATGAAAAGAAAAAAAAAAAGAAAGAAATTAGCACCCTTATAAAAGAAAATCCAGAGAGCTCTTTCACTCCTTCGAACACAGGAAGACACGTGGAAAATTTGGCCATCTATGAACCAAGGAGCAAGTCCTCACCAGCAATCTTGATCTTGAATTTCCAGAACTGTGAGAAATTTCTGTTATGAACAAGACATCCAGTCTATGGTACTTTTCTATAGCAGCCAAACTAATTCAGGAAGCTAGAAAATACAGAGGAAACTGTTTCTAGAATGCTAGAAAAATAATGAGAAATTGTTAAGCAAGCCTGGAAAAATGGCAAGAAATCTATTATAAGAAGCTACAAAAATGGTGATCCATGTTATGGTGTAGTGAAACATTTGGTAACCTCATATTCTTTGACTATCATATTTATAAATATAAACCATCACATTTATAAATAAACCCAATCATAGAGACAATTCACCTGGGTAGTATCAGTTCTACAATCAGGTAGCTTCATAAAATGACCATCTATCTTAGTTTAACAAGAAAGTCAAAGTCCTTATAAATTATTCGATACAGTATATTTGGTAGCATAAAATCTGGAATAAGAGTCCATCAAGTAAATAGTCATCAACTCCTTACCCAGTCACTAACTGTTCAACTCAGACGTAGCATCTGACTTCTCTGTGGCTCAGTAACTTTACCTGTAAGGGGGATGAAGGAGAGAGTCGTGCATAATGCCCTTGATTGAGTCTTTTCTCCAACTGACTATAAATAGCACTCCCTAGTCAAAAATGAAAAGCCATCCAAATCTGCCAAGACTGGCTGAAAAAAAGAGTGAATGTAATCAAGAAATAATTTTCTTGAATGGGATATAAGATCAGCAAACAACACTCAGACTGAGAAGAAAAAAATTACCTGCAAGCAAAGGAAATCATTTTTTTTAAATGAACATTGAATCTGGCAAAAAATGTGGACAAACACAGGAAAGAAACAAGAAAAGGCATACAAACACCTTTCACTTAGAAGGTGAAGATGATCTTAGGTAAATGACTGATCTGAAATCAAAGAGAATTGAGATTTCGTTTAAACAAAAGATCCAATACAAGAGACAACAGAATGGGTGAAAAGGAGTGTGAAAAGCTAAGGAGGAAAATTGAGGAGAAAAATAAGATGATGGCAGAAATTTAAACTGAATTAGAAGCAAAAGTGTATCACATGCAATGCTAAAAAAATGTGTAAGGAGAGTATCAAAGATATCTAAGAAAAAACAAAAAAGTGATATAAAATACAGATAACTGGTGTTTCTAAAAGAGCATAGAATAAGATGGAATGAAACAATAAGAGAGACATTTTAGTCTCAACTATTTATCTATGTTTAGAATAAAAATGGAAAACAGTTCATTTTTAATCTCTGAGTAGTGTAATTTCAAGTGATTTATATTAGTTTCCTCCTTTTCTATATTTCACAAATTTTTTTTACAAAAAAAAGAAAAGTCTCTCTTTATGGTTATAGAAAGCAATGAGAGCTCTCACTTGCAGCCTCAGTGTGTTGTTCCAAGATGTTCTGAGGGTTTTATCAAAAGCAAACCAAAAAAAAAAAAAAAAAAAGCAAACCAGACCATCCTAAAACACAATGAGTTCAATTAAAACAGGTTTTGTTCACTTAAACAAAAGATCAAATAGTTTTCTTGGCTCAGCCACACTGTTTCCTCTTTAAAATCAGACAGCATTTGAAAGATTATTGTCAAGGTCTGTTTTTCTTCTAAAACAGATGCACCCTATGGCCCTTTACTACCACATATACCAAAGAAAGTGCTCCAAAATTTCTAGAACTCAGATAATGTTAACATTTAGCACATACCATTTCTTAGTTTTATCTGTTTCTTCTGTTTAGAACCAGAGATGAGAGCTTCAGAGTGCACAATATTGTAAACCTTTCTTGCCTTTCTCACAGTGCCAAGCATAATTTAAAAGACAGAAATGGTTCTCTAAATCTTTCTGAAATAGATGCTGAGTCAGTCTGGGAAGCAAATGCCTGTATCAAGACAGATATAAGCATCTCTGCTTCAAATCTGGACTTAGACACTAAATGCAGGACAATCTTGTTCTTTTTCCTCCTAGGTGGAGATAAAATTATTTGCATTTTTTAAATATCCTAAAAGCTGGAAGCCCCCTTTTTTTTTCTCCAGTCCAAAAGAGAGCAATAATAGAGGACACATGGATATGCCATGGTCTAACTTTGTCCCTTTGTGAACTATAACTAGTAAAGATCAGTGACAACAGAACAGCCTTGCTCTGCAAACCATCTGATAGAAATACTGGCACTATTAGGTATAGTCATCAAATTTCTCATACACAGAAGGTCCATGTCTATGATCATTCTCTAAAGGACTAGAGGTAATCTGATGCCCCTTGTTTTTCAATTTCAGATACGTGGGAGATGGTGGACTTCATTTGTCAGAGAAAGCATTATACTTCAGTTCAGAGAAGAAAGTAATTTATTGTTTCAAAAGATAGCCGCACATAAAATTTATCCAGCTGCCCAAGGTCGAGGTAGAGGTTCTCATCCATACCAAACAGTAAGAATGACCATAAGATTATGTGACACAAAGAAAAATTACAGGTTAGCTGCAAATATTAAGCATGTGATCCCAAACAAGAAAATAAAAATGTAATAAAATAATTAAAATAATTTGTAATATGGCTTTCTCCCATACACTCTTCTCAACCCAAAATATTCAAGCAGATTTATAAGTGCCCTACACATATCCAGAAAGGTGAATGCATTTTCTTAAGTGGGAAAAACAGAACTTTCACAGTCTCAGAAGAGCATTTTGTGTAGTTTGTTTCACTTAAGTAGTGAATCTACTGGACCTCTATGCTTGGCACCAGAAGGAAGACTATAATATGCCTTGAATAATTAAATGAATGACGAAAACCCAGTTCTATATTTCTTTCTAACCTAACATATCCCTCTCAAACCATATCGTTACCCTCATTTAAAACTTAGTACGAGTAGAGAATTTTCAGGAGGTGTCGCACCTTTTTGTTCCTTTCTATAGCTCCCCCAATTCCTCAGACACCTTATAAAAATGAAGAATAATGACATTTTATGTTACTTCTAATGATTAAAAGCAAGAATAAACAAATTTAGAATGCAAAATTCTATTTACACTTATATTTTAGAAAATAATCATTTGTGGTACAAAATACATAGCACATGAAAGAGTGTCTCAATAAGGGTCTTCACCAGAAAATACAGGACAAGATATATGCTCACATATACCATCGGTGATCCATATCCATGGATTCTGTATCCATAAATCCAATCAACCTTGAATAAAAAATATTAAAAAAAAATTTATGCGGTTGCTGACATGAGCTATACATAGTTAGGCCTACGATGATTGCATCTGAACTGAGCAGGTGCAGACGTATTTTCCTTGACATTATTCTCTGAACAATAGAGTATAAAACTATTTTCCGGAACATTTACATTGTATTAGGTAATATAACTTAGCTAGAGATTATTTAAAATATGTAGGAGGTTACACATAGGTTTGATGCAAATATTATGCTATTTTACATAAATGACTTGCACATCCACAGATTTTGGTATCCACAGGGGATCCTAGGACCAATTCCCCATTTATATGAAGTGACAACTGTAATTATAGAAATACAAACTTTGTTTTTACTTACTTATATGCACTTATATCTTTAATAAAATTATAAGAACTTAAACTAGTTATTCAAAATTCAAAGTTATATTTATTTAACATTTACCTAGTACACTTATTTATATTTTTCAATACCTATCCTATTTAAGACTCTGTGTAAGTGTTGAAAGAATACAAAGATAATTAAGGGCCAGTCTAGGGACTCACGGTGTAAATGGTTCCAACACAACATAGAATGAACTCATTCAGTAAATATGGTTTGAGCATCAATGATTTGCCAGACACTGTGCCAAGTACAGGGATGATGTGACAAACGTGCAAACATCAGTGAACTCAGGGAGCTTACTGTATAACCTAGGAACTAATCCATGCATAGAGAGATACACAGGACAGTTGGGCTGAATTAGAACTAGCAGGAGATTAGTTCTTGGGGGAGGTCAGAGAAGCCTTTATTAAAGAAGTTACAATAATACTACAGCAGTAAAAGTATAAAACAACCTCCGTCTCCAATGAAGCATTTGCACCTCCTTGCTGCAGGCATAAGCCAGTTTTCAGTCTTCAGCAGTGATGACTGTATCTTTGTTGGCTACATATTCTTAAATATGCCTGGCCTATTTGTTACATCAGTCTCTAAGTCCCCATGGTCAAATCCCCTGAAATATTTATCAAAGCCTTTTTATAAGCAGAGATCCTACTGGGAGATTTGCAATGTCTACAGAGTGAACAGATTATTAATTAAAATCAGAGTTTGCAAATCCATTTTTGACAGTCATGGAGTACATAACCCATATTGTAGTAAAACAACTACATCCCAAATAAAATATTCTTTTTAATACATTGTTAGGCCTCCAAGGAGAAATGGAAACCTTCGAAGACCTTCCACTTGCACCAAAGCTGAAAGTGGTACTGAAAGTACAGTAGACTCTTCATTAATGGGAACTCAGGCAACTGACACTCTCAAGCAACTGGCAATAAAACTAAAGAAATACTACTTTAACTAAAAATTAGAATCAATTTTTGCAGAAATGTAAGTTTAAACTTGGCACACCAAGCGTGTGCCCCTCCAGACTGCCCCATGAGTAAGCCCAGCTTTGTGCACCACATGTCTGTCTCCCACTCCCAGCCATTCACCCTGTGTAAACAGACTGGTCAGTTGGGATCTACTATTATTCACATTTTGCATTCTCACCTAACCCTAAGTAATAGGTCCCAAGTAATTGTAAACACATAGTGCCTACCCCTAAGCAGAAGATGGAAATATTCAAGAAACCTGAATATTCAAGAAAGGTGAGCATCATGTACTGCTTATGACAAAATTTTTTGTTGGTTCATCAACAATGTATGACATCAAGGCTCAGTCTCAGAAGATAAAGGAGTTTTATGTTAAGTCAGAAAGTGACAAGAGTGTGAAGAAGTGTCATACTCTTTAGACACTGAAAATGTAAGTACTTGACCAGGGCATATTTGAATGGTTTTTGCTGAAAAGTTCTGAGGTGGTCGTATTTCTGGATGCATGTTGCAGAAAAAATCTAGAGAATTCCATAAGAAAATAAACATTAAAGGTCAGTGTTTGTTTTCAAGTGGCTGGCTTACTTGATATAAATTTCATCATGGCATCTGCAAGCTGAACTTGTCAGATAAGCAGAAATCAGCTGATTTTGAAGATTTAGCTTCATTTTGTGACATGTTTAGTGAATTGGTTGCAGAAAATGACTTGAACCCAGAGCAGATTTATAATACAGCTGGGACTGGATTAATGTGGAAGTGTCTGCTTAATTCTACTTTGGCTGGTGATAATGAGAAGGTAGCACATGGGTTCAAGCAAAATAAAGAGCTTATAACTGTGCTCGTTTGTGCAAATGCATTGGGAAATCTAAGGTAAAGTTGTGTGTGGTCAGCAAATTTGCTAACACGAGGTGCTATAAAGCCAAACTAACCTCCTAGATTATCCTGCACAGAGTAACAGTTGGATAGATGCAGAAAATTTTACCAAGTGGCTTCATTATTCATTTGTCCCCAGTGTTAAAGAAAATTTATGAAAGAAAGGAATACCAGAGAAGAGTAAAGTTCTGTTGCTCCTGGATAACTGTTGCGCACATCCTTTTGCTGAAGAGCTCTTCAATGGCAACATTTTAATATGTTATCTTCCAGCTGACATCACAAGTCTAATCCACCAATTGATCAGGGAGTGATACAGACTATAAAAATGTTTTACAGGGAGTTCCCTGCTGGTGTAGTGGCTTAAGGCCTCGGCGCTGGCACTGTCAGCGCTGCGGCCTGGGTTCGATTCCCAGCCAGGGAGCTACCCACATACAAAAAAAAATGTTTTACAGGTGTGATTTCATGGGAAATAGTAACTAATTTTGATGGGAAAATTCTGGATTTTCAGAAAAAAATATAATCTCAAAGGTGCTATCTACACTCTCAGTTGTGCTTGGGATTCTGTTGGAAGTGAAATATTACGGAAATGTTGGAGAAAATTGTGGCCAGCTGTGATGTCTGTGGATTCCTCCTCCTCTTCTGTCAACTTTGAGGGGTTTCCAATCAACAGTGCAGCTGCCACTAGCAGAATTTATGATGAAACATGTGAGGTAGTTCTCTCTGCTAATGACAAAATGAATTTGTCTGGAGATGAACTCTATGACTGGCTTGCTGTGGATGAAGCTATTCCAGTAACTCATGCACTTAATACAGAAGACATCAAAGAAGCTGTTGTGAATCATGGAAAAATGAATGTTGCCAAGGAGCAACAAAAGAGTGATGGTAATGGGTGTGAGGTGGAAAAAGTATCCTGGAGAGAGCTTACTGCAGCATTTGAAACTTTAATAGCTTTTGCAGAACAGCAGCCCATCTTCACTTCTCAGCATGTTGTACAGCTGCACATTATGCAAAAACCCAACTTTGTGTGAAAGGTAAAGAGCCTCAAGCAAGCTGATATTTGTTAATTTTCATGAAAGCTGCACACAAGTTTGCCAGTACAGTATCATCTACTGTGTAGATCCAAAGCTATCCACATCTACTTCTCCTGATCCTGTCCTAGCTACATCATCAGATCCTGATGACCCTGATGCCATGTCTAACCGTACACTTTCTATCCCTATTATAACAGTTTTAAGTGTGTATGTGTGTGGTTTTTTCTAAGTTACTTAAAGTTTAAAAAATTATGTTAGTGTAATTCATTAAGTTGAAACATTTATTTACTTTTCCATGTCTTAACCATTTAACTAAAATTGCACATTACATTCACAAAGCTGTTTCTATAATAAAAGTTTGTTACATTGTTTGTCTTTATTTGTCTTAATTTGCTGTTAATTACTGTATTTCAATATTAATATGGAGGCAATACAGAGTTTATGGTATTGTATGGTATGATATGAGGTATAGTAGTAGTTAGGTCTATTTTAATAGTAACGCTCAAGCAACCAGAAACTATATTTATCTAGCATCTACCAATCCCCATTGGGGCCACTTAACTGAGAGTCTACAGTAGTCAGCAGATTTAAAGGTGGGGTCACCCTGAAAACAAATGTAAATGGTAATGCTGAAATCTAGAGACCGTATCTTGTAACAGCAGTGAAGTGGACATACTGAGTCTCATATTCAAAGGAAAGCCAGAGAGCATCAGAAGAAGCCAATACAACCCCAAACGGTGAGAATTTCCTAACAGAACTCAACACAACTTTTTACTGAAGAAAATCATATGACATTTAGACCTGCAGGATTTGCAAAAATTAAAGTCAAATTCAATACAAAGATCACAAAACAGACAAGAAAACAAACCATCATGAGTGATACTCACTGAAACAGCAAACTTAGATCTCTAAAGATTTTGAATTCTGAAGTGACCAAATATAGACTATAATACAATTATGAACATAACACATTGAGAAATATAAGTTGAAATCATAAAAATGAGGAAGATTTAGGAAAATATTTAAAATGACCAAGCATGTTTGTAATGGCTTCTAGAAATGAAAAAAAATAATTGTCTATAAAACCAACAAAGTTTGTGTTAAGTATCAGATTATATACAATGAAGAGAAAGTAGTATAGTAAAAGAACTAGCCAGGAAAACACACAGAAAAAGAAATGGGAAATAGGAATGAGAGGTTAAGACATGGAAAACAGAATGAGATCACCTTATAGTCAACTGAACAGATTCCCAAATAAGGAGAAAATAGAAAAAATGGATAAGAGACAATATTTAAAGAGATAATAACTGTTGATTAACATGAAACATAGCATATCCCAAGCAAGATAAAGAAATCTAAACCTCGAGACACTGTAGTGAAAACAGTGTCAAGCCCAAAGGAAAGACATTCAAATAGCAAGGGAGAAAAAGAAAGAACACACAAAACTGGCAGCTGACTTCTCAACAAGCCAGAAAACAATGGAATAATATCCTTTAAAGGCTGAGGGCAAAATCACTAAACATAGAATTGAATACCCAGATTTCCAATTTAAAAAAACCCTAAAGAACAACAAAAATGATCAGAAAGGTAAGAAAAAGAAACTGAGTAAATAAAATGTTTAACATGTATATAAATCTAATTAAAAATTATCTTAAGAAATGTTAAAAATAACAATAATATCAAATTTGGAGACTTACAAGAACAGAAATAAAATACCAGACAAAAATAACAAGTTGGGAGTGGGTGTCTGATCAGAATTAAAATGTTCTATAGTGCTTGGATCAAAGAAGTTAAAAAAAGATGGATTAATAAAACAAAGAATTAGTATTGGTTATGTTACAGAATTTAAGTTGGGTGGTAAGTTACTGCTATGCTCATAACTTATATATATGTTACATATCTTCTTTGGAAGTCATCAAAACCAATTTTAAAAGAAAGCTTCACTAAAGAAATATTTTGCTTCCTGGTATACAACACAGAAGAACAAACCCTTTGGTGTCCCCATTCTCCTTCAAGATTCTTCTAAACTCCTCCACTTAATCTATTTACCTAGGAACATGGACTAACCTCATGAATGAAAAATGGAAGAGACTCATTTAGTTATACACTTTTTTCTTCTCACCTGATAATAACATCCCCTAGATTAGCAGGGATCAAGAGAGATTTGTGCTTACAAAATAGGAAATTAGCTACATGAAATGCATTAACAAGCGTCAGCAGCTTCTAGGTAGAGGACAATTTCACAGACACGGGAATTTAAAACCCAACTGTATCAGTGTGTGAGGGAGGGAGACAGGAGCAGCATTTTAGCTGTTTATATTAGTCAAATATGTTGCGTGTGAAAGAAGTTGTAATACGTGTGTGAGAATTGGGGGGACACGTATCCCAAGGATTGCAATCCACTGTTAACAGGTGGGGCTGAGTGAGCATTTGGGTCATGTATGGTAATGAATCTGTTTAAATACGGGTGTATTGTGGAGATGTGTGTAGTTGTGTGTCTGTGTCCAGGTATGTCTGTTTATACCCGGGGGCTGATAGAGTATTACACTGGACATATATTTGCTGAGTAGGATAGTTTGTGTTATAAAGGGTGATATATGGGAGTTCATTTGTATGGGAAAGTGTTATACTCGTAGTGTGTGTGTGTGTGTGTGTGTGTGTGTATGTGTACATTTGTGTGTGTTAAGTATTATAACATTTTCTTTCCTTCACCTAGTCTATTCTTTTAAATGACCAAATTATGTTTTATCAGGAATTTTGCTGAAGGCAGCCAGGTGTTTATGTCTTTATTCATCCAAATGAAGAAAATAAAGGTCCTTGTTGAACCAATAAGCATGTTGAACCTGTCCCCAAATGTTAATAAGAACATTGATTTACTTAATATGCTGGGTAACTGCCCTGACTCAGGTAAATAATTTCCATAAGCATCCACAGCCTCTTGTTTTTTTACAACCCAGCACTTGGGCAAGAGGAAATATCCAAAGGCCAATTGCTTGCTCGAGACAGCCTAACATATTAGTGCTTTTCTATCACAAAGCTGACTTGAACACATATGTAATAACAGAGCAAATGTTCCATTACTTTTCAGAGTAGAAAATGGATCATTGAATATTTTATTTTAACACTTCCATATCATAATATCAAAGCAATTTTAAAAATCTTAACACTTAATCTTAATGCTAAAATTATACCCAATTAATCTCTGTGATATTTCAAGAGCAACCATGTAACAAAAGAAGTTAAAGCTAAAAGGTGAATTGGAATTCCCACCCACTACTCATTAGCAATGTGACCTACCTATGTCATTTAAAGTAAATGACTCAGATTGCTCTAAAACTATGAAGATAATTCTACCTAACTCACAAGGTTTTCTGAGGATCAAATAGAATTAAACACATAACAACATTTGGAAGCTCCAAAGTTCAGTACAAAGGTCAATTATTTTTATTATTATAATCACCATCCTCATATGTAGTCTGCAGATGTGCAAAGATGTTAACAATTCTGGGAAATAGTATTCCAATGAACCCACCTTTAGTGTGCATTAGGTATTTTCCTTTTGTGAATGCCACAGTTTTCACTTATGTCTAGTATCATAATAGAAAGATTGCTCAACCAGAAAAGCTGTGTATTCTGAAAGGCGATCTCAATACCTATTGTGTGAACCAGAGAGACTCCATCTCTCAACATTAACTCCATCCCATATGTGGACAAAGTTTAAGAATCATATTTTATGACTATTATGAAAAAGAAGTGTTTCAACACAGTTTCATAAAATCTTTAGTAGGAAAATCTCAAAAAAAAAGCCCTATAATATTATCTGAAAATAGAAAACCCATTTGCTGTGAAATAAAAGGACTCTCTTCATATTGCAAAGCAATAATTTGAGACTCCTCCCCTTGGTAATAAGAAAAATAAACGTGTGAGATTAGCTATACTTTTAAATTTTGAGTAGGATATATAACATTTTGTGACAAATTCTAGCAAAAGTAACTTTTTAAACTAGGTGGTTGTAAAAGGCCCTGTATCTTTGTTCAGAGCTATCTTGAGCGGGGTCTTGTGTAACAAATGAATACAGTTAATCCTTGATTTCCTTCTTATCAATCAGCATGATTCTTCATCATTATGTCACACACATACCACATGATGGAAGCGAAATTTGAATCAAGCAATCTGATTCCAGAACCATAGACTCTCAAACGCACTCACTATGATCTCCATGTACAGCACATTTTTCAACTTTTCAACAACTTCGCAGAGAAATCCCCCTACCCCCTATATTCACTGTAACCTGGCTTTTAATGAAGTTAGGACTATTGTTTCTCTCACATCCCATGTATGAGTTCTCTTTTCTTCTTGTCACCTTTTCAAACAATTACTTCTTCTCCTTTGAAGTCTAAGATATTCACTTATATGATCCACTTCTACTCCTTACCCCTGTCATCTACAGGCTTGCTGAGGCCCAATGGGAAACAGAAAGCAGAGCAATACAACTATGGCAGCAAGATTTATTTAAATGGTGCTAAGATGCCAATAAACAAGCAGGTAAATCTGAACTCTGGCCAGGCATATTTTCACTCTGATCAAGTTGTGGAGGCTGCCATGTTTCTACCAGATCTCCATGAGAAATCAGGGAGGCATAATTTTATTTTCATAACTTTTCAACCTCTTATTTACACCTTCAATTTTACATATGTGTCTTGTTGCTTTGGAAGAAATCCTAAGTGTAAACAACTTTAGCCATATCCAAGGCATGATTCTAGGTAACTTTAAACACAGATTTTTCACTGTGGTCTGGCCTAACTAGTTTACCAACTCAGTGTCTCCCTACATAGAAGTCCTGACATGACCCTGGATGACTTGTCTATGCACATAGGTGACATGTCACCCAAAGGTCTCACCTCCTGAAGTCCTCATCACCAGTGATCATTTCTCCATCATTCCCCTATCTTCATTTTGTGCACTCTTATCAGAACAGCTGAATGATGCCAGAAATAGCAGGGTAGGTGAGTGTTTTTATAAATTCATGATGACTAACTTCAGATGGGTTCTCACCCTGTCTGACACTCTAGCCACTTTGCCGTAGCTCTCCTCCATGGCTGCTATGCACCATCTCCAATTTTCTTAAACTCCTACCCTCACTTCACCCCACTTACCCTGTCATCCTGAGAAGATGACAATATCATCTACTTCATGCAGAAACAAGATCCCTTGAGAGAAGCATTTCCAACCCTAACTACATCTGGTACTTTTTTTCCTCAGAGACCAAACCCTCCACCTGTGCTTAGACAGCATGCCCACCCTTCTCTGGTACACCACACTGTGATCACCCCTTACGAGGTGCTCTCTACTATTCCAGAACTTGGGCTATATCAGTGAACAAAACAGACAAAATCTCTGACCTCCAGTATTTCAATTGTGTGGGAAGTGGGAGGAGGGAGATATTTCATAAACAAATAAAACAAAGAAATACCTAAAATGTCAGGAGTAATAATAATGAACTATATAAGTAGGGTAAAGGGGATAGGCAGTGCCCAGATTAGAAGGGTGTAATGCTATGTTATATAAAACATGTGAATAGAGACCTAAAGGAATTAAGATAGCTAACCTCAGAGATATTTATCCCTTTCATGCACCTGTTCTAATCTATACCTCTATTTCCTAGCATTTATCACAGCTCTAAATTTATATTTATTAAACTCAAAAAGGAAAGGAATTTGGGTGGATTGTTTGCTTGTTTGTTTTTATTTTTTTATTGCGGTATCCTCACCATCTAGTACCTTCTTTACATATAATGGCTGCTCAGTATTTGTATAAGTATATGAATGATGGGTAATTGTCACAAAGATTACAAACATTGACAAAATAAAGAAAGGCACAAACACAAAAGTCATAACTTTAATGCACATAAAGGGTAAAACAGTTTAATATCCCCTAGACAGCTACCCAGAGCTAGACACGTGGGGTACTATACCCGGTCTCTAACGAGCTTGTATCATTCAAAAACTTCAGCACTTTTAGTGTAGCTCGTAATGGTCTAATGAAAGAAAACTTCCCAGGAGATGGAAGGCCTACATGGTACTTCTTATTCTACCACTATCCAGCTGGGTACTTTTTAGCATGATAGTACTTCATCGTCTGGCTCTTGATTCTCACCTCTATAAAAGGGGAAGCTAACCTTCAATACCCTTCAAGCTCAGAATCCAACAGGACTTGTCATTACTGACAAATGAGCTAGCTAAGCAGAGGATCAATAAAGGAGACATTTCTTTGTCCTGGGACAAGGTGGCTTTGAGCTGGACCATAAAGGAAAGAGTCAGGTGAGGTAGGGGAAGAAAAGGACATTCTAAAAGCATCACAGGGTTGAGAACACATGTGGTGATAATTAGTAACAAACCAAGCTTGAGAAAGAAACTCTCCCTACCTACCCGCCACCTTACAGCCGTTGTTATGCAGCTGCTGTGATGCCCAAAAGCTAGTCAGTTCCTCCAGCTAAAAGTGGTGCCTGACATTTTCCTCAGGACCTAGGGCTTCCCTATTTGCAACAGCCTTGCCTCCATTCCCCCATTGTGGACCTCTGCAAGTGGGAAGGCTCGGACTGTACATGAATCATAGACATATCAATAACGCTGACACCATGGCCAAGCTAGACAAACATGCAAGCAGATACCAGAGCTGTACAGGGCTCTGGGGTGCTGTGGGAAATGTCAGGGATTTTCTTTCCATCCCCCAGCAGGGGAAGCAGCCTGCACGAGGAACCTCCACGGAGGCTATTTAATAAGACATTTGTTGACTTCCTTCCTGCTATGTCTGATAATATGATCCTTTCACATTCGTTCAGTGATTTCACTCTAAATAAAAAATTATAATCTAGCACTTAGGCAGGGGGTTGGGGGACATGATGAACTTGCCATACCACTGATAATCCACCGATGCTCCAGCATTTGATTTACAGGGATGGAATAAAGACAGAAAATATGTTCCTGGCAAAAATAGCCATTTCTCATGTCTGGGACAGATGGCAGCCTTCTAGAAATAATGAGAGTAAGCTGGGGAGAGGGCAGGGGGAGCAAGGAGTCACTCTTGCTCAGTTTTCCTTAAAAAGAAAACTAAAAATCTATTTTAATAAATTACAGTTTCCTTTGGGCTTAAGATTCTTTTATTTTATCCTATTTTAAGCGTTGTTTTATTTTTCAATTACAATTGATATACAATATTTTGTCAGTTTCATGTGTACAACATAGTGATTAGACATTTACATAACTTATGAAGTGATCACCCCAATAAATCTAGTACCCAAGTGACACCATACATAGCTACTACAATATTATTGATTTTATTCCTTATGCTATATTTTACACCCCCATGACTATTTTTTAACCATCAATTTGTTCTTCTTAATCTCTTTCCCTTTTTTACCCATTTCCCCAAACCCCTCCCACCTGACAACCATCAAAATGCTCTCTGTATCTATGAGTTTCTTTGTGTTTTGTTTCTTTGTTTATTTTGTTCTTTGGATTCCACATGTAAGTGAAATTATATGGCATTTGCTCTCTCTGTCTGACTTACTCCACTCAGCACACCATTCCAGGCCCATCCATGTTGTTGCGGATGACAAGATTTCATTCCTTTTTTATGGCTGAGTAATATTCTATTGTATATAGGTACCTCCCCCTCTTTTTTTAATCCATTCATCCATTCAGGGACACTCAGGTTGCCTTTATATCTTGGTTATTGTGAATAATGTTGCAATGAACATATGGGTGCACACATATGTAGCATTTTGGGTCTCTTGATATAAGTAGCCAGAAATGGGTTTACTGGGTCCTTTTGTCTGTTATGGCGGCCATCTGCCCTAGGCTTGGAGGTGCTTGGGAAATGCCAACCACGAACAGAGTCTGGGTACTTTTGGTGCCAGGCTTGCAGCAGCAGTTCAGCACAAGGTATGGGGCATGCCAAGGTCAGATGCTGCTTGTTTAGATTTTGTGAAACTTTGAGAGATTCCAGGAAAGTTCCCAGCATGAGCCAAGACAGGCCTTTTGTATGAAAATATCACTGGGAGCAGTTTGGGTGGGCCTGTAAGTTGGGTGGGGCAGGGTGTCAGGGAATCACCAGGATTGGGCAAACAAACAGTATTAGCTAGGTTGATGGAGACTTAGATACGGCGGCCATCAGTGTCAGAACAACAGCTGTGGGAAGGGCTCAACCGAGAAATAATGGATTCTACCAGCACTTCTGTTGGAGTGAAAGCTTTCCCTCCAGCCTTCACCCTGAAGCCAAAAAATTCAGTTCTTCTTCATAGATGCCTTCATGATGCCTTTTAAGCTGCTTCCCCAGCACTGGAGCTCAGAGTGAGTTCATCAGTAAGCTCATGCACAGGCCCTTTAGGAGTAATGCCTAGGAATACAGCAGCCCTCAAGCTCACTCAGCCACAATCCCTGCTGGTTTTCACAGCCAGAAGTTATGGGGACTTCTCTCCTGGACACTGGAACCCTGGACTGGGAAACCTGGTATGGGGCTGGGACCCCTCACTTCTCTAGGAGGATCTCTGCAGCTGAGATATCCTTCCTGATTTTTAAATGCTCCATGTGAGACCAGCTCATTTGTGTCTCTTCCCTTCTAGTCTTAAGGTAGCTTTTTCTGTATGCCCTTAGTTTTAGGACTTCTGTTCAACTAGACTGCAGCTGATTCTCCATGATAGCTGTTCTGTAGTTTAGTTGTAATTTTGATGTGTTTGTGAGAGGAAGCAAGCACAGCGTTTACTTATTTTACCATCTTGACCAGAAATGTCAAGGTAGTTTTAAAGCATCTTTTGTTTTTAATATTTAGAATTAATTGATGACCCTACATCACACCAAACTCAGGAAATTAATTATCAGTTATGAAATTGAAGGGCAAGCACAAGGTCAAAGATGGAAGATGTGTGGGAAGCCAGGGGATAGAAGAACAAAATACATAAGAAGAAATACAGTTTTCTTAGAAGTTCGCTCTTTCTGTCCCTACATCCCTGTGTCTCTGCATCTCCACTGAGTTAGAAAATAAGGGGATTTTGCATTGCTGGGAGCCATACATCTTGACCCTCCCCTTCACTCCTTGGCATTTTGCAGGTGTAGTTATTTTGCTTTACTAAACTCCAGATTGCTATACTCCAGCCCCAGTGTTGGGTACAGTTGGAGGGAGGGAAGGGAGGAGTTCAGAAGCCTATCTATCAGTTTTATTTACTAAGTGGCTGGTTCCACCAGTTTAATTATGAGAGGCACACCAATCAAAAAAGCAAAGATCCCTGCCCATTTGGACCTTTATTCTAAGTAGGAAACTCACACAGTCAATGATAGACACTAAACAAGTAAGTTATAGGGTGTGTTAGAAGATCTTAAGGAGTCTGGATTACACTCTGTGGGAGAATAAGTGGAGTGACTTGAGGAATGACATAATTTGACATATGTTTTAAAATGGACTATTCTGTTTGCTCTTGGGGAGCCAAAATAGGAGCAAATATTTCAGGGAGAAGAGGATAACTATTTGGACCTATAGATAGAGTCACCAGATAACTTATCCTCCAAACTGGGACACTTGAGAGTGAAAGGAGGCACTGTTAATTGTTATATTAGCAGTTACAAACCAGAACTGCCCTGGGGAAATGGGGATGCATGGTCACACTAGCCATTGGAAAAGGAGAAGTAGCACAAAGGGAGCTGAGCCTGGAATGTGGAATGAGAAGGCAAATTTTTAATATTTTACATGTGCAGTGTAGACTTAATACAGAAGGAGACACCTTACCTTTCTGAGCCTTCATTTTCTCACTTAGAAAAAAGAAACTAAGCCTAAAAAATCATTCCTAAGCTTTGGCACAGTGCCAACACCCCACAACCAATGGTCCAGGACTTGCAGGTTACTCTTCTCTGGTGTGCTATAAGAGCGAGGAGAGGAGGGTGCCTGGGATAGCTGCAGGTACTCATCAGAAAGTCCCCTAATCAGGTTTATAGATTGCATGCCGTAATCTTCTATGCCCTTTTCAACTACTGAATATGCATTCTTAAAGTTGCTTGTGCAAAAAATTGTCCTCTGGCACAGGCAGCCTGTGTTCTGACTCACAGACTGATATGATAACCACCATTCCTGAGGAGGCAGAGTGGAGCCCACCCCAACGGTGATCATTGACCCATTTGTCCTTGTCCTGATGGTGTACAAAGCCATTTTGGGGAAAATAGCAGAATAGTTGACTAAAAAAAAAATGTTTAAGAAGTTTAGAGGCAGTTCTGCTTTTCTGAAAAGAGGATATTTGGTTTTGAATATAATAAACTAGAAATGACAAAAAGCCATTCAGGTGAAAATATCCAGTGACAGTTGATATGTGGGTGCTCAGAAGAGTAAAGAAAGAGTCAATTCAACCCAAGGATTAAGAGCACAGGCTTCAAAGTCAGGCAAAACTGGATTCTGATTAGTCACAGTTAGTATTTAACTTCTTTGACCCTCGGATTGCTTACCTGTTAGATGATGGTAATAACAATAATCTCAAAAGGACGTGTGAAATGGGTAAAAAGTACTTAGCTTAGTATCCAGCACATACTAGTGCTCAGTATGTGGGGAAGATGGCCGTTGTTTTTGTCATGGTTATTAAGCTGTTCACTTAAAAGTGACAGTTGAATCTTTACGTGTGAATGGACTGGGGGATGGGGAAGCTATAAGGGAAAACAGAGATCTTTTTAACAACCTCAGGAAACCCTGGCATTCAAAAAAAGAAGGGGAAAGAGACATAAGAGACAGACAAGCACAAGACAAGGGAGTGCAGTTGGCAGTAATGTAGAAAGACAATTTGGAATGGCGCTTGTTCAGAGATCGCCTTCTCCATGCTGCAGAGAGAAGGAACACCATGGAGATCTCCATTGCTACAAGAAATATTAGTATGTAGGTAATGGAAAACCTCAGTGGTTGATGTTGGACCCAATGGAGCTAAGGAAAGCTGTTTAAAGAGTAAATTGAATCAATAGATGCATTTATCCAAGAAGCATGCCAATGAAAGAAAAAAAAATGATACTAACCATGGTTATGACATCTGTGTTTAAAGGAAGTAGAGGAGTCATTCAGTGGGTCAGAGGAGGAAAAGTTCATTTTGAGGGGAAGAATCTGGAAGACCCTGGAAGGGGTGCCCGTAGGACCTAAGTAGAAAAGTTACAATCACCTCAAACCATATTTTGTCTACTCTGCTAACATCTAGAAATAGAATGATTCTAGAGCAGACCCTAAGAACACTGTAATCCTAGAGAACTTTTGCTGAATAAATGTAACAGGATTCGTATGCTTTTTTCAGGTGACCTTGACTTTTCACTCTCCTGTAGACCCAGCTCCCAACATCCTTTAGAATTTTCTCATGTAACTTAATCTTTCAAACCTGCCCCTAGCCTCTCCCCAGATTTGAACCCTTCTCTGAGGCCAGGTTGGTCTTTGAGACAACAAGCTTACTCTAAGGTTGCCCACCTCATGCTTTTGCTCAGATCAGTCTCTTCACTGGGATGCCTCATGGATCTCATGGCTCAAAAATCCTTTGAGACTTAGCTCAAATATCAACTGGTCTGATAGGGTTCCCCAAGAGCCCCAGCCTAAAGCCACCTTGTCTCCTCTGAACAGGCATTGCCTTGTGTTGAGTGTTGTTTTCACATGTGTAAGTCCAATACCGCACACTGCTGATACTCCTGGGGGTCATATGAAGACAGCCATTTCTGAATGCTCCTCATTAGCATATCAAAAATTGTATGGCCTCTTTGGCTCATTTAAGACTTTTTGCCTGAGCCTAAATAGAAGGGATACCCAGATAGATATTCAAATCACATAAACACAGATTCTGAAATATCTGCTTCAACAATTACTTCAGCAATTACCATGACTATGTAATAAATCACCCCCTAATGTGGTGGCTTAAACAATGACAACATTTATTTTGCTCACAAATCTGCAAATTGGACAGGACATAGCAGGAATAAATTGTTTCATTCTATTTTGAAACAGATGGGGCAGTTTCGAAGCCCTAGCTTGAATGATCTGAAAGCTCACTTATTCACACGTCTGGTGTCTGGGCTGAGGACATTCAATTAGCTGGGGGCTGCAACAGCTGGAGCGTTCCAAGACTTTCTATCCCTGTGTGCTCTGTCCATAGGGTTTTGCCAGCAAGGCAGTTTCAAGGTAGTCAGACTTCTTCCCTATTGGCTTAAGGCTTCCAAGATGCATGTTCCAAGAATGAATAAGCCAGGGTTGAAGGGGAGGGAACTAGACCGTACCTATTGATGATGAAGTTTAAGAAGAGCAAATAGGATGGAGTAGATGGATAGTGTGACCATTACATTCTCACATACAAACTGCCACCCCTACCTTTTTCTTTTGATGAAAAAAAGATTTGGACCTTCTTCTGGTTCCAACTCCATTTTCATGGCATTCTGTTTACTCCCAGATCTTGACCTTTGCCCCTGTGTCCTGCCAATAACATTAAGGTGTAACCGCTTTAACTTGGGGTCAGACCGAAGCAAAATAACATCTATTACTTGCTCCTTGTATAATAACCTCAGACAAATAATTTTATCTTTCTGATCTTAGCTCTCCCCTGAATAAAAATGAGGATGAAACTACCTTCCTATGCCATTGTTCTCAATAAATGATATCATCCTTCCAATCTCTACTGCTTCTCCACCTGGCCCCATACACACCTGCCACCTCCCTCCTGTGCCCGCCCTTGTGGACTGCCACTCACCCAGCCTCTCCAGAGAAAAATAGAATGAAATTAGACTTCAAATAAATACAAATAAGTGCATTCACTCAGCAAGCACTGCCCTCACATGATAAACTACTTAATCATGTGCTAATGATGAACAGTCGACTTTCCTGATGCCAGACTTTGGAGGCTGAGGGTGCCCTCCGTGCCCCAGTGTTAATTACTTTCCTGACTAACTCCAAGAGACACTTATTAAATTTTGAAACTCTCTGTTAACAAAGAGCCCACAGCAGTACAGCTGAAGTCTCTTTCACTTTCTGAATTAAGGAACAAAACTGCCAGCCAGGGAAGAAAGGAAGAGTCATGCTGAGGTGATGGAAATACATCAAGTTAGGGCCCATCATCCAGGGAGCAGTGGAAGCTGTGGAATACAGAGGCAGCTCCGCACATCACAGAGCCAAACCAACCGGGAATCCGAAGCATCCTCGCTATGGCACTTGCGAACATTGTGGTCTCTGGCTATTTACTTAGCTTACCTGAACCTCAGATTTATCTGAAAACAGGATTATGATAGCTACCTGGTAGACTTGCTGTCAGCAATAGTGATGACCTTCTCACAAAGTGCCTGATCCAGAAAGTGTGAGCAGTAAATGGCAGATACCACTATTAGTACTGATTTCACTCCTATTATCATCATTACTTGGGCTAAAATATCAGCCTGATTTGACAGTACCCCATCATACTTATTACCCAAGACAACCAACATCAGACCAAGGTAGAGGTAAATAAGGTGATAGCAGAAGGAAGTGACTTTCAAGTTTGTTTAATATCCTGGTGGTGATGTCAACACTTCCTTGTTAACATTCTCTGGTTATTCAGATAGCTTTCCTAAGTTTTGTCACTCGAGGAGTTGTCCAAATCGAATAAAACCATAAAATAAATTTGATTCCCACCTCCACTATCTCTTATCTGTCTGTCTTCAGCTTCTTGTTCTGTAAGATGGAGATAACACCTATATTACATGCTTGTTTGAGAAATTACATGTAATTTGTCTAAAATGCTTGGTTTGTGGTAGAAGCACCACAGACATTAAGACACAGTCTCCTTCAACTCAGGAAATATTCAAGCCTCTTCAACCCATAGCAGAGGCACCACTGGCAATCTGCATCTTCCATGCATTGCTGCTGCCCACTCCCCATACATACACTCACATATACATGCCAATTCACACACATGCACACACATGCCCACAAACACATATTCATATATATAAAACATGCTCGTATACTAGACTGACCAGACATACCATTTTAAACAGGACAGAAAACCAAGGTACTGTTCTGTTTGAAATAGTATGTGTGCTCAGCCTACTGACACCTTGAATTTAGCCCAGTGAGACTAAGCTGGCCGTATGTACTGTCCGAAATGGTATTGTTTTCTATCCCATTTAAAATGGTACGTGTGGTCAGCCTGTCATACACATATGCACACACACACACACACACACACACACACACAAACATACACACATTCACATTCTCACCACACACACACACACACACACACACACACACAGTCACATACACTCACTGACACTCATATGCATGATTTTCTCCTAGAATAGGTGCCTATTCTGCCCCTACTATCTATTAGGTCACTCCCATAAATAATCTTGGAGGAGAAAGCAATTTGCACCTAGAACAGGACATAACTCATAGGAAATTGTTCTGACTGTCTCGTTGGTCATAATGTATTTTATACAAGGTCATGCAAATCATGGAACATTTTCTTACACTGTTGAAAGATTAACAAAGCCAAACTGATCATCACAATTTTCCTGGGGACTTCCTTTTTTTTTTTTTTTTTTTTTTTTTTTGGACCTGGGGACTTCTATAAGAATACATACTTGGGTCTTATCACAGATATACTTAATCAGAATATACAGTGCTAAAGTCCCGGGATCTATAAATTTTTAAAGATCCCTATATGATTCATCATTAATCAAATTCAAGAGTCACTCACTTAATTCTTGTAATTACTCTGTGTGTTGGCTTCAGGTGGAACAATTAATCTCTTTTATAGATGAGGGAAGTAAGAATGAATAAGATTTGACCAAATAGAAAATCACTGAGTGGTAGAGACAGGTTCAAAATGGGTTTTTTGACTCCTAGTCTACCCCCTCTGGTAATCGGCAGTGTGGCTATGGAGAAGTCACTTAAATTTTCTAGGCTTTCATTTCCCTGTATGTAAAATGGATTTAGAAGCCCAGCCTTCTGAAGTCTATGGAAGCATGGTAAGAATAACATGAGGTGATGTGTGAGAAAAAACTGTACATTTCAAATACAAATAAGACTTGTTGTTGTGATTTAAACTCGGGACTTGGAACTTCTCCAGAAGTTCAGATCTCAATTGTCCCTACAGATTATTGGGCTGAGCATTTCTATCTATTTCTATCTACTGGACCACAGTGGACACTCAATCCAGAGTCTGTTCCTGAGGAACTTGGAATTGAGATGAAAAGCAATTTACAGTCCTCTTGGGTGACTAGAATTTGTAACATGGTTACTAAGGTGGCCATTTTCCCCTACCTTGTGAACTGAGGAGCTAAGAATGCCAGTATGCTGAGAAAGAAGAAATAGCTACAAAGTGAGACAAACAAAGATGACAGGGTCCAAATAAAGCTATACTCTACAGTGCTCCATATTTTTATTCCAGTTCATTCCTGAGGCTTTTGTATATCCTTAAAACACTTCATTATCCTTATAATAAATTTCCATTTTGTGTCTAAGCTAGTTCAAATTAGTTTCTGTTACCATTATTCAAAAATAGCTCTCAAATATACAAGTGCCTAATCACTTTAATAAATGCTTTTGCAGATGATGGAGACAATGTACAAGACAGCAGCCATGTCTCTTGACTATTCAGAAGTTTCACAGAGGCCAGGGCCCTCTACCTCCATCTGGTTGCTTCTCTTGGGATGTTTCCCAGCCCCTCAGATATAGAGAAGGTAAAATGTTCTTTTGTCTTCATACACAATAACCACCTTTTCATCTGCAATGATGGGGACCATCATGTTCTGGAATCTTCTTTCAAAGAGATCCAGGACGGTTTCTTGGCATCCTGCAGCTGTTTGGTCAATCCAAAACCAGAGAAATGTAGTAGGAAATAACTTAGGTGTTCATGTGACTTGATGAACGGCAAATCTATTTGGACTTCTATTTGGGGCTTCTAAGTAATTATCTTCCAAATCTAATGAACTAACTCATAGCTAAATATTTGGTAGCTTTTTAGTGAGAATACTGTCCTAGATAGTACCTTTTTTGTTTTGGTCTTGCTCTTGGATCCATTTTATGTCCCTAACTCTGCTTCTCCTTCTTTTCTTTCTTATTTCAAGTATGTTATTTTCCTATATTTTAAACCTCTTTAATCCTTTCTGAAACAAGAAGCAATATAACAAAATAAAAACAGATTTCCCTTTGGTTATCAGAAGAATTCTTTTATTTTATGTTACACATAGGCACGTAACATGATGGATAGTCAGAAATAAAATATTTAGGCTCAGTGTTTCATCAGTCACCACGATGCATTTATTGTACCCTTTTTACATACAAGAAACTGAAAGGACTACAAATAAATTCAAGAAACAGCAAAAAGCTTCCAACATAGCCCAGAGACAGAGGACATTCTTCCCAGAAAAATGACCAGAAATGCAAGACCATCAGTGGAGGTGATCTTTGTGGGCTGGGGGCAGAGAGGACAGGGCAGAAAAAGTTACATGAAGGTGAAAGGACTTAAATTTACCTTTGAGGAATGTGGAAAATTCTAATATATGGAGGGAAGATAAAAGAGAAAAGATAAGGATAACTTCTTAGAGCACAAAAAAGAGAGAATTATAGTTTTAGGAGAAGGCCAGAAGATTAGGGTCCTCAAATTTGAGCATCAGAGTCTGCCTGAGGGCTTGCGAAATCACAGACAGCTGAGCTCCACCCCCAGGTTCTAAGTCAGGAGTCCTGGGGTGGGGCCCAAGAAACTGCATTCCTGACAAGTACCCAGGTGATGCTGTTGTTACTGGTTAGAGACCCACACTCTAAAAAATACTGATCTACAAAGAGAGCTCTCCACACAGAGTTTCAGACAAGAGGTAAAATGGAGGTTCCTGTTTGGAAGCAGTGGGAGCAAAGAGGAAAGGCCTGCTGGGGTCCACGTTGTCAGATGCCCCTTCTGCTCTGAGAATCTCCCGTGTGCCTGTGTCACCTTCCTGCAAGCTGCTCAGAGTCTCTCCTTCATATGCACCTTGGTTGTCCTTAATTAAATTGTCCACAGCTTACAGAGATGTGAAAGAATCAAAGCATGTTGGCCTTTTCTGTGCTGGGCTTTGCCACTAGGGAGAAAATTTTCCTCAAGTCCAAACCAAACTCTGTTGTCAGACGATATTCTTTAGCCCTGCCCCACCTGGTCTCCTCTTGTGCAAGTCTACATTTTTAAGAAATCCACCCTCAACTTATGTATGTTCCTTACATAAGTGCCCCTCTGACTATGATCACTGCTCTGCCTCTGGCCTGCAAAGTTGTTGGGCACTATGGACACACTATTGTGGAATGTGTAATAATGGGCTACAGAGTGAGGCTTCCTGAGTCCCTCTTCCAGTTAGACTGAGGAGCACTTGATAGATGTGGGAGTCAGACCTCGGCTTAGTGTGCTCGACCTCTCACCATATACTAACTTCAGTGATTTTAGAAAACCACTATATATCTCAGTCTCAATTTACATATCATGTAAAGAAGATAAAATAAAATCATTCTCATTATGAGAATTTGAGATAAATAATGAGACTTGATTCAACATGGGCCCATTAATAGAAGCAATTTCTATAATAATTCCAATATTCAACATTCTATCTTCATTATCTAACAGGTATTTATTAACTACTCTCTCTATGCTAGTTACTGAATATCTACTTTATTTGGGAAGATAAGACACATGAGCAAAATATTATGATACTAGACATTTTCTAAAGGGAGCACCATAGAGTGATAGGACAATAATTACAAAGTTCATAGGATGTTTAGGTTGAGCTTCTCATGGAAAATTTCTGGAAGGAGTGACTTTCAAATATGTGTGAGATGGCTTTCAATAACCAACAACTAGAGGTCACATTCTAGGTAAATGGAATGAAAACAGCAGTGGCCCTGAGAGAGGATCATAAAATGTTGCCTAGCAGGTGTAAGCATCTGGTGGGACTTCAGAAGTCACCTAGAGGACACTGAGGGAAAAGGCTGAGAATGAGTCTTCATCAAGTATTCATTGTAAAACTCATTATTATCCAGTTTGGCATCCCCCAAGCCAACACACACACACTTAGAGCTTAAATATTAATAGGGCTCAGCAAATGCCAACTGATGAAAAATAAGAAGGGTTGAAAATGCTTGAGACAAGAACCCGGCATCAACATTGCAAATTAATCAAGCAAGAAATATTACTTGGAACTGAGCACAGCAGAGTTATGTGAGATATAATTGAACAGGACTATAGGCCCCTGGGAAAACTCTCTCTCTCCAACATGTAATAGCTCCTGAAATTCTACCTTAAGACACTGAAGATCCTCGTTAAAATTCAAGTCTTTTCACTTGTTGGGTTCCCTGGGGAGCAGACACTGAAATGGAGATTTATATGCAGATAGTTCACTAGACTGTGCTCTCAGGTTCTACACCAGTGGAGGGGAGTGAAGGAAGTAGGATAGGGCAGAGAGAGAGTTGGGCTGTGATGCAGGTGAAAAAGACCTCAGACGATTCCACACAAGCTCTGATGGTGAAATGGCTTTGCAGAGCTGTTCCTCATTGAGACAAGGGAATTGAGCTTGTATATGTCCATGATGACCTGTCAATAAATGCCAGGAAATGGGCCATGACCTTGGGTCAAGTGACTTTTCATAGCCAAGGGATTTCCCAAAGATGGTTAATGGCTGTCTGCTCGTGGCTCTTCCAGAAGCTTGAGAAATAAATCCCTACTATTTACTCCTTAACTCCTTATTCCTGAGGAGCACTGTATGTACAGGTGCCACTGTGTCATGTCTTAAATTACTGAATCTACTTAGCAAGGGCAATATCAGCCAGTAAAGGAACAAAATAGACAAGAAGATCAGTGTCAGGGTCCAATCCAGGAAGTGCCCACCTGGAACAAGCAGCATGGAGAATCCCAGGCCACCAGCAGGAAAAGTGACAGCAATAGGGCTTATAAGAGGAGCAGGCAAAAAGGAAAAAGAAAAAACACCTCAAATTACCTTCATTCATAGTGACAGTTGTGGCAAGGATTGTTATTATAAAAAATAATAATAATAATATACAAGAGTACCTGTAATTGAGTGCCTACTATGCACCAAGTACTGTACTTTTCAATAAATAAGTACTACCGCATGACGGTTTGGCATGCTCAGTATGTTTAAGCCCACTTTATTAGACTGGCAATATGTACCATTTTAAACTGGACAGGAAGCAATAGTACTGACCCATTTCAAATGGTACATCTGGTCAGCCTTGTCTCACTGGGCTAAATTCAAGGTGTCAGTAGGCTGACCATACGTACTGTTTGAAACATTGTTTTCTGCCCCATTTAAAATGGTATGTCTGGTCAGTCTACGTTTTAGAGAAGAGAAAATTACGATTCAAAAGGCAGTTTCCAGGGTCACAGAGCCTAGGAGTAGCAGGTCCCTGATTAAGTCAGTCTGACTTCAAATCCATGCTATTGCCACCTCTTGGCACTTTGACTTTCTAGAGCCTGATTATTCCACAAAGATATGTCAGGGCCCACCATGAGGTTCAGAGGGAAAGCCAACCCCAACCCTGCTTCAGCCAAGGTGGCCCCGACTGTATCTAGTCTGTAAAAAAGAATCCAGTAAGAATTCCACTGTGGACTAGAAAGACAGATTTGAAGCCTCCGTTGTGCTTCTTGTCAATACTGCCAGAACTGTTGAAGAGTCTTCCTTGTGTGGGCCAAGTTCTTTTAGTCCAAGAATGCAACATGGCACAGTGGTTAAGATCATGGCCTCTGAAGTAAGATCACATGGATTCAAATCTCTGTCCTAGAAATTGTGTGATCTTGAGCAATTACTTAACTGCCCTGTGCCTCAGTTTCTTCATCTGTATAATGAAAGTAATAACAGAATTATCTTGATCGATTTTTATGAAAATTAATTAATATATGTAAATGCTTAGAACATTCATCCAATAGTAAGTACTAGATAATTGCTAGCTATTATAATTATTGTCTGTGAATCAGTAATAATTTGAAAGGATGTCTCTGAGTCACCCATACCAACCTACTTACCCAGTCCCAGAAATTATGATTCAAAAGGATACAATGAGTATGTTACCTCATTGTCTACCGGCAGGTCTACTGAAGTCAAATGCTTATTAATTATTTCATTCATTAATTCTACTATTTATTCATTTGATCAAGATGTATTGAATATCTTCTGTGTGCCAAGCAAAGTTTTAAGTGTTGACGCTATAGGGATAAATAAAAGAGACAAAGTCTGTGCTCTCATGGAGCTTATACACTCATGTCACTGGAGGAGAGATTCAAAAAAAATTACTATAGAATGCATCAGTAATTAGTATGGAAAAAAAAATAAAGCAGGATAAGCAGAGTGAAAGGAATAGGGGTGGTATTACACAGGGGGACCACAGAAGGCTTTTCCAAAAAGGTGACATGGGAGTACAGACTCGAATGAAATTCGAGAAAAAGTCACACATGTGTATGTGGGAAGCATGCTCCAGAGTAAGCAAGCATCCAGTGTAAAATCATTTCAGGCTCTTGGAATCTTGGCAGGGTTAAGGAACATATGAGATGAAATCATGGATGCAGCCAGAGGACAGATAATACAGAGCTTTATAGATCAGAGTAAGGTAGTATGTTTCTTTCTAAATGGGAAAGTACTAGAGAGTTCTAGGCAAGAAAGCAGCATGGCTGTATTTACATTTTTTTTTAATGTTTTATTTATTTATTTATTTATTTATTTATTTATTTATTTATTATTGGGGTGACATCTGTTAGCAAGGATTACATAGGTTTCAGGCATACAATTCTACAGTGCATTGTCAATTTGATGTATAATAAGTTCACCACCTAATGTGACTTCTCTTTCCATCACCTTATATTTAGCCTCGCCCCCTCCTCTCCCACCCCCTCCCCTTTCTCCCCTCCCTAACCCACTCGTCCCCAAATAAACATTAAACTATTGATTGTGTCTATGAGTTATTTGTTCATTTCTTTTTTTCTTTGCTTTCAGTTTTATATTCCGTATATGAGTGAAATCATGCAGTT
>PVJL010000921.1:0-25820 GCA_004026885.1 Lyroderma lyra
GAGGAGTGCCCAGAAATGCACAACTTGCGGAAAGAAGTAAGGGGAAGATTATTTCAGTCGGTGAAAGAAATCGAGGTTTGGAGAAAGAATGTGTCTACGGAATGATTCCAAATGATTTGGAATCTGGATTCCCAGACATAAAGCAGTGAACGTGCCTGTGCAAATCAGTTTTGACTTGACTTCCTGAGTTCTTTCTGAAATGGATCCAAGAAAATGCATTTTCCTCATGGACAAGGGAATCCATACCATGATCGGAGTGGAGGAGGAAGGATGTGTTAAGTCAAAAGTTCCGTCACCATGAGATGTCTCCATGTGAACTTGTGAGGCTTTGGCTCTTGCCCTGGGGATCCTCACACTACGGAAAAGTGGATTTTTCACTGTAAAATATCTAGCTGGTGAATGACATGCTGATGTGGCACCAGCTTTGTTCATATTCATCAGGAAAAGGAACAGTAAATGGACCAATGCTATTCTTATTTAGACTCTGAAAAAGGTGTGATCCAAAATCTCCTGTGGCAAGAGCATTCTCATCCTTCCATTCTGAGCTGATCCGATCACAAAAGCTGCAGTGTTTGTTGCCTTGATTTAGATGTAAGGAATATATCTGCTTCTTCCACCATGCTCTGTGCACTGTGGCTCGGTCCCAGCCCATCTTTGAAAACTGTGATACCGATTCCTGTTGAGCATTTGAAAGTTTATTTTGTCTTTGTTTTTTTCTGTTTTACTTTTGAAGTCAAATAAATATTTTCCCCTGCTTGATAGAGAAAGGGAGAAATGATGCTCCCAAGTTAGATGAATACAATGTTTAAGTCATATTTTCCTTCTTGTTACTTTTTATATTTCTTGTTCTTTCTTAATCATCATTTCTTAATGTCTTACATTATTTTCATAGTTCCACCTCTGCCTTAAATCATCATCTCAGCTCACAACTTGGGATAGAAGACAAATTAAATGCATGGACTTGGAAGTCAGGTAAATCTGCTCAAATCTACCTTCTGCCACTTATTAGCTATATTAACTTTGGCAAGTTAATTAACTTCTCTCAGGGTTATAGTGTTCACTTCACACAGTTTTTGTTAAGATTAAAATGAAGAAAAAAATTAAAAGCATTTAGCTCAATATCTGGCACACTGTAAATATTCAATAATAAATGGTATTTTAAAACATTATTCCTATTTTTTCATAGTCACCAAGTTCACTTTAAAAAAATTTAAAGTCTGACAATACTAAGTGTTAACAGGATATATAGCAACAAGACCTCCCAAATCTTATTGTAAGGAATGTGTGGCAGATTAAAGATGATGGCTACAAATTATTGCTATTATATTTACCAAAAATAAAACTTGCAGAGAGGAACTATGTCCTTCCCTTTGATTCTGAGCAGGTTCTGTGACTACTTTGACCAATGGCATGTGGCAGAAATTAGGTTACGCAAGTTTTTAGGTCAGGCCTTAAAAGACTGACAGCCACTATTTCCAAACTCTTGGAACATTTGTTCTTAGAACCCTGAGCCACCATGTAAGAATTCAGACTACCCTGAGGACCCTAAGCCACGTATAAAGGCCCTGAAGGATGAGATACCATGTGGAAAGAGAGACCAAAGAGCACCAAGATGCAGATATATAAATAAGGAAATCATCCTAGAGGTGGATTCTCCAGCCCCAGAAGCCTCAGCTTTTACCACATGGATTAAGAGAAATTGTTCAGCCAAACTCTTCCCAAATTCTTGATCAACAAAAGCATGAGCAAAATAAAATTGTTGTTTTAAGTCACTCAGCTTGGGGTAAATTTTCACATAGCACTAGACAACCAGACAGAATGAAACTAATAACATCACTTTGGAAAACCATTTGACATCACTGTGTTAAGCTGATGTAACATACACCTATGACCCAGTGATTCCACTTCTACAGAATCTCTTGCACACATGTACCATGAAATTGGAATTAAAATACTAATAGCAAGTCTTCATAATAGGACAAAACAGAAAACAACTCAAATATTCTTTAAGAGCAACACAAATAAATATGCATTGTATATGCACACAGGAAAATACCACAGAAAATTAATAAAATACAGCTGTATACATCCACCTGGGTGACTCTCAAAACTTAATATTGAGAAAAAAATATAATGTTAAGAGAATAAGGCATGCAATGAAAGAAAATACAGAGTATTATTCTTATACAGAGATCAAGGGGGAAATGATATCTTTTAAGTATACATAAAAAGGTTTTAAGCAAAGGAATGAACAACAGAAAATTCAGAATAATGGTTACCTCCATGGGGAAGGGTGATGAATGTGGTCAGGGAGGGGTACACACAAGTTTCAAAGTTATTAGTGATGTTCTGTCTCATAAGACAGGTGGAGGTGGGAGGAGGAGTGATTTATTATTATTATTCTTTAAACCAGATGTTGGAAAACATTTTTTGTAAAGAGAAAGATAGTAAATAGGCCCACATAGGATTTTTCTTGCATTTTCTTCTCTGTTTTTTTTGTTTTTTTTTTTTTACAATCTTTAAAAAATAAAAACCATCCTTAGCTCATAGGCCCTACAAAAAAGGGCCATAGGCAAAATTTAGTCCATAGGATGTAGTTTGCCAACCTACATATATAAACTGTTTATATATGTTATGCTGTCTTTTATGTTCCTTTAAAAACATGAAATAAAAAGAAAATAATGAAACAGAAAGATGGTAGTCACAAATTATTAATATGTATCACCTACTATCTCTTCACAGGGAAAATATATATGTTCTCTCTAACCCAGATCACAAACCCATTCGTTAAGCCTCCAGTCTATTGACAATGCCTCTGTACCATTACTCCATCATTTCTGTTTCTAAAGGTGAAAAGGTAATAAAATACTCCATTACTCTTGTCCACTATAGACTTTAAGCAGATTCTAAGTGCTAAAATAGTCGTAATAGTTCAGTCCATTGCTTCAGAAGAGTGGGAAAAATCACAAATAAAATTCCAATTTAATCAAATGATAATAATCAGTGAATACTATCATTTAATGAGTGCTCTCAATTCAAAGCTAACATTTCCTGAGCCCTATTATGTGTCAGGCACTGAACTCACACTGAAAATGAAATTTCATTTTATTTCTCACAACAATTCTACATGGTGAGCACTATTATGAACCTTATTATAACCCTGGTTTTATCATGGTAGCAACTAAGAAATTAAGGGACTTGCTCAAGGTCACATAACTAGAAAGTGATGGAGCCTGTATCCACACCCAGGCAGTTGGATCCTGAGCCCATACCCAGCCATGACACTGTTCTAATTGCTAAATACATTTGTCTCCCGACTGCAAATGAGGTGGTATTTTTATCCCCATTCTACAGATAAAGAACATATGCTTGCACCTGGCCTTGGTCCAAGAAGCTTAGCTGGAGCCTGGGACTGGAACTGATGCTGTTTGTGCTTTGGCTTATTCAAGGAGCATTTTACAAGTCTCAACTTGTCAGTAGTGGGCAGAGCTGCTAAGAAAAACACAGGTAAAATGAGAACTCAGACTTGTATCCATGTGTCTCCAAAGTGACAAGCTGAAATCTTTCATCAAGGTCATGTGAAAATAATTATACTCTATCTCCAAGGGCCCAGACTTGGTCTTTGAGGGGAATGAGCAGAGCATGAAGGTTGTTGCTGAGATAAGGAGGAAAGCTTGGTCGCTGTGAAATGGGAAAATAATTAGCCTTAATTTAACCAGAGCCAGAAGGTGGAATGGTCATTACCATTTATTCAACAAGTATTTTAAAGCACCCACTATGTGCTAAGATCCATGGTAGATGCTGGGATACAATGATAAATATGCCCTCCAAGGATTTGGAATGTCTCCCCTAGGCCCACGATGGAATGTGTTTTTAAAAGAACATAAATGAAAGGTCAGCAGTTCTTTAACCAGAGGCAGGAACATGGTAGAGGTATGACATCTCTGGGGGCAACTTGTTGGCCATACCAATACCCTTCACCCTATAGCTGGAGCAGAAGACAGAACCGCACCAGCCTCTGGTGAACTCTCCCTGCAGAATTCTCTCCTGGCAAGAGTTTACAACAACTGCCTTTTCTCCTGAGGCCTGGGGTGGGGCTGGGCAAGGCAGAGGAAGGAAGGTGGTTGTCAGGAAAACAGACCCTCAGCGGTACAGCTTCAGGACCTGAGTGGATTCAGAAATTTCCCTTTGGTACCTCAAGCTCAGGTTACATAAGAATAGCACATCTGCTCTAAATCATGATTCCTTTCGTTTACACCCAGACTGGGCAAAACCCCCAAATTATAATGAGAGCTGAGTGTGTTTTTATTTTTGCTATGTGGATGTTATGGGGAAAGTGAGAGGACAAAGGCCATGAAAAAAGGCATCCCCAGGGAGATGACCAAATAATTTTGTTCAAGACTCCCTTCCCCCACCAAGTGTTTGTATGCAGGGAAATTTTATTTCTACATAGAGAAATCTGGACACCACGAGCCTCAAAGAAGACCCTGATGAAAGGACCGATGTGCCAACAGAAAGCACAACAGTCACTGGGTAGAAATGTCCCAGACAGGAGGTATGACAAAAAGCACCAAAGCTGCTGACTTGTAGGTACCAAGTGTATTTGCACACTAACCTAATTTCAGGGCCAGCTGCTAGCTGCTAGATGCTAGCTCCTCCCCTCCCCAGCTGCTCTACACAGCACAGAACTTAAATATCACTCAAATTTGACACAGGCCAAAGGAAGCCTCTAACGTGGAAAGAAATTTCCCCTTTTCCTAATGACAGCAAAAATTATCCCCCAAATGAGTAACTCGAACTAGCCAGAAACTCCTCCATAAAGACTACACTCAGCAAGAGAAGGAAAAGCAAAAATAAATGAATGGGACTATATCAAACTAAAAAGCTTCTGCACAGCCAAAGAAACCATGAACTAAGCAAAGAGACAACCAAATGGGAGAAAATATTTCCAAACAACACCTCTGATAAGAGGCTAATTAAAATATATAAAGAACTCATACAACTCAACAACAAAAAAAACCAAACAATCCAATTTTTAAAAAAAGGGCAGAGGACCTGAACAGACACTTCTCCCAGGAAGACATATAAATGGCTAATAGAGACGTGAAAATTGCTCAACTTGACTAGCTATTAGGGAAATGCAAATCAAAACCACAATGAGATACCACCTCACACCCTATTAGAATGACTGTTATCAACAAGACAAGGAACGAGTGTTGAAGAGGATGTGGAGAAAAAGGAACTCTCACACACTGCTGGTGGGAGTGCAAACTGGTACAATTGCTATGGAGGACAGTATGAAGGTTCCTCAAAAAATTAAGAATAGAGTTACCATACAACCTGGCAATCTCCCTTCTGGGTATCCACCCCCAAAATTTGAAAACTTTAGTCCACAAAGATATACGTATCCCAACATTCAGCGCAGCACTGTTCACGGTCAGCAAGTCATGGAAACAGCCAAAGTGTCCTGGATAAAAAAGTTGCGGTGTGTATTCCATACACACAATGGAATATTATTAAGCCATAAGAAAAGATGAAATACTGCCATTTGCAACAACATGGATGGACCTTGAGATAATCATGCAAAGCAAAATAAGCCAGACAAAAAAAAAAAACAAGAACCGTATGTCTTCATACAACTACATGGAACATAAAACTGAAAGCAACAAAAAAAAACACAAAAACTCATGGACAGTCAATAGTTTAGTGTTTACCTGAGGGTAAAGGGGGAAAGGGTGAGGGAGGAGGGACAGGGAGTCAAATACATGGTGATAGAAAGAGAATTGACTCTGGGTGGTGAACATATAACACAACACATAGATGACATATTGCAGAATTGTATACCTGGAACCTATGTAATTTTACTAACTAATGTCACTCCAATAAATTTAATAACAAAAAAAGGTTGCTCCCATTTTAACCCAGAATTCCATTTCAAAACAAGTCCCCTATTGCAGAACATCCACCCATTGGGCTTAAGACCCCCATTTCAAGCAGTCAACACAATGATTCTCTGCTAAAAGAAAGGCACTACTCTTTCATCAGTGGCTACACTGCAACTAAATATCAGAATCACTTGGAGAATTTATAATAAACATGCCTAGGCCATACCCCAGACCTATCAAACCAGAATTTCCAAGAATGAGTCCCAAGAATTTGTATTTTTTTAAATTTATTTTTATTGTTATACTTACTAGGTGGCATCTGTTAGCAAGGATTACACAGGTTTCAAGCGTACAGTCCTACAGTGCATCGTCACCTTGTTGTACAATAAGTTCACCACCCAGTATTTTTTAGAGCTTCCAGGTTGAGAACAACAGCTGAGGACTAACTCAAAAAACCTTTGTGAGCCCTCCTCATACCTCTTGGAACCTGTTTCTCAAGAATCTAACAGCTCAAAGGATCTAACACTAATTCACATTCAGGTTGAATGAGCAATAAGACTTGAACATATAGGTTCCTACATTTTAACTGCTCTAAAGGAAAGAAACAACTCTAAGAGTGGGCATTCAAAACCACTTAAAGGGTTCCTGAAGATTGTTTTGAAAAGATCATAGACACAGCACATACACATGCAAGATAAAACTCAAACCACCCTAATTTCAAATATTTTGTTCCAAAGTCACAATATGTGTTACTGTGATCAAGACTACAACTAAAACAAATAAAAAAACAAAAACAAAATATAAAACAGTACAGTAAGAAAAGATCAACTTTTTTCCAAATGAGGAATCAATCATGAATTAGGTATTGTAATTTGAAAACTAATACAGATTAATTCTTCAAGATAATCCTATGAAACAGTTTTACAATACCTTGGATGAATACAGTCCATGGCTGGAGAAGCTAGGAGCAGCAAGAAATATTTGGGAATAATGATAAAAGCAGTGTCAGGCATCTGAGCCAGAAAGACTGAAAAGGGCAGAAGGGTAGAGGCAGAGGGAAAAGGAAGACCTGGGGAAGGTCTTCTAGAGTTCCTACACATTCTTTTCTTGCCGATGTCATGACCAGAATCAAAAGAATAGAGATACTCATCCCTTTGATTTCTAGCCTGAGTGTTGTTCCATGAAAATCTGCCATGTGGGCAAAGCTACAGAGCTCTGGGATGTTGGAGACCAGCAGGAGAGGCCCGCTGCTGAGCTGGCTGCTCAGAAACCCAAAGATGTCAATATGCACACTCCCGCAAGGCCCAGGGACACAGTGGGGAGAAGAGAAGGCATGTAAGAGAAATGAGGGCTCAGAAAATGAAGGTGTGATACATACAGCCTCGTTAGCAAGATTTACAAAAAACAACTGGATGTGATTAAGAATAATTAAAATTCTCCCACTTCCTTGCAGAGGAAGATGGAAAAAGTCTTATATAAGTTGGGAAGAGGAGGAAGTGTCTAGAAGGCTTGAGAGGCCTGGGAAGAAAGAAACAAGAGGAGAAAATGAGATAGAATAAACCAAGGAGAAAGAAGTATAGGGACCAAAATAAAAAACACTCATTCAAAAAATATTTCAACCAATATTAAATACCTTCTTCCATTCTTGAATTCCAGATTTCTCATTCAAAGCAGTCCAAATGCTGAGCCATCCCAAGTAAGATCTACTTTACAATTCAGATCTTTGATTTCACCAGAGCTTCCCCATTAACATGCCCCATTTCTGAACCATGACTATTCCCATTTCCATGTCTTTGCTCGCTTTTCTTGAAATGCTCTCCCCTGTTTCCTTCACCAAATCAAATCCTACCCATTCTCCAAAGCCTAGTTGCACCTCCCTCTGAAGACATGACTTCATGTCTTTCATTAAGTGAAGATTCATTTGGTGGATTCAGAATTAGAATGAGGAACTCATTTGCCTATAGAAATAATTCCATAGTATTATTATTAGGATGTTTTACTGTATTAATGTTCAGTTAAGATTCTAACTGCTACTTGTAACCATCTATGGGAAATGTGTTTTTATTTCCCACTACCAGTTTACAACTAATCTTTTGGAACAGAAGATGTTTGTAAATTGAATCTTACTTCCGTGAAGCAAAAGTAAAAAGAGTGATCAAAGAAGTATAAAATACAAGTGTTGGGAACTGAGTCACCACTGCCTTGGAAGAACATTGCAAGATCCAGTTTTTTTCTTAATTTGCCATAAGCTTCTGGCCTCCTTGCTCTTACAGGGAGTCACGTTTGGTTGTAAGAATTTCTACCTCATCTTCTACACTTGTTTCTTAACAGTTTAAGATCTCATTAAGTCTACTATTGTGGGCTAAAATGAAATTTTTAAAATCAGCACCAGGAAGATTATTCTGTTAAACAGTAACATTTCATAGGAAAACAGGAACTAGTAACATGGGTAGGAGTCTCCTTCATAAAACATGCGAGGACCTTTTCTCAGTGGACTAACTGATCCAGTGGGATCCCTTCTTTCAGTTCTCAGAGCTTCCCTTGTGGGATTCTTGGAGTGACATGAGACCTGTTCAGCAGTTTCTGAAAGTGCCCCACCACCATCTGCCAAATCTGCTCTCTGTCAGCAACACATTTGCTACGGCCTTTGCTTGGAACCATGTGTTCTATTGTTGCATGTAACTGAGCCTAGACCTTGCCAGGAACATTCTCTGATTCATGGCACTTGGCTGTAAGTAAGAAGAAAACCAAATGAGGGGGGGTGATGCTCTGAGCTTGGAGTAAGTAAACACAGGACTTGTAGTAGTTGAGTGTTTACTAAAGTTTTCATTAAAATATCACATTTATTCATATATTTAGCTTATTAAGAGGCCACTTTTTCTCCTCAAAACACACTACTATTGTTATACATGGATTTTCAACTGTGCAGGAGGTCGGTGCCCCTAACCCCTGCATTGTCCAAGGGTCAACTGTATGTGTTTTAATGTGAAAGAGGTGTCACTTCCGATTGTTTAGACAGAACCACTACACTCATAATTTAATGGACTTGTTTTATGGAGTGAGATAAAGTATTCCTGATTTGAATTAAGAAAAACACAAAAGCAGGTCATTTATGGCTTGAGTAACAGCCCTGGGATCAGGGCGGGCCCTGGCTGTCAATGACAAAGGCTGTACTCACGCCCAGCCTTTGCCAGCTCAAAAGTAAAGATGGAGAATTCTTCATCAGCTACTACTAGGCTCCTTTTCCTTCTAATAACAGAAAACTACTCAGAGAGACATTTACTAAGCCGGACTTTTGGTTAAGGTTGATATACTAGCTCCTCCCTACCCAGATATACATAGAACTTTGGACAAGGTTATTTTTAACTTTTTAAGCCTTGGTTTCCTCATCTGTAAAATGGCCACAATAATAACCTTTTCCTTATAAAACTTCTGTGAGGGTTTAATTAGATTACACTTGAAAGACAGTGTTGACTAGAATAAAGAACAGGGAGCATGGTTTGGTGCTGGCTATTTGTTGGGTGATACCATTGCCCTTAAGCACAGGGAAAATTAGTCATCCACCTTATTCCATTTGTCCAGTCGCAGAGCTTTTAATCTCACTGCCCCACACACACCCTTAGTGCTAACAAAATATGGATAGAAGTGCTCCCTCACTTATTACAGTTTTTAGGCTCACTATTCGATTAATATTTCCTTTATTCTCTGAGTAGGCTCACATATACTGCAGAACAAGAACTAAATCAGGTGAACAGAATACTGTCTAAATTGATGACTGTGTTAGCTAATTGTTTTATTCTGGCTTCTCCACCAGCTGCCAGAAGAAATGAAAGCAAGAAGGAAGGGTGGGAAGAAGGGGCGGAAAAGGGAGCAAAGCCATGGAGAGGGGAGAGACTTCAAGGCAGTTCCTTAGCCAGGCTCAAGTTGGTTCTCAGAACAGACCATGCAGAGACTCTAATCCTTCGCAATCAATGCATGATCTGTCTCAGGCTTTAAGAATCCCTGGGAGGAGTCAAAGCCAGCAATCGTATTTTCCCTACTGATTCAAACTTCACTCCAACCCAGCACTTCTAGGTCTCAACTTAGATATGCAATAGCATGCCTTTAGTTCAAATTTCCATGGGCACTGAATGATGTCCATTGTATAGGAAGAAGTCATAGAGAAAAGTAAGAACGCTGGTTTCTTTGTTTTGACAGAAAATATACAAACTATTAGCCCCCAGTCCATGAAATTTGAAAAAAGGAAGAGTTCTAAAGATTGGTGTTTTCCATAGAAAGTCATAGGAGATGAACAAGTAATTATCAAAGTAGAAAAAGTAGACCCACCTATTAAAAAGGAGGTTATGATAGATCTACATATTCCCTTTACTAACTCAAACATTATCTAACCATTTCACCTGCAAAAATGAAGACAAATCTACAATTTTTCCCCATGTAATTTTGTCTGTGGCAGGCTGCATTGAAAAGTCTCTGAAGTTTTGGTGAGAGCAGATGCTAAATCTGTGAGCAGCCCTCTGACTTGAAAGTAAGAAGCTTAACTACATGGTAAGGGTTGTCAATTGTGGTGATCAAGACTGCAGAAGCCCTTGCTTTGGACTCTACCCATATCACAATTCCAGCTCTCATTTTGTCAGAACTTCTGTGAGAGATGCTTTACTCGTCCCTCTCCATCCAAATCAGTCCTTGCCAGTTCCAGACAACATTGACTTTGCTCCAAAGGTAAACAACTCTCTGACTCACCTAAACTCTGAAAACATCTGTCTGACAAGGCCTCTTTGAAAACATTGCCAAATTTTTCATGTTGCCTTATTTGCCCACCACCATAACCCACTGAGCACTTACCCTCAAGATTATTCACATTTCTCATGAGATCCCAGAAAGAAAAGATCTGTGGCATGCTATGAAGAATTAAACTAGACTTGTTCTTAAGTAAACATACAATTCCTGGAAGACCAAGTTATCTTTTAAAGTTGACCATTTCTATACCCTGCAGCTCAGCATTCCTAAATATACACCCAAAAGAAACACACTGGGAGAGAATACTCATAGCATTGAACAGTATAATACTAAAAAACTGGAAATAACCAAATACCTATCAACAGTGGGATGAAGAAATAAATAGTAATGTATCCATGTAATACAATATTATATAACACAGAAAATAAACTATAGCTATGTTTAACCACACAGAAAAATTTTAGTAACATAATGTTGAATGAAGAAGGCAAATTACAAAGACTTTATATAGTATGATGTCCCTATTTTAAAGTTAAAAAAATGAATAAAACTAAATAGTTCATAGTCATAAACCAAAAAAAAAAAAAATTAAGTGAATAAGAAATGTCTCAGGGAGTAAGGGGGAAAGACAGTATAAAGAAGAGTAGTTGATGAATAATTTTATTATGTTCTAGTTCTGGCATGGGTAAGGGTTTCTCAGGAGTTCATGGTATCAATTAATTTTTAAAAGGTTCATGAATACACAAATGATTATGATATGTAAAATAAATAATAACTCCACAAATATTCACTGAGCCTGTGTGTTGAATATAAATCTAACAATAAGATCTTTGTAGCCATAGGAGAGAAGACTAAAAACCCCTGTAGGTGGCTTCATCACTGTTTCTCTCCCTGGCATGCTCAGAATTCATTCTTTACAATAAAATCAAGCTACCATTCAGAATAACATTTCACACAGAAAAAAATAAAGTCCCAATAGTTCATGATCTCTTATTCAGCAGCAATTTTGTCAATGGCAATTTTGTCAGCCTCCAACAGAGAAAAGTAGGAAATTGGTCACTCTTTATCATCATCATGTGTTAATTTTGCTGGCCTTGGGCAATGCTGAAGCAAGCTTAACAGAACCCTATTATTGCCCAATAAGCCCCAGTCTTCTTGCTTTTGCAGCAAATAAAATTAGCTTCTGTATCTGCCTTATGAGCCACTGTGGCTACCCAAGAGCCAAGGAGGTCTGCTTGTGGTCGATTTGGTTGGCAAAACCCAGCAGAGTGAGAGCTGGGTGAGCTAAGCCAGCAGGGAGCAAGGTTGTGACTGTGAAGCTCCTCCTCTGAGGAAGGCCTGACCAGTCCCCCAAGTCACCCAGAGCTGCTCACCAGAACCTCTTCTTCTGCTCACCACATCTCAGAGGTTAGGAAAGTCATGAATACTATTACAGTTGAATAGAAGGAATTGGTTATAAAGAAATAGTTCTGTTTACTTAAGCATTTTCAAATCACTCAAGGAAAACTAAAATTACCATTACTAAAATCATTGCCTGATTTAGGACTGTTTAGTCCATTCGTTGTCTGCTGTGTGAAAAATGACCAACTAAACTGATTCTATTTCTTATCCCGTTTTAGTGAAAAAAATAGAAATTCTTGCCCTCTCTCTCCCGCTTTATGCTGAGTATAATTAGTCTCTGCCATTTAGGAGCCAACTTTCTGTTCAGAAACCTGAGATGGTCTTTCAATTAATCCCCACGTGAATAATATAAGCACCATTAGCAATCCATATTACCAGTGGCAATACTTGCTATTTTGGAACTAAGAAGCCCCGTCGGGAAAATGAGTTTTCTGGAAGTCTGTGATTAATAAGAAATGGGCACAAATCCAGGTAACCTAGTCGCAAGAACTCCTTTCTCTGCCTTCATTTCACCTGCAAAAACAAGGACATTCCTACGTGCTACCTGTTGGTCACAATGCTATAAACATAATGAGTGGCTGGCGCTATGAAGTTCTTGGATGAAAGCCACTATAATGCAGTGACAACTGCCAGCTAGAATTCCACTTGCAAACTCAGATGACACATTTGTAACCTCAGTATGAACTACCTAAGTCCCTGTCACTTATTATGCATAAAGACACATTTCAAGCCACTTCTCTGAGGAAGCCAAATGCAGCAAATGAGACTACATTCTTAGCCTTGAGATGTGAAAATTTCTTACCAATCTTCCTGACACAGGATCCATTCATAGTCACAGCGGCCCTCTATTTTTTATTGATACCTCGTTATAAATACCCAGGTAAGCCTGAGACACCTCTGCATGTTTCCTACTATCCCTCCTCCAAGAGAGGAGGTGAATAACTGTGCAAATGACCTCTCAGATTATGTGACATGGCTGCAAAGACTGAAGAGAGAGGCAGAGACAGAGAGATTTCCAGTAAGATCCCTAGGATAAATTGCAAACAAGGGACTCCACCAGAATAGAAGCCCCCTCAGAAGCTGGCTAAATTCAGAACTTGCAGGTGAGCTGTGTTAACTTTGCCTGGCCCTTGCATAAACCCAATGGTGAGGCCACAGCAAGGCAGCAGTGCCCAGGGCACAAAGAGTGAGGAAACGGCACAACTGTGCCAGAGTGAGAGATCTTGACAAAGGGCCTGAATGCCTTTGGACGAGGCGGACCGTGTGTGTGTTCATCCTGGGGCCTCTTCACCCTCTCTGGAGATGGGACTGGGGCAGGTCTGCCCCTCAGCTCTATCTTCTCCATCTGAGCATTCCTTCCTCCCATTTAGGGTTCCCTGGAGTCTCTCCTTATCCCCAAAGAATACCCAGCACATCCACCATATGAGAACCTCAACTTTGCTTAGCCAAAACCACTACCCCTGCTCAAAGGAATAAAGAGCATGTAGGCATTTTGGTTGTCTAAGCAGGGGGACATTAGATTTTGCACTGGGGGCCATTTTTATTTGTCCTGCTACTACGTAAAGCATTATTTTTGCCAGAAAAAGAATCACTCTAGCTCCCCTTTGGACATGAGAGATCGCTAAGCTACAGACATACAAATGGAGTTCCATGTTTCGATGGGCCTGTTCCAAAGCAGCACCCAAGAAACAAGCTCCATTCAGATGTGCTGTGTCATGCTTCCTGCCTCCAACCTCGACTCTTTGAGGGTGCCAAAATCAGTTCCAGGTGACCCCAGTAAGAACAGTCCTCAGGCTTATCTCCCCTAAAATCTGGCAGGTGAAGAAAAGATGACCCAATGGTATCTTCTGCCTTCTGAAAGTAAAAGATTGATTGATTGGAGTTTTGATTTACTCACAACCCACCAAGCAGGCTTTCCGAAGGCTCCATAAGCAAGCAACAGTGGAATGCGGCTGGAAAAGAACAAATTAATCAAGGCTAGCAGGAACCTGCTTGAGTAATGGATCAACAAGTTATCCAGAAATACATCAGACTGGCATAATCGATACAATAGCAAAAACAGGAAACCACTGGAGCACTGGTTATATTTTCTGAAATAAGAAGTCTGAGAGCTAACTTTGTTTTGATACTTCCTGAATTGCCTCATACCTACCACAATTTTATAGCTCCATTTAAACATAAATCAGTCACTACGGATGCTATTCACAACTCAGCCTGTGTTCTCACACATGCTGAGTGCCCAACGCTGGTGCAAATAAAACAAAACCCCAAGATACTCTTCTTTCGCCCTACTCTGAGTGTGGAGAAAATCAGGATCTCATTCTTTTGTTTGATGCATCCTATAAGCAAGTCCATATATTTCCTTACTCCCTAAGTGTCATGTACAATATTAAATGTAATTGCTTCTGAAATTTAAACATCTATTAATATTTCTCAAGTCTCTGTTCTAATTAAAATTTTAATTATGGGTAAAATACCCCCAAGTTGGGTCCATTGGCCCTCAGATTACAGGATGAAAATCTATCTTGATACTCCAACCTTCCTGGAGCTTGTGAAGCATTTACCCAGCCTTATCCCAAAAGCCATTTTACCCTAAGTTTTGAAGGCAATGGGATAAAATTTGAATGAGCTGGACAGCATTTCCTCTGTGCCTGTTAAAATATTAAGAAATATTCAGTGAACTGGGTTATGCTACAAATATACAGTCTCCCTGTCTGGCACAACACAAGGGGAAATGTGGCTTACTTATTTCTGTCCCCTGTAAATCCTTTCTTTCCTTTCCTGAAAATACTCAATGGCATACCAGCTGTGACCCAGCGTCTGATGTGTGTGTATATTTCAATTTCATGTTGATGGTATTAAGAATCGAAGCATCCCTAAATCCACCTCACAGGAAGCCAGTCCATAGCTGTTAATATTAGATTACATTCTAATTATTCATTCTATATCCCTCTTCACACCATTATTCCAAGACCAACAGATAGGGTTTTTCACTGAATACTAATGCTATCATTCTTCAATACTCCAGAGCTGCATTTGTGTGTCTCCCTAGAAAGAGAGGCCAATCACAGGACAAAACGGAAATCCACACTCTGTTCAATGTTGCATTAGCATGTCTCTTCCTATTTTGGTCACAAAAAGTCATTTCCCAGTTGTCCACATGAATAGCCCCTTGACCACTTATCAACATAGATGAAGCCCAGACTACCCACTTTATGCAAAACAGTAAAAGTGAATGGTCCTTTCTTTAAATAAATAAATAAATAAATGCAGACGAATAGATTACCTCTGCCCTTATTCTTTGTAAGAGCAGCTGCTTCTGTACTTTACCCTAGTTCCTAGGATTTACTGCCAGCCTACCAAAACAGGACCAAACAGGAAACTTCCCATGAAAACAAGAAACTGGAGTTTAAGATGCAAGAGCAATGTCCCTACAGAAAGGCAACAAAGCAAAGACTGACCCAGGAATATAGCAACATGCTACCCCCTTCTCCCTGGAAAAGTGTTGCAGCTCAAACCCAAGGAGTCAACCCACCTCCTGATGGGAGAAGAGTCGCCCAACCTGGTGTGGGAGCCAGCAGGAAAAAGGGGAGCAGGACCACCCAGAGGAACTGTGGGAAAGAAGGGTGGCTAAGTCACCACAGAAAATGCTCATTTGAGTCTGAAAGAAAATACCTGCAATCAGAGGTTTACCCTCAGTTTTTGGATGGAGCCAGATGATAGGGCATTAAATTATTGGTTTTGCTACCTGTAATGTGAACATTCTAGCAAATCACTAAGGACACCTGGTAAATATTTTATATCTAACTGGGATGTTGAGTTCCCAATCAACCACCACACTTCATTCAGGTAGGTACTCAGTAAGTACTTGCTGATCATGATAGCTAGCATTTATTGAGCTCCTATTATATTCCAGATCCTCTTCTAAGCACTTTTAAACATTATTTCTGATAATTATCAAACAACCCCAAAAGGTAAATTGAACCTATTTGTGATGGTTAATTTTATGTCAACTTGACTGGACCATGAGGTACCCAGATTAGTTGTTTCTGTGTGTGCCTCTGAAAGTGTTCCTGGATGAGATTAGAGTTTGAATTGGTGAACTCAGTAAAGTGGGTCTTTCCTGAATGTGGGTGGGCATCATCCAATCTGTAAGGGACTGAAGAAAACCAAAGGTGGGGAAGGAGGGATTTGCCAATCCTCTCCTACCTCACTGATTAAACTGGAACATCTTATCTCATCTTCTCTAGCCCTTGGACTGTAATTTATGCCATCAGCCACTCTCTTCTCAGGCCTTCAAACTCAGGCTGAATTATACCGCTGACTTTCCTACTTTTCCAGCTTGCAGATAATAGGTCATGACACTTCTCAGCCTCCTTGATCACATGAGCCAATTCCTCATAATAAATCTCCATATGTATGTAGATCCTGTAGGTTCTGTTTCTCTGGAGAACCCTGATGGATACACTATTATAAAGAGTGCTGTGGCTTGGAGAAATCAAGGAGGTTGCCCAGACTTACAGCAAATGAGTGTCAGGGGCAGGACTTGAACCAGGCCTGCATGACTCCAAAGCCCATCCATGCTCTTTCCAAAACACCCATGAATATCTGCAACAGTGAAGCATGCTGAATACACTGGAATTTAAAATAAAAAAATGAGGCAAGCCAAAAGTCAAAATTTGGGTAAAATATAAAGGTTATCCCTTTCAGTAAAATGAAAAGTCAGACTCCTAATTACTAGCTGTTAAAACACTTATCATTAAGCATCCTTGCCTTAGCTCTGAAGGTCAAAATAGTCAATGATCCAGAAATTAAAGTAAAAGCACCTTTATCTCCAGAATTTAAAATAGAAGAAAGTAGAATAAGCTTCTAAAATTTTTAAGCCCTAGGAAACCTGAGTTCTACTCCTAAATGAGTTATGACATTCCTAAGCAAATTGCTTGACTGCCTCTGCCTCAGTTCTTGCCTGCAAATGAAAGGGATTTGATTCTACAAGACACCTAAGTTCCCATCTTGATCTGGGGCTAAGACTTCTCAGAACTGGCACTAATTCACCTCATAACATCCTGAAGAGGCATGACTCCTTCTGGAGACAAAAGTAGAGATTCAGACAAGTTAGATAGATACCTTACTCAGTTCTTCACCACAGAGACAAGGACTAACAACTCTCTCACTCCCTGTATTGACAGACTCTCCTTCTTCTCCATCCTGCCTTGGGATGCTTCATTGACAGTGTCTGATGTGGGACAGAAGGGAACCACAATGCCTCTCTGCACCCTTCCCTAATGCTGACCACCGTATCTCAGTGCCTACTGTCAGTGAGGGTTCCTAGAGAAGCCTCCGCATCCCTAACTCACCTGTGCTGGCAATCGTTACATGGTGGAAGGGAAAGGCGGGTCTGTGGTGTTTTTCCCATCCATTTGTGTGGAGGTGATTCAAAGAGACTCACCCAGTCATCTGGACTCCAAAGGGGTCTGTTGTTGAGGACAAGCACTTCCCCTGCCTGTTTTATGACACCTCACACGACACCCCTGTCTCTCTTTTGGTTACCTGCCTCCCACTCATTCCAGTCAGCTGAGCACAAAACCAAACCATGCTATTCCTCTGTACCAAGATGTCCTTGAGTGAAAATTTCAAACACAAGCTTACCGTGTCACACGAGGGCTATTAAACTGCTTGAGCCAGCCTATGCTAAATCACTTGGGCTTGGATGTCTCTCTCTATATGTCACATACACCTCCCTGCCAATCTGCAAAACTGTAGTTTTCCCCTCATCCAAATTTTCATCAGTGTGCATATTAAAAGCCCTTTACCCTTTGTTTGTTTCTTCTTTTACCACAAGCAAGGTATTTTATTCCCAAGTATCTTGTTTCTTGCTCTAACTTGCTAGTAATATTCATTCCTTCCTCTGCCTTTATTATTTTCCTTTCCTCTGAAAAAAAAAAGAAAAAGCACCAGACCAAAAAAAACTTTTTTCTTTTTAGTACTCTAAAGAATGTTACATTGTGACTTTTATTCCTCTTTATTTGCACTACACATTATTGGTCCTGGGCACAGAGGATTCCTTATGCCCTCTTGGGATTTGCCAAGAATATTTATTAAACACTCACTTACACACCTGCATGTACTAGGTGCTCTGGTCATGCTTCCTCAGTAAATCCTCACAACCATCTTATGAAATAGCTCTTTCCCTATAACAGGGCCTCTCAGACTTGGATGTACATATAAATATAAATCACCCTGTGGTCTTGTTAACATACAGATTCTGATTTAATGGTTTTGATTAAGGCCTTAGAATTTGCATTTCTTGCAAGCTACCAGGTGATCCTGAAGATGCATATCCATGGACCACATTTGCAGATTTGGCCTGTGTTGGGACATTAGCAGTACTTTTATGTGACTGAGAGGCTGATGTGACAATTCTACCTACCATGAGCATTTTGGTCTCCAGTGTTGAGTACCTCTCTCTCCCCACCATCCTCTCCTAAAATTAAATATTCCTTGAAAGGACAATGAGTTATTATGGATAGTGAATTGGTGACAATTTCAGAATGTGCAGCCTGAAAGCAATGAAAGTACAGAGACAGGGAATGACACCCAAAAAAAGAAGGAAAATGGGAGACAACACAATAGGCTACTTCTTCAAGGAAGATGTGTGGCACCCTTACTGTAGGAGACAAGCACAGGGGATGCGACTGTACTCTGCTATCATGGAACTCACTGAATCTCTTTTCAAAGAACATGTATACCTACTAACATGAGTGCGCATGCCAGGTGTTCTCTTATATACCCTGGAGCCAAAAAAATGTATACACATTTTAAGAGATGTTACCTATATATTACTTTTCGAAGTTGAATTGAATTATGATAGCAATGTGTAGTATGATAGTCACTCAAAATATGGCATTAATTAAATGAATGCTAGCAGCACTGTGTGACAGGCAGGACAGTAAAAAAAATGGCGGAAGCATGGCTGTTCAAGGAGTGCAAAACCATTTTGAAGTGGTATTTGAAATTCGAGAACATTGTTTGTTGTTTGAGTTTCCCTCATGCTCTCCTGATTTAACACCCCTTGATTTCCACCTACGGGGAACCTTACAGGATGTGGTGTACCAAAGAAAACCAGCTACACTGGTGGTACTTCAGGAAGAAATTGAAACATCATGTGCAGCAATATGAGTGGACACTTTTGTCAACATTTCTCAAGCAGTAGTTTGCTGTAATCAGAAGTATCTGGATCCTGATGGTAACCACTTCAAGCACCTCTTGTAATTGCAGAAGTCAAATGTGACTTGTAGTCATCTTTTGTTATTGGTATATATTGAGTATTACAATATTAATACAGTTTTTTCCTTTCTTAAAATGTGTATACCTGTTTTTGGCACCTTCTGTATATGCATCTTCTCATTAAATGTTCACAACCACCTTTTGTAGTAGCTTTACAGACCAACGAAACTAAGGCCCAGAGAAATTGGCTAACTCTTCCTAAGAAAATGATCAATTCACCTAAGTAGGATTTAATCCACCACTTCCCACTGAAGCTCAGGTCTCTATTATTACACAAGCTACCCAAACACTGCAGGGGAAATCAAGGAGCCCACTAGAGTTCCAGAGATCAGAAAGCTTTTTTTAAAGCATATGTGAATCAGAAGGCAATGAATCTGTTTATGTAACTCATGGCTCTGGATGCAAAGGGAGAAAAAGAATCTTTAGGAATCCAGCATAGAGGAGAATCTGTGTGGTGGGTAGTGAAACCCTTTTGCAGCATTGCTGTTTGGTGCACCTCTGATCTCTGTTACTAGTTTGAAATCCTTGAGAGTAGAGAGTGACTGTCTCTGAGACCAGCCTGTCTCTGCAGGAGAAACAGTGCTCACCTGTGTTTGATTATATCCCTTTCCACTCTGCCAGGCCTTCTGAGACCTGTGTACCGTAAATTATCCCAGGCAGGACTCTATCAGTTTTCCCCCACTGTTGGGTCCATCATCTCTGTTTTCTTTTTTTCTTTTTTTAATTCATTTTTATTGTTAGACTTATTGGGGTGACATCTGTTAGCAAGGATTACATAGGTCTCAGGCATACAATTCTACAGTGCATTGTCAATTTGATGTATAATAAGTTCACCACCTAATGTGACTTCTCTTTCCATGACCTTATATTCAGCTTCCCCCCTCCTCTCCCACCCCCTCCCCTTTCTCCCCTCCCTATCCTACTCATCCCCAAATAAACGTTAAACTATTGATTGTGTCCATGGATTATTTGTTTCTTCATTTCTTTTTTCTTTACTTTCAGTTTTATATTCTGCATATGAGTGAAGTCATACAGTTCTTTGTTTTTTCTGTCTGGCTTATTTCACTAAGCATGATGATCTCCAGGTCCATCCATTTTGTCGCAAATGGCAATATTTCATCTTTTCTTACAGCTGAGTGATATTCCATTGTGTATAAGAAGCTGTGGTACATCTCTGTTTTCTAATAAATGATTAGTTATTCCATTCAAAAATGTCTGTCAATTCTATAGCCCTATTTCCTTCTCCTTTCCTCTATTTCCCCTTTTCTTCAACACCAGTTTCTTTGCTCCCTGCCTTTACAGCTGAAGTACTCACTCATTGGTTTTAAGTCTTTGTGCTCTGTCTTCACACCCCATTCCTCTCCTAAAACTGTTTTCCTCCTTGGTCACTGGAGTCACTTAATCGCCTTTTCTCGCTGACTGCTTTATCTCAGGCCTGATCCTTCTCAGTTTTGCTGTATAATTTAATACTGCTACTCATCTGCTTCATCTTGAAAAGCCCCCTTTGATTTCCAAAATGCAGTGGTGCCTCATCCTGTTACAGCCTTTCAGGTCTTTCTCTCACTTCCCTAAAGATTCTTTCTCTTTCTCTCACCCCGGAAGGTGGATGGCCTGTGACTTTCATCATTGATTCATTTCTACTTCCCCAGATGCTCCCTCCTTTGATGAGTTTCTCCCCTGCTGTCGCTATATTTTGGGTAGATAACTTCTTGGCTCTGGACTCACACTTCCCTATGGCAAAAGAAGACTTCTACTTACTGTTTTCTAAGTAACAATATTATCTCAAACCAACAAAATCTTTGCCCTGATTTTACAATTCCTCTTAATGGTATCACTATTTTCCGATTCATCCAGAGTTAATTTGTGTCATCTCACATCCTTAGCCCTTAAGATTCAAGAGATTATCAGATCCTGTAGATTGAATCTTCCCAACATTTCTCACATTCTCCCTCTTCTTTTTACTCCTAATACCACTAGCATAGTTAAAATCCTTGGTGGACCTTTCATGTGTTTCCTCTTTTTCGTCTTCACCGCCACTGCTTCAGTAGCCTCAGTCTCTTCCTTCCTGTATTTCTTCCCACCTCCTATCCTTCCAAAATCCTTTTGACACAAATTTTCTAAAGACAGAGCTCTGGTCATGTGACTCCCTAACACTTCCTAACTGCCCAAATAATGAAGTTCAAACTCCTCATCCTATTGTTAAATAATCTCTAATCAATCACCTTAACTTACTTTTCAAGACCTAAACCCCACATCTACTTTATTTATACCTTATTATGCAACTACCAAACTAGACTGTTCCTTATTCTATAAACTTCTGCTGTGCTTATATTCTTCCGAGTCTCCCCTCATGATTCTTCTGTCTGAAATGCTCTCCCAATCATTAAACTCAGTTGCCTATTTTTCCACACTGATCGGGAGTGATCTCTCTTCTCCCTGCTCTGAATCCCCAGAACTTGTACCTAAGTATCTTTAATAGTTTTCTTCAAGTTACTTATAATAACTTGTACAATAACTTCTAATAAAATATATGTAACTACCTCAGAATCTAGAAGCGAAGATTAGATATGCATCCAAATAGCTATAATCAAAGAAGTTCTATGGTTGTCTACACACCCCAATTTTTTTCTGTTAGTGATCACAGTGAATGTATGTGAAGAGGTACACAGGGGGGAAGGGTCACAAAAGCTTTTATTGATAACACTAGTTAAATATTATTTGTTAATTATTCAAAAATATATAACCTTGGTAGTTCCTAAAGCAGTTTCATTTAATCATCATCCAGGTGGCAAAAATATATGCCAATGCTTCTCAAACTATAATATGCATGGACAGTACTTGGGAATCTCATTAATTCTTTAAGAAGGGAAGACAGGCTGAGAGTCCACATTTCTAACAAGTTCCTAGGTTATTCCTATGTTGTTGGTCTATGGATCACATTTTAAATAGCAAGGAGTCTTAAACCATGCTTGAAAATCACTCAATATTTTCAATGTGACAATTCAAATACACCCTGAGGTTTATACTCCAATTGATAGCTGTAGAAATTTAAAGTGGGTACAAATGGATCAAAATTTATGAAATTGGTCTACAAATGGGCCCTTATCTCTATTAAATAGCCATGTAGTTCCTCAAATTTTGTAAATCTGGGAAGCTTAAAGCAACTTGGCAATGGAAAATGAATGTAGTATCCAGTTACCTGTGTTATGTGAGTGTGCATACCTAGACATTCTTAACTACATCAGTAAGTCTTGGTTTTTTTCTCTCTGTCATTTCAAGTTCAATGTGTTCACATGTCTTGTCTCATCAGTAAGGAAATACAATCTTGTGAGTCTCTGGGATCCAGTAAATTGTGTCCCTAGGAGTGCCCTAATGCCCCAAAGCTCTCAAGCTAAGAAAGCAGCTCAAAAAAATTACATCCTTCCAACAAGTTTCCATGACCTAGCCACCTGCCTGCAGAAAAGTAAACTAAGTTTCCATACCCTGCATCAATGAATTTCTTTCCAACCTCTCAGAATCTGGCAAGTATTAAGGGCATTAAGGGTAGAAATGAGAAGAACATTCACAACTGTGATCATTTCCTCCATCACATCATACAAAGAACTTACAGAGTTCTCAGCACAGACTTTCCCAACAAATGATGCAATGGAAGGGTCACCCACTCACCTTCTCACATGATATGAGCAAAATGTCAATGTCTTCTTTTCCCTCACATTGCAGGTGCCCCATATGTAAACACTGGACTCAGTTTTTCCACAATAAGACTATTTAAATTTCTTATTGCTAAGAGGTTAGACTCTTCTGGTTTATGCTGGCTAAGTTATTAAAGGCATTTTTACTAAATATTTCCGACTCACACTATATCGTGTTTTTAAGACCATATTTTAGAAGATCCAAATCATGGTTTTTATTAAGTCACTATGTACACCCTTCTACCTCATATACTAAAAGTTTTTCCCAGGGAAGAAATGGTATCTTTCTCTCATGGGCTATCATTTCCTAAAAGCTCCACCATGGATCAAAAAACATTATTCAGGCTAAAGAGCTAGTAGATTATGACCCATTTCCTCAATTATTTGACAAAAACAACCATTCTCTCTTATTTGGGTAACAGCACTACATTTTTCTTCAGAGGATTACTTGTCCTGAATTTTTAGTTCCTGTGGTTCTGATAGGCTATGACATGGACCAAGCCAGGTCAATGAAAGTAACAACCTAAAACCAGGGAAAGTAGGAAGGTGGGAACTCTCTTTCCACTGGCTGCTAGATACAAAGTGGAAGAAGCTGGTGGACCTCTCAGCATCCACAAAGACAGCCTGTCTGAGAGGAGACCCTACACAGAAGAAAGAAGTGAAGTATCAGACTTAGATAACATCATGTGAGCACCTGGTTACAAATACCAACATATGCCTTTTTTGTTTAAGTTACTGGCTTTCTGTTAGTTGTAACTGAAAGTGTCTTGGTTGACATAGGACTTAGGAAATGATAATGGTAATAATAGCTAACCCCTACACAGTACTTACTATGTGCTGGGTACTGTTGTATGTGCTACCCATACATGAACTCATTTAATCTGCACCACAATTCTATGTAGCAGATGTTATTATTATCAACATTATCCCCATTTTACAAATGAGATGAAAAGCTTCCTCAGGCCACCCAGCTCAGAAGTGATGATATCAGAATGCAAACGTAAGCAGTCTGGCTCCAGAGTCAGTGCTGTTAATCAGGGCTGCTCAAAGAGTGGTCCACAGACTGGTTCCAGTTTATAAACTATTAACTGTCTGTGTGGAGAAATTGAAACGATGTGCCTAGAAACCTTCACATAAAGCTGACATGGCTGCAATATTTTTTATTTATAAAAATATTGGGCCATGATAAATTGGGAATTTTTAAAAAATCTTATCCTTCACCACAGAGTTTGAGAAACATTATTTAGCTTGGAGCATAAGCATAGTGATTTAGGTATAAATCACAACCTTTCTCCAAATGCTCTTAAGTTTCTATGAATAATGTTGGTGTCACTGGGCAATCCCAAAATATATTACTTCTTGATTCCATTCCAATGTTTCAAAATAGAGTTCTTTGAGGTATTTTTAGTTCTCATGACTCTGGATTAGAATAGGATCCTGAGTTCTCAGTGGACTTTTAAAAATGCTAATGTATTATGAGTTAAAGCTGCATATCACTATGGATCTTGGCAATGGTTTTTTCCCAGTGAACTTTGCCCAAAGCAGACAAAGCAAAAGCAAAGGGTCTCAGAAGCCCAGCCAAAGGAGAAACCACAGAAGGTAAGGACTAGAAAATGAATGATCCCAGAGAGTAGAAAGAGGGGCTTCAAATGAAGGAGAAATCTATTCCAAAGCATAGAAGCAAGCTGTCTTGGTCATCCTGCATTGAGAAATATACTCTGGCCTGTGCCCTAGCACAGTCAAAGAGACAGTGCCTAAGACATAAGCTTAGTCACCACATCTTAAAAAAAAAAAAAAGCTTTTCTTAAACAGACACCTCACAAATGGACAATAATCCCATGAGGAAAAATATGCCTGATATTGCTAGTCATCAGGGAAATACAAAATAAAACCACAATGAGATAGCATTATACGCCCACCAGAATGGCTAAAATTTAAAAGACTGACAACAGCAAATGTTGACAAGGATATGAAATAACAAAAACTGTCATACATGGCTGGCAGGAATGGACAAAGTATTGGAAGTTTCTTTTAAAGTTAAAATATACCTACCTACACTTTGACTCAGCATTTCTACTCCTATATATGTTTATTTATCCAAGAGAATTGAAAGCATATTCTCACTAAGATTTATGCAAGAATGTTCATGGCCCTAAACTGGGAATAACCCAAATTCAGTTAGGAGGAGAATAAATTTTAAATTGTGATATATTTCTATAATAGAACACCACTCAGCAATAAAAATGAACAAATCGCTGATATATGCAACAAGAAGGATGAATTTCACAGACAGAAAGAAATTGGACACAAGTAGTACATACTATATGATTCAATTTACATGGAATTCTAAAACAGGCAAAGTAAAATCTAATGTAAAAATTATCAAAATGAACATATGCAAAAGCATGCACCTAAGCTGTGAACTCTCTCCATATACAAAAATTAACTCAAAATGGATTAAAGACCTTCATATAAGACCTGCAACAATAAACTGTATAGGAGAAGACATTGGTACTAAACTTACGGACTTAGGACTCAAGGAAGACTTCATGAACCTGACCTCAAAGGCAAGGGAAGTAAAAGCAAAAATAAATGAATGGGACTATAGCAAACTAAAAAGCTTCTGCACGGCAAAAGAAACCATCAACAAAGCAAAAAGACAGTCAACTGAATGGGAGAAAATATTTGCAAATAACGCATCAGATAAGGGTCTAATATCTAAAATACATAAAGAACAAATATGATTTAACAACAAAAAAAACAAACAACCCAATTAAAAAGTGGGCAGAAGCACTAAACAGACACTTCTCCCATGAAG
>PVJL010000921.1:25920-321812 GCA_004026885.1 Lyroderma lyra
TATCAGGGAAATGCAAATCAAAACCACAATGAGATACCACCTCACACCTGTGAGAATGGCTATTATCAACAAGACAAGGAATAACAAGTGCTGGAGAGGATGTGGAGAAAAAGGAACTCTGGTACACTGCTGGTGGGAGTGCAAACTGGTACAACCACTGTGGAAGGCAGTGTGGGGGTTCCTCAGAAAATTGGGAATGTAGCTACCGTATGACCCAGCAATTCCCCTTCTGGGGATCTACCCAAAAGACTTGAAAACCTTTGTCCGCAAAGACTTATGTACCCCAATGTTCATTGCAGCGCTGTTCATAGTGGCCAAAACATGGAAACAACCAAAGTGCCCTGCGACAGACGACTGGATAAAGAAGTTGTGGTACATATACACAATGGAATATTACTCAGCTATAAGAAAAGATGAAATATTGTCATTTTCAACAAAATAGATGGACCTGGAGATCATCATGCTTAGTGAAATAAGCCAGACAGAAAAAACAAAGAACTGTATGACTTCACTCATATGCAGAATATAAAGCAACAAAGAAAAAAGAAATGAACAAACAAACAACCCATGGACACAATCGATAGTTTAATGTTTATTTGGGGATGAGTGGGTTAGGGAGGGGAGAAAGGGGAGGGGGTGGGAGAGGAGCGGGGGAAGCTAAATATAAGGTGATGGAAAGAGAACTCACATTAGGTGGTGAACTTATTATACAACAAGCTGACAGTGCACTGTAGAATTGTATGCCTGAGACCTATGTAATCCTTGCTAACAGATGTCACCCCAATAAGTCTAACAATAAATATTTTTTTAAAAAGCAAAAAAAATACATAGATGAAGCAAGAATGGCAGAATATTAGTAACTATTGAAGCTCCATAATGACTACTTGAGTATCATTATACTTTTCTTATTACTTTGTATAATATCTCTTTGAAATTTTCCATAATGAAAAGCTAGAAAATAAATGAAGTCTCTTGCAAGAACTTTCTTCAGAAAATTTTTCCAGAAAAAAAAAATGCACTCAAGAACCAATTGCCACTGTAAGAATAAATAACAACAAGATTATCTCCTAGTATGAGGAAGAATACGTTATGAACTGGAGAGCAGAGGGTATGCTTTTCTCTTGGTATACAATGTTCACCATTGTTATGTTTACCAAATCAAGTCTTGAACAGAAAAAGAACAGTTGTCATTGATTTGCATACAATTGTTCATTCATGACACAGCACAACTCGACTTCTGTGAAAAGTTCCTAGATATAGGGCAAGAGTTATGAAATAGAACCACTTTTTAATTTTATCTTCTCCTTACAGCTTATTATTTCACTATACATTTTCTATATAGTGAGATAATAGTGATTGCCAAATAGTGATTTCTCTACCAAGCTATCTAAGGTTTCAATCAAGTAAATTAAATTTTTTCTGCTTGTCACTTAAGAAATATTGGGAAAAAATTCAAAGCCCAACAAGGAAAAAAATGAATCCATTCTCATACAGTATATTCTGTAAATGCATAGTTTATAAAGAATGATTTAAAACATGGTAAAATGTCAAGTGAAACAGAACATAAATTTACTTATAATACCAACTCTTACATATATTTACATTTGCAGAGGAAAAAACTCAAGAATATAATGACTTTTAATGTCATATTCCTATATCACTGGATGCTGAGATAATGAACATTTTGTAATTTTTCTTTATACTTTTCTGAATTTTTCCAGTTTTCTGTAAAATTACTTTTATAACAGGAAAACAAAACCAAGTAGTTACCTGTAAGGAGGGAACTGCTTGCTATAACTCAAATTCTTACTGAGCAGCAGTACAAAGACCAAGTTTATCATTTTATATCATTTGGGTTTTCTGAGGAAGAACAATGGTGCCTGGTGAATTAGTGCTGTACCAGCTTACCTAGGGAGACGCCTCTTTCTCCAACTGCCCTTAAAACTAGTTCCAAATACCCACTATGATTATTTTGGCTTGGGGAAACACAAAGATAACAAGCCAACGACCATTTTTTATTCTACAACAAACGTCTTTTATCTCAAATTCCCCCACCGTTTTCATCCCTCAGGTGATTCCAGCAACATGCCATTACTCAGCCAAGGCACTGGGGCATATAGACAGACCCTGGTGACAGATTAGTCCAGGTGGGTCCAGTCTCAGGGCAAGGCAAAAGGAAAATAAATTTGACTTAGTCTTCTCCTACTGAGTATGAGGGACCTATGTGGCTGCCTGACTACAGAAAGCAGTAGCTGGCCTTCTCTACCTCATTTACAGGACCTCCAACAAGAGATAAATTAATACTACATTGTTATTGTTACTCTGGAGCATGCCATAGAGAATTGAGCCAGTGAAAATGTTAATCACAAAACCTTTATTACATCTTCTGTGGAGAACTGGCTGTCTCACCAAGGCCCACCTCTGGACCCTATCCATAACAACGAATTCAAATTCGATGAAAATACAGCCAGCTGTTCTTAATGGTTTTTTCGTTGGTTGGTTTTATTCAAGGCGGGTGGTGGTATAGTTTTTGTGGTTATCACTGTTCAGTAATACAGTAACACTTCATTTATTCATATAGAAGACCAGTTGGCCTTACTAAGCCATGCCCTAGAGCAGTGGTTCCCAACATTTTTCCACATGTGTACCCCATTTAAATCCATTTCTATAAATTGTACCCCTTGTTTTTAAAATAGCTGTTCTTAAATACTGACAGTTTTGTTCAGTGTCTATTTTAATGTAAAATAGTGGAAATGAGGTAGTAAGTTAGGAAAGAAAAATTACTACACTAAAAGTACAAACCACAGATTTAATTTTACAACATTCATAACAGTTAAATATTGATGATGATTAAGTATTTAACAAACTTCTAATTTATTTTAATAATATTTGTGTTATCTGAAAAGTCTAAAACAATTTGATCAACTAATGTCCTTTTCAATGAAATAACCATTGATTGCATTTAAAATATCTTCCCTTGAGGTACACTGACAGTGGATAACAAAGCAACAGGTATTGCTTGCAGAAGAGATAGTATCAATTTTGCAGACATGTTCTTCCCCAAACATACAAAAAACAATACCCTTAATACAAGGAGAAATTAAATCTTCAGCTATGGTGTGGTGTTTACCACATTTAGCTATGGGATAAGCAATATGGTATGAAGCCTCAACTGCATTCTCATTGTCTTTCTAACCTGACATCATATATGAAGTCCTAGTTGGACACTTTCCTAAGCACCCAAAAATGATGTATTTCATTGTTTTTATACACAGGATGTTTAGTTTCTAAATATCACATGAGCAGAGAGGCTTTCACACAACTGTTGGATGATATTTCCCCACACATAACACACAAAAGCATAATGATTAGTAGAAGGGTGGTTTGGAGGAAGGGTTCATAGCCATGCCCTCACCAATCATCATTCACTAATGTTACCTAATTTTCAAGTGTCTCTGTTAACGATGATTCAAATTCAACACTTATTGTTCCATAACTAACATTTTGCATTTTTTTTACTTTGCTTTTTTTGCCATTACTGATCATTTTTCATGTACCCCTGAACAGCCCAGGACACACCCTGGGGGCACACGTACCACCACTTGGGAACTGATGCCTTAGAGTGATACTGTCCAATATGAAAGCTATGTGCCACAGGTGGCTATGGAGCATTTGAAATGTAGCTAGACCAAACTGAGATGTATTGTAAGTGTAAAATTCACATCAAATTTTGAAGACTTAGTACAGAATTAAAAAATGATGTAAAATATCCCATTAATATTTTTATATTAATTGCATGCTAAAATGATAATGGGTTAAATGAAATGCATTATTACAATTAATTTTACTTGCTTCTTTTCACTTTTTTAGTGCCGCTTCATATTCTCCTTGGAGATTTAATACCTATGGAATATCTCTCCCTTTAGCTGTCCCGCAGGCCATTGTTACCCCTGTCCTTGCAGGAATGACTATGTAGTGATTTGGGGTCCCAAGGCATCTTTGTTAGAGCTGTCAAACCAGGAAACCAAGTGCCGTAAGAGGTACTGTAGGACAACACCACAATATATTAGTGAAGGAGACAACTGCTCGTGTGCCTCCAAAGTCAGGCACAGTTCTCGAGACTAGCTGGTCCTCTGATGACTTTTTAAAGATTTTTGAGAAAAGGAAAAATTCTTAGCCAAAAGACACAAATAGCAGACCTGCTGGTTCTGAGATAATGAGGCTGAATAGGTCCCTGGAGAATAGAGCCTCTGATCCCACCTGGATGGGTAAAGCCCATAGTTAGGCCACTAAGCCTCCCCCTCTGGCTAAATGGCTAATTATTTCTGATAATGGTAGTCTCTACTAACACCTCACCTGCCCTACAGCGGAGCAAATCTATCAAGTGAGGAGGGTAGTAATTACTGGTGATACTTGCAAACACTCATTATCTAAGCTCCTGGGTCCTTAGGAGACAGATATGAGATATAAGGGGATCAACTCCTGACAATGCCAAAAGGAAGCTGCAGTCAAGTGAAAAGCAAAATGTGGTGACTGTTGATTTCTAAAAGTAAATTCCAAGAATTTTACGTTCAAAGTAAGACTCTAATATTTTAGTTACATCTGTCTTCTGATATCTGAGAACTGTTTCTTGCCTTCCTTTCTCTCCCCATTAGCTGTTGTGACTGCAGCTGAGACCACTGCCCCCAACACTTGCTGATATCTTTTGCCTCTCAATCTCCTTGCTGACTCCAGTTTCTCCTAGCCAGGGGTTTGTGTCATCTGCTATTTTCCCCATAGCTCCTTGCACTTTGGCAGGTACAGAAAATATACATGATATATACAGTGGAAGGGATTAGAAATATTTCACTGACAACAATGTTAAGATGGAGTTAGAACTTTGCATTTTCAATCAACTTTTTTTTTTTTAAGTTTTAATAACTCAAGAAAATAGTGCGTAACATCAAGGAGCTACAGTATCACCCTCTTCTGTTGGTTTTATGTTTTCCTGTGTTTCAGTGAAGAGTTGAGACTTTTCAGTTTCAAGGAGGATATCTGATGCTAATGAGATTTCAATATAGAATTTATTTTAGGCTAAGGAAACACTACAGGAGGGAAATGCAGATAATGTGAATTCAACTGTGAAATCACCTATTGCCCAATCTAAGACTCTCAGAAACACTCTTGCTTTTCCTTCATGAGAGAAAGTTTATAGAGAGTCATGATGGCCAGAATGGTGGAAACCTTCCTTTTTAAGACACAACTGGGTTTCATTTGAAAGAGAGGAAACCAGGTTTCGAAAGACAGGCCCTGTTGGAAAGTCACCAATTGGCCACAAACAAAAATGTCTGTGAGGCTTTGATATTTCTCACTCCAGCTGGGAGTTTTGTTTCACTTTTTACATTTTCTGAATGTACTTGTCGTAAAATAAAACCCCAAATTCTACTCTTGGATAATCTGAAAAAGAGAGTCCTTTGATTGTCAGAGTTTCCTTGACTTTTAAGAAGGAAAAAAGAAAGAGGAGGAAATTTCAAAATATTTAAATCCCATACCTATATATAATAGTAAATGCTTTTTAAAGGTTATTCTTATTCCAAGAAACAGCAGCTAACAAAAAATACAAGAGGAAATTCATAGATATAAAATAAAACATATAGATATATAAAACTCTGAATATGTCATATGGAATTTAAGAGGGCTCTACTCTCAATATGGTTATGGAGTCCCCACAATGACTGGGCACGGGACTGATTTCCCGCCATCATGTCTTTAATTTTTTTTGCCTTAACTCACAGTCAAAAAACACTTTCTTTGTCAAAGCTTTAAAAGTATATTTATGTTTTGAAATGAAGGCCCACACAGACATGCACACACAAAAATACAAAGTTCTGTATATTATCAAAAGAACAGTGGCATCTTAATGGCCCTGGTCTTGATCTTTACTAACTACATCCCATCTGCATCTTCAAACCTACTTGCATTAAAAATTCCAAGAAACCTCATCATAAAGCTTCTATTAGTACGTGGTTCCCACTACAGAACAGAGCAGCACTTTGTAGTCTTATAGCACTTTCCATGAAAGAATAGAAAAACTCTTTTACGATCCCTGTGTTTTCCTCCAGATAACCATGGAGGAAGGTCAATGGTACACACATTTTATTGAAGCTCTTATCCAGGAAAACATAAAACCAACAGAAGAGGGTGATACTGTAGCTCCTTGATGTTACGCACTATTTTCTTGAGTTATTAAAACTTAAAAAAAAAAAAAAAGTTGATTGAAAATGCAAAGTTCTAACTCCATCTTAACATTGTTGTCAGTGAAATATTTCTAATCCCTTCCACCAACATCCTGCCCCCCGCCAAAAGACACCTGTCTCCCCACCCCCACAGTCACGGAAAGTATAAAACACAGAGATCTGGATGCTTCTCTTACAGGCCTGGGCTAACTTCAGCTCATGCAAAGCATGAGTGCCTTACTCCAACTTGAAAGGCCTGAAGCAGCCTAACTGCCTCGGCCACAAAGAGGTCCCCAGGTAAGAGTAAGGACAAGATGTGACTCTAGCTAAATACCCAGAGAAGTGTTTGTCCTATTTAATATTAATATATGGAGCATTTAAAAAAGAGAGAGAGCAGAAAGGAGAGAAGAGGAGTGGAATGAGGAGAAGAAAGGAAAATAATAGAGAAAAGAGAAAAAGGTATAAAGGGAACTGTTTTCCCAATAGTCACACATTTTTAGAAATCATTCAGCAGATGGGACACATGTTGGTCATTACTAATCCTTAAAAATATCAGGCTCAACTCCACTGTGACTTAGAGCAAAATCTGTATGCCTGGGAAGTAATCATTATCTACTTTAACTTCTCCATCTGTGAGCGTGCCAGGCAATGATTCCACAATTTGCCAAGCAAAATCATCTAGTTGCCCACCAAGAGGAGACTGAAAAGGAAACAAATAATATGGGTATGTCAAGAAAAATATATTAAAAATACCATCTTATCCTCTTTTAAATTTCCTGGGTAAAATTTGTGAATAGCTGGCATCTCTGAAGATATACCTTGTCTTTGCCACCTAACTATTCATTGATCCATGTGAGTATTTGTGGTGATCACATTGATCAAATACAAAATGGAAAACTCTCTCAGTTATCATTCGTTTTTCAGCAAACACTATGGAGGTATACCTCCATAGCTAGCGTTCCCACTGCCCTTTCTTCCATCTACTACAGAACAGGTCAGGGGAGGGCACTTGGCCAGACCTTAATTCAACGGGATGTTTGAAATAGGGTGGAGTGGAGGGAGGGGCGGTGAAAAACAGTAAGGTCTGAGGGTCTGAGTCTGGAGACTCACTGGGCAGTAGGGCAAGGCACTGTACTTCTTTGGCCTCAATTCCTTCTTCTCAAAATGATGACTAAAAGGTGTACATGATTTACTTGATCCGAAGCAAGAATAGCTTAAACTTAATAAATGATAGGTGGGTGCTTGGGAGGTGGGGATGGAGGTGCAGATAGGAAAACACAGCAATGTGGAGCGCCAGCATACTTTCAGGAAGGAGGTGGCGGTCTGCAGGTCACATTTTGAGAAACACTGTTAACAGGGACTATTTTTTCAGCTTGTTCCACCTCTTTATTTTTATCATTGCTTCTTGAAATAGGAAGTTTTGTCAATAAAAAATATTCCCCATACTAGAAAAGTGAAACAATACATAAATAAACTGCCTAAATTCCTTCTGAAAATTTCAAATAAACATTCTTGGTGTTCTTTCTCTACCCTCGTGGTTATTTCACCCTTGCTTTCAATAGATCTAAGCACCAATGATGCCCCAGGCATTGTGCGGGGCAATGGGGACTTAAAGGTGAAAAGGCAGAACCTCCAGGGGCCTACACTGGAATGAGAAGAGATAAATAAGTGACTAAAACACAATGGGATAAATGTAACGTATTTAAGTACAGCTACAGTCAACTTCCATGTACTAGCTGCTAAGTGAAGTCAAAAAGAGAGTTGAGCAAGGACTCCATCTGTTTTGAGATGGTCGAAAATCCAGTAAATACTGCTATCCCAGCTGAAACCATAACTCCTTTTCCTAGTGGAAGCCAAGAAAATATGGTACCCAGGCTCTGATTTCTCAGTTTAGGAATTTTAATCCAAAAGCCATAAAACATTGCCATGCAGCCAAGTAAAAGCCTAAAAAAAAATCTGAGTGTCCTTCCCTAGATCTCAGAGGTATAGTGATCCTCTTCTCTGGGCAATTATTTCAGTTATTTTTCTCATGTAAAAGGTCTTTCCCAGACATGGTCTTGGATTCTAGTGCCTACCAAGAATGAGGTGTTTCTGCAAGGTAACTCAAGGATGAATAGGAGAAGAATTCTTTTAATATAATAACAAGAGAAAGTGCTAGCAGAAAATTAATATTTGCAATCCAATTACTTAAATCCTCTACCCTAAGGTTATCATCAAAGAGAACATTTCCATCCTCCTCTGCATGGAGGACCCAAAGCTCCCACCTCATTTCTGCCCCCTCCCTGAGGAAAGCAGACAATAGCAGACAACCCTCCCCTGAGGCAGACACAAAACTAGGCAGGAAAGAGGTGGGTAGAAAGGCGAAATAAGAGAACACAGCATGCAGGAGCTGTAAGGCAAGCAAAGAGGCAGAGAGACTGTAAGGGGGAGAGTCTGTTATTCACATGATGTGTCCCGAGTATTTAAGATTAAAGCCCCAGAGTTCGGGAATAAGTTGAATTTTCCCATTTTCACCACCTTGAAGACTTGGAAGGATATAGAATATAGCACTTGGATTTAAAAGAGTCTATTAAAAGTGTTGCTGATTCTGTGTGTATGCTTGACTAGCTAACTGCTGAGTCTTTGTTATTATTAATATTATGACTATACCATCTCTTCCTTCCAGAATAAGGAACATTAATTGAATATTTTAGGAGTGGCACCTAATAATCTTTGGCCTCTTCTTTAATCCAAGGAATTTTGAAATAACATACTTCCTCTGCATGTGCTATTGATATTATTTCAGTATCCACCATATAATCTGTTGAGGATACATCCAAACTCGTAATTCCCAAATTCGAAAATCCTGGGCTTAGTCTTAGAAGTTTAAGACTATCAAACAGAGCTCCAGGGAGGCAAATGGAGATAATCCAATATTGGAAGAGGGCCATCAGAGCCTCTAGAGCATCATCATAAAGACTAAGCTGCTGTACTTAAATTGGCCTATTAAATCAACCCCTAGTATCTAGATTACCACCTTAGGAAATGGTATTGCTTTAGTTTCACTTAAATTCTAAAGTCAAAAACTCTCCTTGTGAACGATGTGAAAATGCCTATGCTTATGATCAGTTTCCATGGCAACCATGACTAAAGCAGGTCAAGTCTGGGTTTATCTGATGCCAATCTCCATATTCTTTACAAATATAAACAGAAGGGCAATATCTTCCCTAGTCCTCACTATTATGAGTGGCTGGAGTAGAAACCTCCATTCTCCTTCCCTCCCCAACTCACTCCTTCCTTTACTTTGTAACTGGACGAAGGGAAAGAACCAGGGATAATTCAATCTTCCTCAGTTTAGTATAGAAACCACCTCTCTCCTTGCCCTACCTCCTTCTACTTTTGCTTTGCCTAGTTTTTATCCATTCTTCCTCCAGGCATACAATTCTATGCCAGATATGTAATACGTTCAATCATGAGCATTGAGGGAAGACCCTGGTAGTTGACCTCCATGCCTCCCTTAAACAGAAAGTCCTAGGTGCTCTATCCTCACCCAGTCACTAGGTTTTAGTCAACTCTTGACAGTAAGGCAAGGGCAAAATATCAGGCTATAGACGATGCTATGGAGCAGAGGGAAATAACTGAGTATCAGTTGAGATTCTTTGGGTTGCAATTAATAAAATAAACCAAATGCCAACTGGTTTAAGCGAAAGAGAAGAAAAAGGACATTTTTATGGACTCACAAAACTGAAGAGTCCATGTTGGATCCCGACTGTTGAAGAAGCTTGGTTCAATCACAAACAACATTTCTGGGCTCCTCCTTCTCACTCATCTTCCTCTAGATAAGCTCCAATCTTTGATTGCACAGGATGGTGTCTAGCAACTTCAGGCTCATATCTTCACAACCCTTAGTTCAACAAAAATAAAATCTGCTTCCCCAGTAGATCAAACAGCAGTACCAGAATTGAATTTCATTTGACTTTGGCCCACTTTTGATCACATGCTCATGCCTGGACAATGGCTGTGGCCAAGGAAATAACCTGCACAGATTGGTTCCACCTAGGGCACATGCTCTACTCCCTCAGGTCGAGGTATAAAGTCAGCCTCATATGATCACATGGACTGAGAATGGGAAAGGGGAGCCATTGAAGTAAAACTGTGTCCCCAAGAAGGGTGTGCAGGGTGCTGAATGGCCAAGTTAACAGGCACTCATTATGCTACTCCAACTCTGCAGGGATGATCAACAAATGCTTCCTATAGGAGTCTGAAAGAAACTTTAGAACTAAGTTGTGAAGGATGAGTAGAAGTCTAGGCCAAAGAAAGCTGGCATAAACGTAGACTGGCCATCCAAAGCTAGGAGAACAGCACGCACAAATGCAGTGGACAGGCAAAAAGCGATGATCTTTTCCAGGAAATTTAAGCAAGCTCTGGAGGAATGTGTCTGTAGGAGGCTGCAGTAACTGGGGCTGTAAAGTAAGCTAATCACATTGGGTTGTATATGCCACATAAGAATTTAGATTTTTATCCTTCATGAAGAGATATGGAGCACTCAGATAGATACAGTAAGCCAGGATTTGCTCTCTTGAGCAGTATGGAATGTGTGTTGGATGGGTGAGATAAGGGCTAGGAGAATGGAGTGGAAACTCAGTCAAAAATATTTTGCATAACCTGAACTAGGGTCACTAGCCACGGAGATTTAAGAGGTTGGGCTAATTTTAAAAAAGAAGGAAATTCTGCCATTTGCAACAACATGGATGGACCTTGAGGGCATTATGCTAAGTGAAAGAAGTCAGACAAATACAAATATTGTATGAACTTACTTATATGTGGAATCTAAAAATACCAAACTCATAGAAACAGAGAACAGGATGGTGGTTACCACAAGGGTAGGGTGGGGTGTTGGGGAAATGGGTGAATGTGGTCAAAAGGTACAAACTACCACTTAACAGATAAATAAGTTATGGGGAAATAAAGTACAGCATAGTTGCTACAGATAACAATATTGTATTATACATTTGAAAGTTGCTGAGAGAGTAAATCTTAAAAGTTCTCATCACAAGAAAAAAAATGTATAACTATGTGAAGTGATAATATTAACTAAACTTATTGTGGTGATCCTTTCACGATACATGTATCAAATCATCGTGTTGTACACCTTAAACAGATACAATGTTATATGTCAATCTATCTCAATGAAACTGAAAAAGAAAGAAGAGGTAGGGCTAGACTCAATAAATACCTAGGTGGTAGGCATTATAGGCCAAATGAACTGAATCAATGTGGTGAATGCAGGAGAAAGAGGATTCCTGTTCAGGTCTCTGGTTTGGAGGACTTTATAAAATAGAATTCAGATTCACAAACATACTTAGTCTATGAAGACTGACCATTCCCTTAACATTAAGTCTTAGATCTAACTTTCCAACTCAGGTTTTAAAAAACAAATAAGTGTGGGTGATTATAGTTACCTTCCAATATTTATAGAAGGTTTTATATAACTAACCATTTCATTCACAAATGCATCCTGCCGCCCCCACCCACCCGCCCACATACCCTCCCACATTGCATCTGTTCTACGTGGGTTATTTATGACACAGCTGTTTTAGCAGTTGGGATCCTCATGCTTCTCTGTCACAACACAAAACAAACAAATCCTCTCCACCATCTTGACTCCATTTGATTTCCAGCTCAATAAAGTGGAATATTGAGGAAAAGGCCTTATCATTCATTCTAGTCCATAAATAACATAGCTAAGGTCATTCTGGAAGCAATGAAATTCTCATGGTGACATTTTATCTTTGAAAAGTGATTTTTTAGTGGTGACAGAGTCCATCTGAAACAACCCTGCTATTTATGTGTTTTTGTGTTTGTGAATGATATCCCTGCAGGATATCCTCTTTAAGCTTTGCAGCTGTTGATAATGGGTCTCTGCCCAAGTGTGGATTTACTCTGCAAACACATTTATCGTCTATCAAACATATTGGCTGGCAAAGGTTTTGTATATTCCACGACTTGTAACATTCTTGCCCCTAACTATTCTGAAACCACTGAAACACACTCATATTGTTCTTGTTCATCCTTCAAGAAAGAACTGAAAGGCAGACTTTGTCTGGGAGGTGATAGGATTAAGCTGCATTTATGCTGAATCCACAGTGTGTAGGGAGCATGAGGCTGTTCTAAATGAATCAGCTGATTCTTTGTACTTTACAAGCCAGTGGAGGCATTAGTTAATGAAAGTGTAAGAAAATAGCTCATCTAAAAAACACTAGATGGAAAAGGAAAACAAAGGAGAAAAAGGTAATGACAAGACACATTCAAGGGCTGCCCAGAAAGTATCCAGCCACATAATAGGAAAAATAGAGGCATTTATGGCTGGATCTTTTTCCTGACAGCCCTTGTATGTCACCCTCTGGAGACAGTAATTCACCCACTCACTCCCGAACCTAAACTAGAGCTATGTTTCCGGAGAGATGGGCAGATGCATGTCCAGAATTCTAAGTCAAGGAGGAAGCTTGCCCAAGGTGCTACCTGACTTCCTGTCTTCAAGTCATTCCCACCTGGAAAGGCCAGGAAAGGGCCCTTGGGATATAAGACTGTTCCCAGCAGCATCTTTTTGAATCACAGGATCCAGTTTGGGACTGGAGAGGACTTATTTTGGCTCAGAATAGCATGCCCAGAGCCAAATCAGAACCTACCTGCTTTGCGAGTGAGTGGGAAATTCTACGAGGCTGAGACTGCTGGCATTCATTCCTCAGCTAACAACTCACTCCAGCTGGACAGGAAACCGTGGGTTGGAATTTTGCTGTAACATTTGACTTTTTTCTCTTATGAAAGCATGAGGAGGTCTCCATTTCTCCCCAAATGGATGAAGAGGATTCAAGTTCCCGATTTAATTGTTTTGTTTACACTGATCTTTTCATTAGAAAACTTTTCTCCTGCTTCATGATACTTGCTTACCACTCCTTAACTCATTTTTTCATCTCCTGTGTTGTGTTCCTTCTCTATTCTGTCTTTTTCAAGTTCTACATTTTCTTTCTTCTCTACTCAAGTCACTTTTTCCAAGGCTTTCTTTCATTTGAGGTATTACTAGTTTTACTTCCAGAAAGTTAGACCCACCCGAAAACTTACAACATTCAGAAAAAGAAAAAAAGGTAAGCAGGATTGAGACATTCTTCAGGTAGAACAGACAGGATTCGTTCAAGTCTGATCCAGATATTATCAAGAAATTGTGTTGATATAAACTACAGTTTTACAAAACCACAATCAGAATGGCTCTTTCAGGTTCGTATTTCCTCAATATTTTAGCCAGCAAAGTACGCCGAGTCAACCCTCAGCCGAAGGTGCTCGTGCAATGGCGGGGCCCCATTAAGATGCCTCCATGTGATCCGAGATGCCTCACCAGGCCTCCTAACAACCCTCCCCCAGCCTGCAAACCCCACCTTAGTGTCAATAAGCGGTAAGATAACATAGCAGGGCAGTGTTTCCACAGTCTAGCGGGAGCTCACCTATGTTTTCCCCGAACCACAAGTAACTGGTTACTTAATCAAATTAGATAGTTAGTGTTTGGGGCGCAGAAAAGATGAATTATAAGATAGAAATCTTTCAAATGCTGCAAGGAGGTATTGGGGTTTGGGGGTGGCATCAGACAGGACTCTTTTGGTTCCAAGTGACAAAAATCCAATTTGAATTAGCAGAATTAAAAGGTGGATTTACTAATTCACGAAATTCAAGGAAGTGTTAAAGGAACAAACTGAGAGAAAGGCAAGAATCCAGCTTTGCTCAGGAGCACTTGGAACCAGAAATACAAATCCTGGTTCCATCTCTCATCTCTGCTTCTCTCTGCATCATAGCCCCATTTCTCACTGCACATCAGTCTTCTCCATCTAGCAGGAAACAAAGACTCCAAGCGCTCTCCTGAGCTTTGCAACCCACCAGTGGAACCTCCAGAGAGAGACTGACTCGCTTCCTTCCAAGTTCAAAAATTCCCAGGGAAGGACTCTGACTGGCCCAGACTCAGTCAATGCCAACTCTAGGCTAATCAGTTCTGGCCATGGGAGCCATAGTACACGCTCATAAAAGATTATGGCGGCTTTTACTGGAACCCCATGGTGACAGTAAGGGCAGGAGAAGTCCTCAAAAATATTAGTAGAGGCAGGGGTTGCTATTCTCAGATTAAAAGGATGTATGGGACAAAGTGTAGTGCCCACAACACACAGGCCCTGAATGGTAGGGATGATAACTAACAGTGACCAGAGAGACAAGACCAGGAGGGCCTTTGGGGACTGACAATCCATACCAGAGGTGGCAGGGTAAGGAGCAAGCTGTGCCTTTTCTGCAGTTTTATAAAGCACTATTCCTATACTTGGCTTCTCAGCTGTAAAGTTACTAAATCCAAAACAGTCGACACATAGAGCCTTGCAGCTTCCAAGCTACAAAGTTTAAAGAAAATCATCTTTCCTATGTGAAATAGAAAAAAATGTACAGTGGTTTCGGCTCCGAGCTCCTGAAACAGAGCTCCGAAAAACTTGTAATTTTCTAAATGATAAGAGCACTGGGAGCATCTTTTGTTCTAATATTTGGTTTTGACCTCAGTTCCTGACAGAGAGTTCCTAAATCCCTTGGAATTTCCTGGGTGATAGGAATGTCTTTTGTTCTACTAAGGTGACTCATGGTGGGCTCTTGCCATGATTAGAAACTTGGAACTTTCAGCCCATGTCACCCCTACTTTCCAGAGAGGTGAGAGGGGCTGGAAATCGCATCTATGTGATAAAACCTCTGTACAAATTCCAAAAGTATGGGGGTTATAGAACTTCCAGGTTGGTGAACACATCTATGTGCTAAGAGGATGGTATATCCCAACTCCAGAGGGACAGAAGCTCCTGTGTTTGGGACCCTTCCAGATGTCCCCTATATATGAGGGCTGTCTAGAAAGTATCCAGCCATGTAATATGAAAAATAGAGGCATTTATGGCTGGGTTTTTCCTGGACATCCCTCATATCTCTTCATCTGGCTCTTTATCTATACTCTTTATCATATCCTTTATTATATAGACATAAGTAAGTGTTCTCTGAGTTCTGTGAACTGTTCCAGCAAATGATGGAACCCAAGAAGTGCATCATAGGAACCTGAAATTTGCAGCCAAGTGAGATAGAAGCTGTGGGTAAACATGGGACCTACTAGCAATTGGTGTCTTAAGTCAGGAGACAGTCTTGTGGGACTGAGCCCTTCAACTGTGGTGTCTAACAAACTCTAATTTGTCTCAGAATTGAACTGAATTGTAGGACATCCAGCTGGGGTCCCAGAGAATTGCTTGGTGTGGGGAGAAGAAAACAAACATACACATGGTGTCATGAGTGTTGTGAGTGTGGTCGTGGTGGGAGAGTAAAGAAGAAACACACAGAAGAGTCTTTTGCTCACACCGTAGTATCTTAGATACCCTTCCCTAAGCAAGATTACAAACTATTACACTAGGGTGGACTCAAATTCCTGTAGGTCCCTTAAGGAGCAGCACCTACATCTCTGAGATGACACCAAAATTACAGGGGGGCTATTACACAAATGTCTTCTTAGCTATGCAGGTAAACAGCAGCCATGCCAGAAACTTTCAAACCCTGCTCATCTACTAATCACTTTGCTTTTAGGGGAATTAAAACGGAAGTAGTTTCCATAATCCTAGAAAATGATTTTAGTAGCATGTCATGAAAGACTCAGAACTATTGAAAGGATAAAATTGAGAATGTATGTAGTAGTATTTTGAACGCAATGAGGATTTTTACATTAATACATTTTTTGGTTAAGAATTTGTGTCCACTCTCCTACACTATTGTTTTTCTTAGAGTCCTGTCCACCTGCCTTGCAGGAGTTAAAGCTGAAACTGGCATTGAGTGCCTTCTGTGGTAGAATGGGTAAGACATTTGTCAGGTTTATTTCTATGAGTAATTATGCTTGAGGTTATCATGCAGTCAAATAAACTTTTTTTCTTACGGAATACATGGAAAGGGGTCCAGAGGACTGGAGGGGCCCTGTATTTTATTGAACAAAGTGATTTTGTTCTGAGGTTAAGTCCGTATGACCCAAAGTACAGTCTGGTATGCAGAAAGTCATGCATTGATTTAAACAATAATAAATTGTGGTCCAGAATGCAGGGGAAAATCTGTTTCCTCATGGACATTGATGACCACACAATTTCACTGCTGTGATTTCAAAATAAACCTTGCACTTGCTAAGTTTTGGATTTGCAGCAAATACTAGGAACTTTTTAAATGAATACTTAATTCAGTCAAATATGATGAATATGAAACAACTCTTACAACTCCAAATGGTTTGGTAAACAAGTAGCACATAAATCATTACAAATACCCAATAAAATTCAGAACTTAATGGTCAAATCATAAATTTTTAAAACATAAAATCTGGTAAGCATAACATGGTGACTAAGTCTGTGTTATCCAGGATTTGGGCCTTTTACCAAGCTAATTTAGGAATGGGCTCATCCTTATAAAACCCACGGGACCCATGGAGGCATGGGTGCTTTATAAGAGGTAAAAATGAGTCCTAACTGTCCCTGGTATTCGGAAACTCTGCAATACTTACTTACTGAGTTAGTTAGTTAATTGCTATGGAGTGGCTAAGTTAGTACAACAGTAAGATCATTACTAGCTTCTACCAATAAGAAGGGGAAATTCAGTACTATTCATTCCTAGGTGGAAGGTCACCACATGGGCTCTGGGGAGTGGCCAAGCTATGTACACTGTGGTCCTTGCTTTCCAGAAGTCACCACAACAGATCAGGCCCCGTCAATCCACTGTCATCTTACTATTTCCTAGTACATGGCTGAAGCAGCCTTGAAGGCGATGACTGGTGGGACTGCCTGAGTGGGTTCCTCTCACTGAGCCCCACATGCCTCAGGGCTCTCCTGATTTTTGATAGTTCTATTGGTAGAGTCACCCTCAGCTGAGTCCATGGATATCCAGGGAATGATGCCCCCAGAGAAGGTAATCTGCACCAGCCTGCTCATCCTAGAAGATTCCCCGAAGCCCACTGACTAAATGATAATAGCAACAACAACCCACTAACAATAAATATAATTCCTTCTGTTTCTCTGGAGATTTACATTCGGACAGTGTAGTGATATTACAGTGATGGCCTGAGAGAGAAGCTAAACACCAAACCATTTTCTCATCTGCAGGTCCAGTGTGATGTATTTGTTTATCTATTTCACAATTCAAGCCTCCTGTGTGCTTTTTTTCCCCTAAAGTATGCCTCATGCTGTATATCAGTCACCATCTAACAACTCAATATTCCCAGGAATGTCCTTTGGAGAACTCTGTGTCTTTGCTCCTCCAAAGACTCCCTCCCCAGTCACATGATCCCGTCCAACACCCCTTCTCTCTGGGGCCTTCCATGCCTCCCCCAGATTTGGCTCTGGGCTCCTCCTTCTGTGATGCTAGAGTAGTTCATCCCTCTCTCACTGCCCTTAAGCACATTCCACCGTGTTTATAATTGCCTGGGCTATTGTCTCCTAGTTAGACTCTGAGACTCAGAGGGAAGGAGTTTTCGCCTTACTCATTTCAATATCAGCTCTGCACAGTAGACACTCAGCTGCTTGCTGAGTTAAACTAACTCCAAAACAAGCATTTTTCAATCCAATTTTCCCCAAATTCACTTTGTGTGTGGAGGCACAGCCCTATATAAAATGTGAGCTCTTATTAACCAAGAGGTACCAAGGGGTAGAGCTGGTAGAGACTCAACCAACCTGTTTTCTGCTCTCCACCTCACCTTTGCCTCTAGAGACAGCTGGTGCTTTCCATTCTTTAGCCTTTCTGGGGTTCTGCAGTTCAATGTGGGGTTCTGCTTGTTGGTTTCTCCCTCTGCTCACACAGAAGTTCAATATTCTACATTCTTCTAAGCCAGTTTCTCTGATCCAGCTGCTTCTATCTTCCAAATTTTGTGAACATCGGTCATCTAGTGATGTTACCCCACCTGTAATCTTTGTTCTTTGGGTTTATCTCTTTTTTTAATTTCTGACATCCCTCTTACTTTAGTGAAGTATCCAGAGCAAGAGGATATAAAGACATATATAAATTCCACCATATTTAATCAGGCTTCTCTGAACTAATTATTTTGAAATACAAAGTTATAAATTAGGATTAATAAAACAAATATCATTAATACAAATGATTTAAGGAAAATATTCTAAGAAATTTTATAATTTTCTATTATTTACCCTTGACACTAGAAAAATATAAGGCAAAAAAAATAAATAAAAATAAACCTTTTTAACTCACAGAGAAAGGATACTGTAAGGAAAAGATAATCTTATTCTGCAATTTCTAAATTCAGTCTCACTCCATCTTTATGAATGCTGTGCTGTGTGAAGAATGCACTTCTGAATAGAAAAGTTACTGAATATACAACTTTGTCTTGCAATAAGAAACAGGCTACCTTGAACAGAATATTATCCTCTACTTACCTTAAACAAGAAATATAAATGAAACAGAGAATCATTGTAACAAGCAGAATGTCTCCCATGTAAATGGGGGCCCATAAACAAAATAACAAAGAAAAAATGAGTCATGGGAAAGGAGATGAACAAGAGATTTGGAGACCTCAGATCTAGCCCTTTCTGCCACTTACCATCTATGTCAATATTAGCATTATCCCTTAGCTTCTCTGGGCAGCATTTTTCTCTTCTAAAAAGCAAGGTTAGACTTTATCATCTGCCTGAATTTTCAAGCCAGCCTGGTACCTGCCAAGTGTAAGGTACCTTTCCACTCCGGAGCAATGGTCCACAACTCTCCTTGCTTTTCTTCTACCTCCTCCTTAGTTCCCCCTTCTTGGCACCATCTCCAGCCCCACTTTTGGTCCCATTGGTTAGGTGGTTGACCACTGTTCTGTATCTTGACTCTCCTAAAAGGATGAAGAGTTTGACTCACCATTGAACACCATTCTATAGTTTGGATGTTGCCTGCTACACTAACATCCTAGCTGTGCCCACTTCATTCTCTTGCAGGTAGGAGAAGGAGAATGATTCAGACAGTAATTTCTAAGTTCTCTTTCAGTTCTGGAATCAGTTCTGCCCTACAATTTCATCAGCATAACAAAGCCTGAACAAATAAAGTGTTCTTTGGTCAAAATAAATCTCAGCTATGTTTGACCAGCATGAAGACTGGCAGGTTCATCTTTAGCAGGAAGGCAAGTATTCTTAGGCCTTAGATGCAGAAGGAAGTCTGTCCTATTTTAGAAGGAAATCTCTTCCTTTGTTACTGTTTTCCTAGTTAAAATGAGTCAGTGTCACTATCTGTAAAATTCTTCATAGACACTCGGTTTCAATTACTTCTCTGCTAGAGAGAAACTGTTGCCAAACAGAAAAATAAACTCAAAAGATCTTAACACTAGGCACAAAGCTGCCATTGCCACACATTCCTTGGAATGAAGCCACATTTGTCAAGCTTCACTTCCTGTAAAGGTTTATTGACATGGAGCTTTTGACACAAGTCAATCTGGCTGAGACCTTTTTCCTGTTAAATCCCAAGTTGCTTTTGCTGCTGAGAGCTCCCAATGACAAAAATGAGGAAATTGTGTGTCTGCAGCAAGAGAAAGACCCTTTGGGCTGGATTTCACCTTGTCTTACTTAGCCTACCCTTAATAAATAAAGGTAGCCATGCCAATGTTTATTTGATGAGGAATAATTCACAAACTCAGAACAAATCAGGGCATTTAAGAGAGTTTTATCAAAATGCTCCAAAAGAGAAGGGAAGTAACATTTATTGAACATCTACTAAGTGCCGGAAACTACTTCAGGCACCTGCTCTTTAATTAAATCTTTTTAATTAAAATCATCTCTTTTGATGCTCATGAGAATCTTATGAGATAGGTAATACTGTGCCCATTTCATGGGTAAAAGAATCCACCACAGAGAGATACATAAGTAGTTCAAATTCAAATAAGTGGTGGGGGAAAAGGATATTATCACAAGTCTATAACTGTGATAATAAATAAATAAAACTGGATTTTATTTGCTTTTGGTTGTGTGCTGCATACCTTTAATTCAACAAAGGATAATATGCATATAAAAAAATAAATCATAGAATCATATTCTAGACCTTGAAGAAAAATTAGAGGTCATTTAGTGCAAATTCTCTCATTATAGAGAAAAAGAAACCAGACCCACAGAAGTTAAATGACTTGCCTGAATTACATGTTTTTAACTGTAAATTGTGAAATTATTTCTTGATTAGGGATTAAGATGCAGTCCTTTTGTACTTAATTGGAAAAATGATGTCCTAACTCAGCACAATCTGTTTCATTTGCTTTCAAATAACAGGCTATATAAAGTTCCAGGTACAAATTTCTAAGATAACCCAAAAAAGTAAAGTACTGTGGGATTTAAGAAATCTTTTCTGTCAAACCAAAATCCTCCAAAGCATATCTGTTTTTATCTCTGAGTCAAAATGCAACTAGAAGCAGCAACATAGTCTGTGTTTTCAAAGCTAGGAATTCACTCAACATCAGGTCAATAGGTTAGCAGAAATGGTGGGAAACAAGACAGGAAGGAGAAAAGGGGGAGGAGAATAGAAAAGATGCATCTACTTAGAGACTAGGAAACAATAAAATTAATTTCACATATGTCTCCATTTGTATTGGCATGATTTTGCATACAAGCTCACATATATTTGCATATCTCGACCATGGGTCAGAGACTGGAACAGATTTAGGTCGGCCCAGAGAGAATTCTGTCTTAATCATCAAGCAGTTAGCCAATTTCAGTTATACTTTATAGGCAAAAGCAAACATTTAATAGATTTCTCTTCCCAAAATGCAAACTCTCTAAAGTAGGCGAAAATCATCTCCAACTTCAAAATGCTTAAGAAAGACATTTACATATTGGCTTTTATAAGCTCAAACGCCAAGGTTCAGGAGTGATATAAATAACAATACTCAGGAAGGAAACTTATCTTTTTAAATTTGGGTTTTGCAAAGCTTGGATACAAAGAGTACCCAAAAGAGGAATAAACATGATTCATAAGGGCTGTCTTAATGTGGTTAATTCTTCCAGTCAGTGAAGAACTGGATTCTCCACAGATGTTTTTACCAACTTTTGTCTCTTGGAGTATCCAAGTAGGTGTGTGACAATTATTATGCATCTGATTGAGTTGTCTGTCTACTAACCATGGAGGACTGTGGAAAGATGATGAAACAACTTGAGAACTATCAAGAAACATTATTTGATGCACTTGATTTGTATGCACTCAACTTACTCAAATACAACTTTTACTGTGAATTAACCGAAGCTGAAAAGATGAAGCCATTCCATGCTTGTTTGTAATGCATCAAACAGCAATGTTATCTCTCTTGAGTTTAAGTTAATCTATTTAACAGCTCCTCACTTAGACGTGTATTGAAGAGGCGAGCAAATGGAAAGGAAAAAATCACACAATACAGACTAACTCCATTAGTCCACAGCATTACAGTTTTCTGAAAACTGTCTGGTTATATTGTGTAACGGTCTTAACCCTTTTGACCAATATGTGTTGATGCATTCACAATAATTAGTAACTGCCTGGCTTAAAACCTTTTGTTCCATTTGTACTGAATAGGAAACAAACCACCCCCTTGTGATGGTCAGGGGATGGTCTGGGACTTGTCAAAAGATCCTGACAGGCTGGTCTCGGTCATTCCCCTTCCAGGAAGTGTTGTCAGAATGACTAATGCAGAAAGTCATGGCAACATCAAATGCTCTCCGCTGAAAACTTATGCAAAAGTCAAGCAAGATAACACTGTGAAAATATTAACTATTTATTTTTGAAAAACTTCACCTGCTGTTGTCTGGCTTAGAAATAGAATCTTCCTCCTTCAGATAATAATAAAGAATTCCACCCAGAGCTAGCAGCCAGCCTTTGTCTTCCTTTCCAGTGGTGGAATTGGAAGATCATTAGGAAAAGAGTTTTGTTCTTTTGTCTTTTTCAACTTCAGGTTTTTTAACTTTTACCCTTAAAAATTATTGTTTATTTATGCCAGGGTTTCTCACCCTCTGCACTATTGACATCTAGAGTTGGGGAATTCTTCATTGTGGGGGCCGTTCTGTGCACTACTAGATGCTTGGCAGCAACCCTGGCCTTTGCTTTCTAAATATAAGTAGCACCACCTCCCACTCCCTTCCCAACAGAGTTGTGACAACCAAAAATGTCATCAGACATTATCAAATGTCTCCCCATTGAGAACCACTAAATATAAAACCTTGGCTCAAAGAATCCTGCTTTACATAAATATGTTCTGCAAGAAAGTAATGTGGCTTTCAAACCAGGAAATAGAGGCAGTGAGGGGCCATCAACAGCCATTGCTTATAGAAGGGCACTGATGAGGAGGCTTGGCTTACAATCCAGCTACAAAGGGACCAGAGCTTACACTACCACTGCAATGGCCTCTTTGGGGACCTGAGCGTTTAGTAGTCAAAGGCTGGCCAAGAGAAGTCAAATTTGAATTCTAAATAACACAAGCTCCTTAGCCTCATTCAATCCTTTCTAAACCCCACAGCTGAGGAAGCGGGACTACCTTGTTGCTTTCAACCACGTAAGCCCTGCTGGGAAACCACAGAACCAACTGCATGTCTTTTAATTTAAAGGAAACAAATTAGAAAAGGCACAGTGTTTTAAAAGAAATTGTTTTTTAAAAGATGTTTTCATTAAGAATTCTAAGACCAAGTTTACAAAATGTCTGAGTCACAGGCAAGAAACCTAGCTTTTTTTTTTTTTTTTTTGCTTTTTTTTTTTTGGTCAGGAGCAAATTCCTTTCAAGAACAAAATAAGGTCAATGGGTCACGAAAGCTCCTTTACCTTAGCTTGACTCCTTTAAGATATGAAAGTATTGGTCACCAAGGATTGGTCAAGAAGGAATCTCTGTTCCTCATTTAGTGCTTTCAAGTAACAGACCAGACAGTCTTAGCCATTCACTACCCGGGTTTCAAAGAAGAGCCACTTCACAGAACAGTGGGGTTTCCTGGGCACACTTGCCTTGGCAGAATTGTATGGTTGACTACCCAATATCCTCCCATCTATTCTTCCCTTTACTAATAAAACTCCAATTTTGTTGGATGTGACAATTTACCTAACATTTTTTAAAAAGGGGGAAGGAGGTACTTTCCCCAGGTTCTCACGCAGTGGGGCAGCTGCTTGCCCCACAGTTCTGACCAATGAGAAGTAATAGCAAATGATCAAGTGGGGCTTCCAAGAAAGCTCCTTAAAGTAGAGGCAAATTAATGACCTCTGCCTTTTCCTTTGCTCTTTTTCCTTTCCTTCTTCCTGCCTGAACACAGACACCACACAGAAGATGGAACAGAAATCTCATGACCGTGAGATAACAAGCCCACGCTAAGGAGGGCTGAGCAGAAAGACAGAAGGAAACACAGTACCAATGCTGGTGTATTAGTTTCCTGAGGCTGCTATAACAAATTATTATAAACTTGGTGGCTTAAAACAACAGAGGTTTATTCTTTCACAGTTCTGGAAGTTGGAAATCGGAAATCAGATAGGACCATGCTCCCTCTGGGGGCTCGAGGAGAGAATCCATTCCTGCCTCTACCAGCTTCTAGGGGCCACAACACGCCAATCTCTGCCTCTGTAGTCACATTGCTGCCTTCTATTCTGTGTCTACTCTCCCTCAGCTTTACTCTTATATAGCGCCCACCCAGGTACTCCAGCATGATCTCAAGATAAATAACTCAATTATTCATGCAAAGGCCCATTTTCCAAAAAAAGTAATATGTAAGTTTCCAGGGATTTGGATGTGGACATATCCTTTGGGAGTCCACTATTCACTATACCTGGATTGCCTCCCTCAAGACTTCTTATTTATCTTCTTGCCTCCACCCCCTCAAAATAACAATCTTTATTAGTTTAAGCCACTGTTTTCCAGGTTTCTGTAACTCACAGCCAAATACATTCCCTAAGAAATAGACTGCTTAACTCAGGACAATAGGAAGATTTCAGGGATGGATCCTGAGTATAATTTAAACCACCTGGGTTCTAAATCTCTGTTTTGGCTTTTTTGCATAGAAGATCAAGACATACTCTCAAATCCTAGTCCATTTCTCAGTGTGGACCCCAGAATACCAGAATTACCTGGAGTGTTTATTTAAAACTGTAGTCCTTTGTCCCCAAAATGGATTTGCTGTATCAGAATCTCTGGGAACTTCCATCTCTAACAAGTACCCATGAAGGCTCTTATGTCCACTGATGCTTGAGGAATACTGCAGTTCTTCCTGTTTTTTTACACTGCCTGTCTGCATACTGACCTCAATTTAAACGATTCATCTTTATCACTTGGTGTGGATTGTCTGCCTCAAAGTCTGTTAATTTTGTATTATAGTTTAACCTGTTTATCTCTGTTGATTAAACAAAATCTGTGTTTCCTTACTAATAAAAAAATTATCTTTCTAGAATTGAGTCTTTCCAGACTTCAAAAGCTACCTGATAACCTAGCTGAGACTTTTATTGTGGATGCTTTGTAAAAATGTGTTCTCAGTTACTAACTGCATAGCCAAAACATATAATAAAATCAGATCAGAGGAAAAAAGGCAGCACCCAATGTATGAGGATTTTTGTTTCTACAGAAGGACAGATACCATGCATTATGGAGTACATGAAAAACAGGACTGCCCTCAGATTCATGACTCCATTGAGATTAATCAAATCCCTGGTTTTTGAGGAGGAGTTCATTATATGTTCCTTTGTCCTTAATTTCTTTTATTCTCACTTTTCAACTTTCCTCCAGAGAGTGTGATGTGTGACATTTGGGATCAGGTGGTAATTCCAAAGTGTGGCTCCAGACCATCCAATCACTAGTTATAAGTCCTTCCTAAGCCCCCACAATTTTGCCATCCACCAAGTATTAAAGGAGTCCTATTTCCCTCCCTCATTTACAGAAAAGGGAGGAGCATTATCTGAGGAGGCAGGCTTTGAACCGCGTTTTTAACTTTGGCATCAGCCAATACAACAACAGTCAGAGGTTGAGCCCTGAATCCCACTCTGAATTCAGGCTGCTGGTAACAAAGGAGCATACAACTAAAGTCGAGTGGCGACACAGCAAACCGGCTGCACAGAAAAGGCTTCATGCCAAGGAGACGCTGGTCTGAATCACATTAAAGGTCAAAGGAAAGGATTGTTTTATTTCCTAGAAACTGAACCACCAGAACCACACCCACCTCAAATCCCTTCCAAATCCTCTAAACTCAGCTAAGCCAGCCCCAGATGGGGGAAGGGGTGGTGAGATTCCTCTGGCCTTAAAAGTGCTGTGACACATTAACTGCTTCCCTGCTAAGAACCTTTGCAGTCTCCAGAGCTGAAACCAATGCGTGCTGTTCAAGGCCCCCAAATGAACATTTGAGCATTTGTTTCCCCATGTGTGCTGGGATTGTTCTTCTGCCAGGCCTTCCCACCCAACAGGGGACCTCCAAACCTACAGCAGAGTAATCACCACACCTACTGATGTTTCAAATATTGGCACAAGTTGAGAGGACCTGGGGCCGCTTTCCATGGGGCTCCACAGAGGCTCCGCCTCTGGTTGTCTGGTTTCTGTTTAAAGGGCACAGAGGGGGTTAACCCACTTCGGTCTCCCCACACCACTAAGCATGCTTAGAAAATGCTGCCAGAGAAACAAAACCCCATTCCTTTCCCACTTGTGTTGGGTTCTGTGTTGAGACTGTTTTTAGCTCTGAAACTGGACAAATTTATCTGTCAAAATCCTTTTCAGAAGTCTACAAATGCCACCTAGTATGAGTAAGTTCTTCCTACTCTGAATCCCTGTAGCATTTCACATCTATATCCTGTATAAGACCTTTAGTGTAGGCTGCCTCGTTTTGAATCTAGGTATATATATAAGTCTGAAAAAAGTCCAGCCATGAATGCCTCTATTTTTCATACTACATGGTTGGATACATTCCAGATAGCCCTAATAGGTCATATCTCCTTCTCTTCTATATGTCCCTAGTAGGTATGCAGTATAACCTTAAATAGAGTTAGTTAATGAGAAATTATCTTTAACTGGATTAGGAAATTTTAAAACAACAAGTGTTTTTGATTTGGAGGCTATCAGAAAATGTTGTGTGGGAAATGAATGGATCAATTTTACACTTCAGGCCAAAGCAGACTTGACCAAAAACATCCCTGACTGACTCATATAATGATTGTCCCCCGCCCCCCACCCATATTCAGAAACGAACCTCCAGCTCTAAGTCTCCTAGAAGATGGGCTGTCACAGTAACCAACACCAAATTTCCAATGCTATGAATTAGAAAGGATATGCAATGGCACTGATGTCATTTTGTAATGTTTAAGAACATCATGTGTGATGGGAGATTTAGCATCAGTGCAGCTGCCTCCCTATTCAGAGGCAGAAAATGAGGATAAATAGGAAAATATTGGTTAGGTAACTAAGGATAATAGAATCTTCGAATAAAGTATCCAATTGTCAGTAGGATATAATTATACCCATAAGTGAATTTCTTCAGAGTTACTTGCTCTTCAGAGATTAGATTGCCACCAGGCCAAGTCTCATTTTTCATGGCCCACTCCAAGGACCCTCCCCATCAGCAAAGGAAATTAAAGGTCAAATGGCTTTTTGCAGAAAACAATTTATCTCCAGTTTCTAGATTTTCATTTAATAAGAATTTATTGAATGCTAAATGTGGACCTAACATAATCAATGCTAGGCACCTCCAAAGATACCCTCCAACCATACCTCCTGGTGTTTACTTCTTACATATGTGGTACCCTGCTCTTAATCAGGGCTCTCATTTTTGAGACCCCGTGACTCCTTTTGAACAATAGAAAGTGGCTGAAGTGCAACTGCGTGATTTCTAAGCCTATCTCATAAGAAACTTCAGCTTCCACTTTGATCTCTTTGGAGTGCTTGCTCTGGGAGAAGCCAGCCACCAAGAAGTAAAATGCCCTGAGATTTCCATGCTTTGAGGAAGCCCAAAGTAGCCATGTGAAAGGCCATGAGAGAGACAGAGACAGAGAGAGACAGAAAGATGCCCAGACAGCCTCTAGCTGTCCCAGTTACCTCACATGAGAATCAGACATGTGAGACAAGAAGCCATCTTGAATGTCCAGCCCAGTCAAGGCTTCAGATGCCACTAGTCTCTTCCACCATCTGACTACAACTGCAAGAGAAACCTCAAGAAGAAGAACAGCACGTTTAACAAAAAATAACCATGAGAGATCATAAATTGTTGTTATAAACCTCTAAGCTTTGGGGTGGTTTGTTATGCAGCCAAAGATAATCAAACTAGTTCCAAAGAAACATTTATTTTTATTAAAAGGCAAAGGCCTTGCCCTTGGAGAACTTAGATTACAGGTGAGGCAGCAACACACCCACAGAAAGCAACATAATTACCCTATAACATAACTCATTTGCAAATATAAAAACAATCTTTTCCTACTTAGGAACTGCTTTAGGAGGATTGCAACTGGGTGTGTAAAGGAAGAAAGTGACACCAGCCTTGCCAAGGACAGTAGCCAAATGAATCCTGGCAGTCAATGAGGAGACAGCTGTCACATCTACAAAAAGAGTAAAGACAGAGCTGAGAAACTTTGATGAAATGTAGAGCAGAAAAGTGAGCAGAGAAAAATGGCAAAACATATTGCAAAAAAAATTTAAATGTTCACATTAAAAATATAACCAAATGAAATACAAATTAAATCAAGACACTATTTTTCAACTAGTAGATTGGCAAAGATCTTTTCAGAATGGTAATATTCAGGCTTGCAGGATTCAGTGAAACCCATGCATCCTTCTGACAGAAGTATACTTTAAATCAGGGATCCCCAGCTCCTGGCCTGTTAGGAATCTAGCTGCACAGCAGGGTGTAAATTTGTATTTACAGCCACTCTCATTGTTCACATTACCACCTGAGTTCCACCTCCTGTCAGGTCAACGGAGGTATTAGATTCTCATAGGAGCATGAACCCTATTGTGAACAGCACATGCAAAAAATCTAGGGATCACAGAGAGATCTAGATACGACCTGTAGTTGCAGGAAAACAAGCTCAGGGCTCCCTTGATTCTGCATTATGGTGAGTTGTATAATTATTTCATTATATATTACAATGTAATAATAATAGAAATGCACAATAAATGTAATGTGCTTGAATCATCCCAAAACAATCTCCCCACCACCACCTCCACCACCACCACATCTGTGGAAAAAATTGTCTTCCGTAAAACCAGTCCCTGGTGCCAAAAAGGTTGAGTACTGCTGCTATAAATGAATCTGATCTTTCTGGCAATATGCATCAAAGTCTTTAAAATAATTATATCGCTGGCCTGTTACTGAATTTCTAGAAATTTAACCAGAGGAAATTTAAGCCATTTCAAAAAAAATAACTATGTAAGGTTTTTTTTTTGGTATAGATTAAATTATAATAGTTAACTTACTAATAATAGCTTATAATAATAAATTAAATCATCTAAATGTCCAGTGATAGGGAATGATAACTACTAGCATGGAATAGGCAGCAACCAGTTATAATTATAACCAACACACCAACTAATCAAAACCAATAGACCAACCAATCATAACAGATGCACCAACCAATTAGACTGAAAGTACAAATAGCCTTACTTATAGCCACCATGTTGCATAACAGCTGAATGTCAGCCTAGGGGTCCCCCTCTATGTAATGGAAAATTACACAACTGTTAAAAATCATGTTTTTAAATAATGTTTAATGACATCACAGTGGAAAATTAAGTGGAAAAAAAAAAACAGAAAGGACCTTATATGTATACACATACAAATGTATCCATACAAAAAAGGAAAGCAAATATATCAAAATATAGTGGTTGTCTTGAGTAATGGGATTATCTGTCTTAATTGGTGGGATTATCGGTGACATATTATTTATGCATGTTTCTATGTTTTCCAAATCATGTATGACAAACTTGCATTATTTTCACAAGTTATCAGAAAAGGTTGCGTCATATAAAAAGAAGAAAACACAAGTAATCAGAGGGCTGTGGTTGGTTGAAGTGCATGAAGTTTGATTGAGATTGATTTGCAGAAATGAAAGGAAGTTCTAGTTTGGGATGGACTGTGGGAAACTATAGGAACTTGAGAATGAGAATGGACCAAGCATGAACAGAATAAATGCCAAGTGCTTCAATGGGAAATGAGAAATGACGACAGGAAACCATGTTGTATGCAGGCTATTCTAACAGCTAGGAGAAAGTCCGGTGGGGAGAGGACAGAAAGGAAGACTAGCCAGAGGGCTTCTGCTCCAATATAATATTCCTGGCAGCTATATCAACAGGCATATGCATAAATACCCATGATTTATGTTTCTTTCACCCTGTCAGGATTTTGACTTTAGAAAAATACATCTGCCATGCATCCTTTAACATGTATCTCATCAACAAATGAGGCTATCGTATTTTCTCATAGTTAAGGGTATGTATGTATCGAAAGGGGGAAACAAGAAAGAAGTAGCACACTAATACTGGTTCAAGGTCAGAATTTTTACTTACCCCATGGCAAAAGAGCTTTGCATCAGACATGTAAAGGCATGCCTCGCTCCTTTTTTACTTTTTGTTTGGAAATAATTACAAACTTACAGAAAAATTGCAAAAAATAGAGTAGAAAAAAGAATGTTCATATGTCCTTTTCCCAGGTTCACCTACTGTTTTATCTATTTATTTTGTTCTCTCTCTTTCCCTTTATCTATATATATACACATAACACATGCAAGGCTGTCTGGAAAGTATCCAGCCATGTAATATGAAAAATAGAGGCACTTATGCTTGGGATTTTTTCCAGACAGCCTTCATGTAACATATAGTTAATAGTAAGTTATGCACATCATGTGTTTTTTCTAAAATTAGGATACTCTCTTATGTAACCACACTCCAGTCATCAACTTCAGCAATTCTAACATTGATGAAATAATTTTATCTAATCTGTTGCCCATATTCCAATCAGTTAACCTAATAATGTCCTTTGTTACCATTTTTCTCCCCTAACACAGATCCAATCTAGAATCAGTTACTGCATTTAGTTGTCATGTCTTTTTAGTCTCCTTTAATTTGGAACAAATTAAGTCCACTAATAATTAAACACACAAAAGCATTCCTCTTGATTTAGACATCAGTTTCATTTGAATTACACACTTCCCAGATCAATTTTGCCAATGAATCCCTGCCAACCCATTACCCCAGATTTGCTCTTACTGGTCCTCATCCTGTCTGATCCCTCTTACACTAGAACTCCAGGTAACACAAAGTCCATTTGGGTGGTGGGTATATGTCCTCCCAAAGCATTTTTCTCCTTAGCTTTAAAAGGACTCATGGCTGCAAACTGTGTTCCAAATAAGTATGAGCCGGTGATCATTTCCTTTAAGAGACCATATTCCTCAATGCCTGACTAGAGAATGCAACACAGACTCTTCTGTGGTGGTCAATTACCAAATCAGTCCATTGCCTTAGAATATTTTCCCAATCCCCGCCTCCACCTGTCTCCTTCAGAAGTACCATGATGACCCTTTGACAGCCAGCCTGACAAGGAGCCCATTCCTCTTCAGTTACTCTGATAAATGTAAGCAGAGATGGCTGTGGTTGATAGGCACAACGAAACCAAGGCTCCAGATGAGAACTTTTGATGACTATAGTTTCCACCTGAGCCTAGGAGACAGGTATTAATCCACATAAATGCTATAGCCAAACCATATGGGTGAGGAAAACTTGACTACTAGACTGAAATCACAGACACACTGTAAACTGAAAAACCACACCTCTCCTGATGTCACAGTTTATTTGCATGCAATCTCAGCCAAATCAACATTGCCATCTTAATCAAGAGGGAATTACAGGCTTCAACAGAGAGGTAATACTGTTAGTAATTACATCCGAGCCATTTTCAGACACATTGCATGCTGAGCTGAATATTTAAACAGATATGAGAAGAAAGAGAAGAAGAAAAAAACACAGAGAGAACTTGAGGGCTATTTGTGCTCCGAGTGGCAATTTAAGAAGTCAATGTGTTTACATTCAAACTTTAGAATGGAAGTGCCAGACCAGGAATCTCAAGGTCAGGGAAAGAAAACAGCAATGGCATTGTGGATGGGCACCATGAGTGGAGGGTGCTGCAATCTTACGTGAAACTATCCAGACTTTTTTTCTTTTAATCAAAGTAAATTATCTCTGGGCATCTTTTAGGGGGGAAATTCCAAGTACAGTTGCTATATAAGACATGGAGAGTTTGCAACTTGCCAGAGATACAATTTGGGGGAAAAGGTCCCTCTGGCTAACTGTGAACATGTTCATGGAAGCCCAGGGCACTGTGCCCAGCTAATTTCTAGCAGCAAATATAAATTAAGGGAGGTGGGGATGGTGAGAGAACAGATCGAATGACATTCATTTGTATTTAAAGTTTTGTAAATATTTTTCATCCATTTTTTTCTCCTCTGTATTTGTATTTCAGTATTTGAGAAAGAGGACTTGCTTAAATTGAGAACGTATGAAATGGTGTTGGTGAATAAGGAAATGTGATTTTCTTAATTTCAAGTGCAGGCAGCATCAAAGCAGTGGAGGTGCAATGGAAGAGACACAGCTTTAGTTAAAGAAGAAAAATGGCTTATAATTAACTCTGAGACTGGCAGCTTGAGCCATGCTGGCCTCAGCCCAAAAGGGCTTTGTTTATATGCAAATGACCTTTTCTAAAGCACTAGAAAACACTTCATTTCCTCAAGGAGTATATTACTCTTGATATCTTGTCTGTGCTACTCATTTGGTGTGTTTTTTTTTTGTTGTTGTTGGGGTTTTTTTGTCTTTTCCCCCCTGATATTTCTAAAGCAAATGTCAACTGTAGCTCCTATTAGATGTGATCACAAATTCCAAATTAATCCATTTTTACTGGTCAAATATTGCCCCATGTAAATGATTTTACCATCATAGCTCTATTATAGTGGTGACTTATTAACAGGATCCCCCAGGATCGAAGTCAGCCAAGACACAGAGAGAATGAGGATGTTGGGATTCTCAGGGCTGTCTTGGTGACAGCTGCAATGAGGCAGAGGAGCTTCCATCTCTGTCCCTGGTCCTGACACGTCTGTGGTGCCAGAGCTCAGGCCAGCTGGACACAGAGCTGCTCTCACAGTCTGGTGCACCCCCAGTGTGCTGTGGGTGTGCTCAGGGTCCTCTTGGCCAAGTGCTATCTGGAAAAACCAGAATGCCGTTTGCCAATCCTGCTCCCTACACACACAGAAAACACAGAGCCTTAGCCCACCTTTCCTGAAGGAAAAAGGTGAAACAAGGGGCTCTGATTTCTGGGGCACAGCAGGATCTTGTAATACTGCATGCTGTGATAAAGTTCTATCAATGAAGGGTGCTATTGGAATGCTGCCAATCTAATCTCCAAGGGGAGGTCAACTGACCTCCTCCAAGGACTCCCATCTGGTATTACTCCCCATTTGGTATTCATTGGTGTTTTCCTCTGAGGAATCCTCCACCCCAAATATCCAATCACCGAATACTGCCAATTTTCCATCACAAAATTTTTACATCTGGTTTCTTCTTCTCCCAGTCCCAAAATGGCTTCTTCATCACCTGCCATTTATCTGACTATTGAAAGAACTGCTTACCTGGACTCATTGCCTCTGACCACTAACCTTCAGCACAAATTTTACCCTGCCCCAGAGAGAGAGATGGATGGATGAGTAGACAGACAGAGAGACAGAGTCATGTCACCTGATGATTCAAAGCCCTTCGTTGGTATATTAGTCTACTGAGGCTGCTACAACAAAATACCACAGACTGGATGGCTTAACCAACAGAAAATTTTCTCAGGAGTTCTGAAGGCTGGCAGTCTAAGATCAGCAGGTCTGGTTTCTTCTGAGGTCTTTCTCCTTGGCCTTCAGATGTCTGCCTTCTTGCTGTGTCTTCACACGGTCACCCTTCAGTCTATGCGTGAACATGTCTGGTATCTCTCTCTGCGGTATCTCCTCTTTTAATAAGGATACCAGTCCTATTGGATTAAGACTGACCCAAATGAGCCCCTTTCAATTTAATTACCTCTTTAAAGTCTTTATCCCAAATACACTTTAATCCTGAGATACTGAGGATTAGACTTGAAGGTATTTGTGGGGAAACAATTCAGGCTATAACACTGTTTGACTGATAGAATGTGGTGGAAGAAGTGATGTTATGTCCATTTCTAAGCCCAAGCTTGAAGAAATCTGGAGCTTCTACCTCCTGTCTCCGTGATGCTTGCTCTTGGAACCCAATAGTCATGCTGTGAAGAAACCCAGGCCACATGAGGAGGACCTGTGTAGGTGTTCTGGCTGACAGCCCCTGCTAAAATCCTATCAACCTCTAGATATGTGGGTGAAAAGCATTCCAGATGACTCCAATCCCAGCCTCCTGCTGACTGCAACCACATGGAAGACCTCAGATGAGAATCTCCTCGTTGAGCCCAGTCAATTTCCAGAACCATGAGCATTACATTTTAAACCAAGTTTTGGGATGATTTCTTACATAGCAATGGATAAACAAACCATGGTTTTTTGTGTGTGCAATCCTTCAATTATAGCATTGACAATTAATATAAAACACAAAACACTGTTCCAGCCAAATACTACACTTTTGTCAGCTGCTGGTTTGTAACTTTTGTTTGCTCTACCAATTTCCAAACACCTGGAGTACCTACTAACAGCCTGTTTTTTCATACCTTTATGCATTTACAAATGCTGTTTCCTTTATGCAAGCATTCCAACTGCTTAGTGTCCTTGGAATAGGAGCTTATTAACTTTTATCGAAAAAAATAAACAGGTGACTAGATAGTCAAGGACTAACTATGCTGAGGTCACTTCCTGTCTTCCTTGATTCTCCCTTGAATCCTTATCATAAACCCTCTTTAACTAAGGTAGGCAGATCTGGCTCTGTCCTTGCCACTTGCAACACAAGGGCCTTGACATGTTATATAACTTTTATTCTCCAGTTTCCCCTACTTGAAGAATTTTTAGTGATGTCTTTCCTGTTTCTCTGGATTGCCTCCTTATTCTCTAATTTCATCTTTCTTCTGGCAATTCTGTTGTTTATCCACTTTTCTCTTTAATGGCTTTCAATTATTCAAAAAAGATTGTCAAGCACCATGAGTTCACCAGAGACTGAACTCTGAATACAGAGGTTACAAAGATGGGCACACCGCACATTGTCGCTGAAGAACTCACCTTCCAGTAAATGGGAATGCCTCTCATTTAATACTCACATGCACTTGCAACTAGAGACGAACTGTTGATATGCAAGTCTATCACTATCCAATTAATCCTTATTTTTCCACAATAGTAAATCAGAAAGAAAACTTCATTTTACAGTGATAAATTCTTGGCTGCCTGACTTTTTCCTCCATCCCAGCTGCTTAGTGACAATCAACTTGTTTCTTTGCCCTTAGACTAAAACAAGTTTCTTTAATCTTGCGACTAAAATTATAGCTAGATGTCACTTAAATATTTCCCCTACCTCTAGACTCTCCACCACTCTGGTTCCTCCCAGACAACACTGATAGATGAATCTTTTTAAAATGCCATCTAAAATCTATCATTAGATGCTGTCCATATGCCAGATGTTGCTCCAAACGCCACCGCCTAAAAGTCAAAGGCATCTGAGGCCTGGCCCCAACCTATTCCTCCTGTTTCCTCTTCTGTAGCATCTTACATGAACCCTGGCTCCAGGCAAACATATTTCCTTGTTATCCCTCAAAACATCAGAATGTCTCCCCCAGCTCTATGGGGGAAGTGTCCACTTCACAACTTACCCTACCCAAGCCCTGCACTTGCTTGAGAGATCTCACAAACTCTTCCTTTCATGATGCCTTCTTCTATAGCCCAGGATCTTAGAAGCAGAAACTTCTGTGAACCCAGGTGGTGTAGACTTCTATAAACTCAGATATACTCCCTATCTTTGCCATCTCTCTGCCTGTAGGTTCCATATCTCTAGAGACTGTGAGCTTTTCAAAGGCAAAAGTCACATTTTGCATCATTTTGTATACCCAGAACCTAGCATGATGCCCAATGGTAAATACTCAATGAATGTCTGACAATCATACCCAGTTGGATGTGTGTAACTTGTATGTGTGTTTGCTTGGTTATTGATTAGACACAACCCAACTGACTGTTAAACACCTCACTTTGGTCAATGAGGGTGGCCTTCTGACCTGGTGATAATGTGTAAAACTGAGCAGAATTTCCTGGCCACTCACTAATTAAGTAATTGACTAGAGTTTATACATTGTAAACACCACCGAAAGAGATGTGAAATCCTGTTTCTAGAACAAACCACGCTTACCTCTCAACAATGCATGACACTTGATAACCCCTGGGAACTTACCAAAACATTATGTGAGGAATGGGCTAAAGGCACCAAAAAAAAGGAATCAAAATTATTTTCTTATCTTTATCCCACAGGACCCTAGAATTAGCATCCATGCCAAAACAATGAGAAAGTAGCGGGTCAACAAGTATCTAGCTATAAATATGTGAAAGCTAAACAAAAAAACCCCAAGGCAGTGGGTATAATAGGGAAAGCATTCTGCTCAGGGGAGCTGAGCTCACTTCTCACTTCTTGAATGTGGAATGACTGGATTCTAACAACCTCTGCTGAGTGCCTGTGAAGGGGAGAAGGGTGTAACCTTTAAGCAATAGAGCAGTATTGCCCTATCCATATGCAATTAATGTGAGGATTAAGGAAGAGTAAGTGCCCTGGATTCTAGTTAGGTTTTAAGTGGTGCTTCATAAGACAACTGAGACATTAAAACCTGACCAAGAATTGCCAAGTTGAGGCAAAGCTTTCTAAATCATTTTTCAAGAGCTTAATAGAGTGTTGTACAGTTGTTTGTGAACCCACAAATACAGACAACACATTACGACTTTTACTTAAATGTCATTGTCTAGACACATTTAAATATTTCTATTGAAGACTCCCCGTTCTATAGATGATTAAGAGTAGGGGCAGGAAACATTAAATGACTAACTTGCAGTCACACAGGCATCCTGACCTAGAGGTCAACAGCTTTCCACTGTACCCACGGCCCCTAATTCAAAAAGGATAGGACCTCTGGAGAGAAAGTATCTGAAGATAAAGTGCCTACATTAAGGGACTTTTTGAAAGTATTTAACATACATTTGTGGTTATCAAAAAAATTGGACTTCTTAAGTTGACTTCCTGGACCAAAGATGGCAAACTGGATTCTCTCCAGGAACTAATCTGACCCATTGTCAGAAGCCCCATGTTGACAAAGGTTCCAAGGCTGCCTCTGGGTTTGGTAAGAAACACTGATGCGATAGATTAATGATGTCTGCCATGGGCAAGGAGAGTCATGTGTCAGTAACATGGTTGCCATGTTTGTACCACTTTGATTTAGACACACAAATATTGAACTTATCATGGGCTTTATCTGGCTCTGACTGGCACTTGAATTCATTCCTCTCCATGCAAAAAATAGCTTCTTGGATGGGTCAGCTTCCTCATGGAGGAATGGCAGGGGGCTGTGATCACCTGGCAGAACCATCCCATTGGAAGGCTGAATCAGTGTGTCTGAATTATTAATATTTGCTTTGTAATACAAGGTCTGGCACAAATAATGCCCCTTTTTTGTGAGCTGGTAATCTATACCAAATCTTTTATTAAAAAATCAAAAAAAAAAAAAAAGAAAGAAAGAAAAGAAAATCATAAGCATGGAATTCTATAACATAACAAATCATACTCAAGCACACTTTAGATGACATTTTAGGTGAAATGTTCAAATTGCTGCCCATTTCATGTGACACATTCACTGACAAGGTCCGGCATTACTTCTGCCCAATCCTGTATATATCAGGAAAAATGCACAGAATATGAAGGTTCCAACTTTTCTTGAAGACAAGTACATCGCTCATCTTGGTGACTGGCACCTCACAGTGAAAAGAGTGAGCATATTGTTTATAATCTGCCATATGTGAGATAGTATCACATTTTAAAATATTAACTGATTTCTTTCTCCCATTATTTATCCCTTTTCCCTTTTCTATTTCTATCCCCAATTCCCACTTCAAACTGAGACCCTATTTTTGGTGGAAGGATTTGACAAGACAATAAACCTAAAATCACCTGCCAGACACTTGGACACATTTTGTTTATTCATTCTTCACTTGTGGACATTTGTGTTATTTCTACTATTTATCTATTAAAAATAATGCCGTTATGCATATTTGTGTACAAAGTTTTGTGTGAAGATACGTTTTCATTTGTTAATGAGGCAGGTCCTCTCTTGCCTTGGTTTCTTTTATCAGAAAAGCCAAAGATTTCCTGATAAGTTTTCTCTTTGTTTCATTGGCCAGAGTTGAGTCACAGGGTTACCTCTCTGTCTGTTAAATAAGACCAGAAAATAGAATGTTCCTGGTTTACTTGATCATAGGAGTTGGAAAAGGGAAAAATAAGTTGGGAATGACTATGGTTATCCAACTGACATTGTGCTTCCTATGGAGATGTGCCTACTTGCATCAAAGGCACCTCCAAATCATGTGCAGCTCTCAGCTGATCACCCGCTCCCTCTCACAAAATCTGGCTTCCTTGACATTTCTTTCCCTTACCTGGGATTTGATCAATCTGCAAATCCTGTTTTGCCTCCTAAACTCCTCTTGAATCTGTTCACTCCCTTCCACCCCTTCCACACTATTTAGGAAACTTTCATCTCCTCCCTGCACTGACACAATTGTTTGACTCTCTCCTCCCCACAACTCATTCTCTACACTGTGCCCAGAACCACAGCTTCAATGTGCACATTAGCTCATGTTGCTGTGATCCTTAAAATCCTGCAAAGACCTCTCATTGCAAAAGCACTGATAAGGACTAAACTCCATCAAGCACCATTACGAACTTGCCTGCCTCAAGCCTCTGCACATACTATTCTTTCTGGCCCCAATATCTCCCTCTATTCTTTTGTCTAATTAATTCCCATTTATCTTCAAAGCTTAGCTCAAACATCCTTCACTCTAAAAAATCTTCCCTGATTCTCCAAACCAGGGCAAGTCCTCTGTTGTATGTTCTTACAGCATGTATTTTTGCCTTCTTCATTTAACACATACAATTAACTCAGTGTGTAATTATGTGTTTAGCATCTGTCTTTCCTGTAGAGAAGTAAGCTCCACGGGCCAGGTAAACATTGTCTTGCTCTTTGCTCCTCCCATGCCTCACACAATATCTCACACATGGGAGGCACTAAGATAGTTGTTGAACAGATATAAGAACAGAGCCAATTACTAACACAAAGAAAGCCACTGAAGCAGCTTTGCAACTGGGGAGCACAGGAAAGAAGGGAAGGTTGAAGAGATTTTATTTCTTCCAGAAAGTATGATATTGCCTTCCTTATGTACATAGTCTTCAGGCAGTAGCAGACTTTATGTGCCTGATTACTAGAACATTCAATGATATTTGCTCAGATATTATTTTCTGATTCTTTCTTATTTCAAGTTCAAGTCTCTAGAGGGCTAGGTTAATTTTGAATAAAGTACCTGAAGAATACTACTGTGGTGTTAGGTACAAGGCAGATATTGAATAAAGACTTTGGGTTTAAATAGTTTAATGTTTATTTGGGGACAAGTGGGTTAGGGAGGGGAGAAAGGGGAGGGGGTGGGAGAGGAGGGGGGAAGCTAAATATAAGGTGATGGAAAGAGAAGTCACATTAGGTGGTGAACTTATTATACATCAAGTTGACAATGCACTGTAGAGTTGTATGCCTGAGACCTGTGTGGTCCTTGCTAACAGATGTCACCCCAATAAGTCTAACAATAAAAATGAATTTAAAAAAAAAAGACTTTGGGTTTAATTGAATCCTGGTATCACCAAATTATAGCATCAGTGGCTTCTAGTCTCCAAAAACATTGTAAGGAGAGAGGAAAAAGTTGTAAGTGCTTTGAGGACAAGGACAGTACATTATAATCTGCACCTTGCCTGACACACAAAGGACCAATAAATACCCAATGAATTGGGACCCATTACAGGTCAGGCACCCCAAGGAAGCCTGACAATGAACAGACCCACTCTGCTTTCCTATTGTCTCTCCTACAATCTCTCATAAGAGCTCCACTTTACAGAAGAAAGAACTCTATACCCAAGTCTGGAATGAGTGACCTGCTTTAGAAGAGTTCTTGTTAAAAGTCCAGACATAGAGGCTCACCTGAAAATACATCACAACTTGTCCTCTCAACTTAAGGAAACAAAAGAAGGAGCTGTGGGCTCAAGCTCACTCTCTTCTAAGTGATGTAAAAAGTGATTTTCTCCCAGTTGTTCAGACCATACCTGGTGATTTCTTTGTCCCCCCAAAAATCACCAGGTATGGTCTGAACATACCTGTGTGGAATTGCCTAATTCAGCTCAGTCCTGCTGTCCCGAAATCCTAATAGTTTAGCTTTCTCAGATCCAACCATCTCATAGAAATGACAAGTCATGCTGAAAATACACAAGCTTCTCCTTGAGTCCTGGCCTGCCTTTGCCCTGCTGCTCAGCACCAGATCACAGACAGAGCACTATTTCAATCTAGGTATCCCCACCACACCTGCTAGGAATATGCTCTTCGTGATGTTTGCCTCAGGAATCTGCTCCAGGCAACACCAACCAGCTCCCCACAAATGCTGGCTAATAATTACAAGGCCAGCACTAAGCTTTCCAAGAGAAGCCTGTCAATTATTTAATCCAATTTCAAATAAATGTCTACCAAGACAACAATATTATAAATAACATTTTTCCTGCACCCCTGTCCTATAGTTTGTTTAAAAAAAATTTTTTTTAAATACCTCATCCAATGCTTTGCATCTAAATATTTCAATTGTTAGGCACAGATAAAAAGTCTACCTTTTATATTTTTCACAATTTTACCAATAGAGAACCTTTTATGGGAGTGGGATTATCTGCTCTATAAACCAGGAACAATCTATACAGCATGGGGTGGAAATAATACTCACCAGTAAGTCCTAGAAACTGAGGCTGAAACATCCAAGTGGTGGTAAGCAGGACTTCTTATGTATCCAAAGTCCCAACAGCCTTTATGCTCTATGTCCAGGACTTGCTCAAACCCTTCTGGTAGCTGGAGAGCAAGTCCAGCCCAGCAGAGCCCCATCACAAGGCTCAGACTGAACCTGGGGGCTGCTGGTGGGGTAGCACTGATGACTCATGTCCCAAGGGCAGAGATTCTGTCTCTAGTTCCCATAGGAACCACAGGGGCTAAAGTGGCAGCAGCTCTTTAGATATTGTTTAAGTTCAATAAAGAGGGTTCCTGCCTAACCAGCCAGGACCCTTTGGATTCAGGTGTTTTCATTTTCTTATTCTTCTCTGTCCACCAGGAGCCAAGCCCTCCCAGGTGAGTCAGGTGGGGAGGGTGCAGGCCAGTTCTTACAGGTGTGAGGAAGCAGAAATTCAGGCTGTGGTCAACCAAGAAGATAGAGGCTAGCGGGAAGGGAAGTGCTACCTGCACCAGACGGTGGGTCTAAAGCAGGGTGTCACAGCCCAAGCCCGAGTTCTAGCTATAACCAAGAATGCCAAAGACAATTCCTCATGATAGCTCTTCACAGTATGGTGGCCCCTCCCTCCCTTGTCAGACTTCCTCCTCAGAAGGCCTGAGCCCCAGGTGTTACCCTGGTGTGATCCGTTCTTTCAGTTTACACAAATAGCCGCATTCAAGTGAGCAATTGGCCCCAAGGAGTTTGAGTAAGAACCAGCTCCAGGACCCCAGCCATCCCTCTCTCTCCAGACCATGACACTCCTCATTCACACACACAACTAAGGGAAGCCTCGTACATGATTATTTTAAAGAGCAAGAGAAATGTGCTTCAAAATGGTTTTCTGCCCTTGCCTGCATAGAAAGCAGTTGGCAACTTCCTCTCCCTCAAGGAAGGGGATGGGGTGGGAATGCAGGATTGGAATCTCTGGCTGGGAGCTCCCCCTGGAAGACCAGCCCACCACACACCACAGAGCCTCTGCTCCCCTCGCCAGACAAAGCACCACACACTCAACAGCCAGTTCTCAAGTTCCATGACACTGAAGCTGTTCTCCCCATCCTGCAGCAATTTCATATAGTTCACACCTCAAAAATGGAGAGTGAATCACACTTCCATACCCTGCTTTGTGTTTCTGTAATTGAGAGGAAGGATCTTCAGGTTTAGCACCTCAGCTATCCTTTTCTCAAGTAGCGAGTTTCTTTATTTAAATAGGACCATCTGCCCTCTGAGTGCCAGAGTTTTTCCCTCTGGAGCAGCTGGGCAAAGGCTGATAGTACCGACAAGTTAAAGAAGTTGGAGTGTTGTAACTGCCTTTCTTACATTACTCTTTGTTTTTGAAACTACAGAATAAATTGCAACTTGTATAGTCTGATATTTGAATCAGAATTCTTATTTCCGTTGGCAGTTTTTCAACTCCAAAGATGAAAAGAGAAAATCAAAGGCATCTGTATTTTTCTAAAACAGCACTTTGTTCTTCTCTAGCTCTATTTTCTTTCCTTTGTCCTTGAGACTCTGTGTTCCCTCTGGGGCACCCCCGAGATGAAGTCTCTGATATGAGATCTGCCTTCAGGCTACTTTCCCAAGATGGAACTCACCCTCCATTCTTCACCTCAATATTTTTCATACAGAATCAAAAATTCCTGTGCCAGTGTTCCTAGTCCAGAAGAACACACAGTGCCCCAGGATTTTTCTATGATATAAAATAAAAACTAAGTACAAAACAACATTAATATTAAACTATTTCATCCCAGTGATAAGTAATTCCTGAAGTAGTTGGTAACTGCCTATAAAATGTGACCTTGCATTCAGCCTTATTTATGTGACCTCCCCCAAAACTGGAAACTAAAAGGGGGCAATCTAATCCTTAGCAACTTCCAACTACAGATCAACTGCAATTCAATTATTTTGAAATAATCAACAAGAAAATACAACTAAAGAAAAAAATAATATAAAAGGTCTGACAATTAAGTTCACGAACTCATCCTAGAAAAAGTGCTACATGGCTCACTGCTGAATATCACTACGGTCACCTTTGAAGTACTTCCCTTGGGAAGCTGTGCACCGACACCAGTGCCTAGTCCTCCCTTCAAAGCAGTTTTGGAACTCTTTTTGTGGACTGGCCATCAGAGCTGTCATATATGAACCTTGATGTCTTGAATGTCATCAAAATGTTTCTTTCAATATTTCCTTTATTTTCTAGTAAAGAAAAAAGTCATGGAGGGGGGCAGATCAGGTGAGTAGGGAGGGTGTTCCAATACAGTTATTTGTGTCCTGGCTAAAAACTCCCTCACAGACAGTGCCACGTGAGCTGGTGCATCGTCATGATGCAAGAGTCAAGAGTTGTTGGCAAAAAGTTCTGGTTGTTTTCATCTAACTTTCTCATGCAGCCTTTTCAGCACTTCCAAATAGTAAACTTGGTTGATTATTTGTCCAGTTGGTACAAATTCATAAAGAACAATCCCTCTGATATAAAAAAAAAATAGCAACATTGTTTTGACTCTTGATTTGGACTGACGGAACGTTTTTGGTCATGGAGAATTGGCTAACTTCCATTGTGCATTTTGATGCTTCATTTCATGGTCGTATGGGTACACCCATGTTTCATCACCATGATGACACAACCCAAAACGTCATCTTGCCTCTCCAAAAGGTCTTGGCAAACTTCAACTTTACTTTGCTTTTGTTCATTGGTGACCTTCTTCGGGACCATTTTTGCACACACATTTCTCATGCCAAGATTTTCAGCTAAGATTTTCCTGTTTCTCTATCAATGTTTACTTGGTCTGCTATGCTTCTCACAGTCAGCCTGCAATTTTGATGCACAATTCAATGAGTTTTTGCAATGCTTTCTGCTCATTACTGGCCGCCCTGACCTTTCTTCATCATTGACGCTTTCTCTCCCCTCAGAAAAGCATTTAATCCATTCATACACTGCCATTTTCTTCACGGCATTATCTCCATAAACTTGGACTAACATGTCCCTGTTTTCACTTCCATTCTTGCCAAGTTTAGCAAGAAATTTAATGTTTGTTCATTGCTCTAATTCAAGCTCTGACATTATTGCGATGGCACACCAAAACATGCAACAACAATAATGAACACGATTCGGCAAGACACCACCACAGGCCGACACGAACACAGCTGTGAGACACAGATATACCAACATTATGAAACCTTACCAACTTGCTTGTACAGTACTGCCAAAATAAGTGCACAGTGGCAAGTTTGCAAACTTAATTGTCAACCCTCATATAATTGGAAAGAAATCAGTAGATGTTTGCTCAATCTAAAGACCAAAGATCATTATATGATTGATGAGAGGAAGGTGAGTCAAAGAGCTTTGGAATTCTTACTGCATCAAGCTTGGTCCATAAACATAAGAAAACAATGAAATCAACACAGTGCTGCTGGTTCTTTTGCAATCAGGACAAATATTAGAAGCATGTGAACCTGCCCAGTGATTAACTGAACCAGTCAGTGCCTCTTAGATGACTTCTCTTATGCATTCCTGTTATATGCTAGTCACTGTGAGCTGTAGTGTCCCCTTAACCTACAAGGCACTATATGGCATAGTAAATAGGAATACGGACATTGACAGGAAAATAAATTGGTTCAAATCCCAGCTCTGCTATCTGCTATCTGCTGTGTGCGATATGTACCACGGTATCTGCCCTAACGCTGAACTGCATCAATGATGTCAATGGGCTTCAATAAACTTGAGGTTCTGCCCAAGTCTATCAATGAAGTCTCCTGGCAAGAGAGAGAAGTTAGGGTGTTTTTTCCTTGGCTTCCTCTCTGCAAGGCTGCCATGGACTAACAGTGCCCCAGTCTAGAGACCCCTGCTTTGTGCAAGGTACAGTGGCTTCAGGCACCTCGCTCCCCTTCTGAGTTTTACTGACTGCTCCCTCCTCTCCTTGGTCATTCAGACCTAGGGGGAGTAACAGCTTCCATGCTCCTAGTTCCATCCATGTTTCCCATAAGCCCACACTTGTAATTTGCCCATTTTCTAAATAAACCCTCCCAAGTTAACTATTTTTATGTTTCATCTGTGTTCTTTTTGGACCCTAACGGATAAACAGCGTGATTGTGGATAAGTTACTTAACCCATCTATTCCTCTATCTAGAAAATGAAGATAATAATAGTAACTCCCCTCCTAAACTTGTGAGGGTCAAATGAGTTATTAACACATGTGAAATACTTAGAACAACACTGGCATGTGGTAAGCATAAGTTATTTATTTTTATCACCATCACCATCATCATTGTCATCATCAGGCAGTGCTGATAAATAAAGGTGACATGGCTACTGTCCTCCAGGAGCTAACTGTCTGATTTCTACCATGCTGAATTGTTTGTGGAGAGATGTCTTCTACGGAAAAGACCCAGAGAAATCTGACAATTACTACAAAAAGTAGCTTAGGGGAAATTCAGGGGTGACTTAACAACACCAGACAGGAAAGATAGATCGATGGTCATTACCAAAGGTCTCAAAGGAATTTTATATTCAGTTGCTTGCTCTGCTTTTTCTCAAGACCCTTTGATGTATCTTATCCTAGAGAGTCATAGATGGTTAGAGCTAAAAAGGACTCTAACTAGAAATATAACCCTGTTTTTAGCACCTTTTTAGGAAAAAAATTGATTTAACCAAAATAAGCTCTTAGGCCACTTAGCTGCTGACTATGCATAAGAAAAATAAGTGTGTGTGTGTGGGGGGGGGGGGGGAATACTGAGGCATTTCAGCCTTGCTCAAGGGATTCTCAACTAACCATTTGGAAAGATTTATTTCTAACCAAAGTATCCTCAAACCAAGAAAGAATATTATTGTATTCTCTCTGTAGAGAAGGGAAATGGATCTTAATAAAAGGAGGAGGAGAAGAAAAAGAAGAAAGAAAACAGAAAACGGAAGTCCCCCATCCATTCTACAGGCTGATTTATAATACCCATTAGGTTCAGGGGAATATAAATTGCTGTGTGTCCAAAGCATTTGACCAGGACTTATATTCATTTCCAGGAGTGGTAGGAAATGTGGTGGGGAGAATATAATACCCCAAATGATGAGGGGAACTCCTAGGATAGTATGTGTGCCCGTCAAATTGTGGGAATCCCGTTCCTTTGAGAGAATGAAGGGCTAAATCCATTCTTTTAAAATTGGGGATCTTTGGGGGGAAAGAAACTAGATCTCAACCCAGAATATTTTATTTCATTTCTCTGAGCCTCTATTTCCTGTAAAATGAGAGTTGTACCAGATGGTCCCTGCGATGCCTTCTAGTTTTTTATTTCTAGAATTCAGTGAATTTTAAATTGGATATTACAGATATCAAAGAGCCCCCTTCTCAGACTCAGATCCTATTACAAAGAAACAGATGAAGGCTACACCTCACTTGTGAAAGGATCAAAGTTGCTTTTTCATTTCTTTTTTTTTTTAACATCTCTGAGTAGGTTTCTGATCTTTGAATCCAAAAATTCATTTTAAACTCATCCAGTTGTTTCAAACTCCTAGTGAACAAATTTAGTTGAAAGAAATTGATTAATGAGCAGCATGCTAAAGGCCACTTCATTAATATATCCAACTAGAAAACCCATTTAGAAGACAGAATTGAAATTAGAAGGATGAAAAGACACTTCAAGCAATGTTAGATGACAAGCCAATGACTGAGAGAAGATCCTTGCATCACAGATAACCAGCAAAGTGCCAATAGCTGGAATTTATTTTTAAAAACTGCAAATTAACAAGAGTACAACAATCCAACAGAAAAATAGGCAAAAGATTACAAATAGTTCATAGAATAAAAATGGCCCATGAGCACTTAAAAATGCCCAGCCCCACTAATAATCATGGAAATGCAGATAAAAACAACAAAGACCATTTCACTCCTATCAATTAGGCAAAAATTTAAATGACTGGCAACACCAAGGGTTGGAGAAGATGTGTAGACATAGGGACACATGGCTGATAGTGGTATAAATAAAAACAACCATTTGAAAGACAAAATCTAATGAAGTTGAAGATGTGCAGAGTAGTTACACTTCTAAGTACATCATCCAGTGAAATTCTAACATAATAATTCAAGCAGCTTATAAGAATATTTTTATAATAGCAAAAATTGGTTATGATCGAAATGTCTATCAAGTAATGAAAAAATAAATTTAATATAATCCTACAAGAGGATATTATACAGCAGTCAAAATAAATAAGCTTTTGAGCCACATGTACCAACATGAATTTGTAGAAGTCTATTTACAAATATTTATAATGTTTCATTTATCTAGCATTATAAAATATGCAAAAAACTAAATTACTTATGCATGCACACATATAGTCAATGTATAAAGTCATGGATGGGATGCTTTATAGGTTTATGTCCAACTTCAGGAAAGTGGAAACAGACAATAAGGAAAAAAAAGGAAGTTTGAATAAGAAATTATTCACAGGACACAGGATATTCTACAATGTTTTGTTTATTTTTTTAAAAAAATGATCTAGGGATGGAATAGAAAAATTACAAGATGAGCCTAGAACACCTTGTGGTACCAGGAAATAAGGAAGTACTCAAAAACATGTGCATTTAGAAAGGATGTAGGAGTCATCTTGAAGGAGCTATCAGTGGTCAAATCTAGGACATTTTGGGTGACAAAATAATGATAGTAATAGATTATAGTTCACAGAATAAAGCAAATTTTATGAGTCTATGTTGATGTAAGTAAATAAGTAAATGGAAGAGAAGACATGATGGAAATAGAAAAAAAATTCACCATTTGGCAAACACCAAAGTAATAATTGTTGCAGGCAAGAATCACCAATAGATGCTAAATTCATGGGTAATGATGTGATGAAAAGCAAGATAGTTGCATAGTGGCAATGTATTTCTACACAAGATACTTATTAATACTCACTAATTACAAAAGGGGAAAGAGTAACTTCTCAGTGGAGAAACCTGGAAAACATTTCCTTAGCCTAGCGATCAAAGTGAGTATCACCAGTAATGGAATATATCAACATTGAGAACTTCCTGATAAGAGGCACTGAAAGGGGCACAAAGTCACTTCTGTGGTATTTTTGCTATAAATGCATTACATCAACTTAAACATAACACCAGACAAATCTAAATGGAGAGACATTCCACAAAATAACTGGCCAGTACAAGTATCCAATCATAAAAGTCAAAAGAAGACTGAGGAATTGTCTTAGATGCAATGTAGCACCTTGAATATTAGTGGAAAAAAATTAGTAACATCGGAATAAGGTCTGTAGATTAGTTAAAAGTAATTTATCAATTTTAATTCTCAGTTTCAATCACTGTAGTATAGTTACGTAAAGTGTTAATATTTGAGGAAGCAAGGTGAAGGATATATGCAAACTATTCCTTCTGCAATTTTTTTAAGTCTAAAATTGTTTTGAGATAAAATGATTTACAAATAGCTGACCTAAACCTGACAAAATGATAAAGTGATTAATGGTAATGAAGTATCTGTTATCTATACTTCCCTGTATGTTTAGAATATTTCATCTTAGGAGAAAAAAAATGAAGGATGTGTAAATTTAAATTTTGAGTATAAGGAATTACACAATCTAAAGAGATACTGTTATGACACAAGAATTTTTAAAAAATAACTTACTGTGGTGAGCACCCAGGCTTTGTATCTACCCATCAGAACCTGTAATAAAAAATTAGATGTGCAAACACTGGCATACGGAGTAGTCCTGGTCTTCTGAATCTTTGCTAAGCAAAACACTTGATATTGATTTCCTGTTCTGCCTGATTTTCTTTTGTTTTTCCTGTTGATTTCACTCAGAATGCTACCACACTAATATTTATCCTGATTTGCTTTCCAACTAATTCTTCACCAGCCTAGAGGTCTGGGGTCCAATTTATTTTGCAGCCTTAGAAGTAATTGTCCATTTATAGGGAGAAAACATATGAAGGGAAATAAGAAAAACAAGTGTACAGACTACTTGAGGAGATGGAAAACTCAGCTTTGAAATGTTGATGTTGAACAGCTTCATCATGACCTCCATGTGGAAATACCCTGTCAGCCGTTGGGAATGCAGGTCTGGAATTTGAAACTGCAATTACAATATGACCTGGGTATTTGGGGATTATCCACAGAAGATGTGACTTGATAAGACCACCAAGGTTTGGGAATGCAATCTTGAGGAACACCTAAATTTAAAGAGCAGGAAAAGAGAACCCGGGCTTTATTAGGTGAGAATGGAAACAGGATTATGCTTTATTACCAATAGCATTAAATGATGTAAGAAATTCAAAAAGATGAGAACTGAGTGAAAACCAGCAAATTTTGCTATTACAATATGACCTTCAGGACTCAGATTCAGCAGGTGGATGGGACTACAAGAAGCTAAGGCCCAAGGGAATGGGTAGGAACAGATATTTGATGGTGAGGAAGAGGAGGAAGATGGGATGAATGGTAGCCCTGAGAGACTAGCTGCAGTAAGGGAAGGATTTTAGAAAAAGAAGCATAAGCACACTTATAGGAGAGAAAAAGGAGCAAATACAGAAGAAAAATTATGCCCTAGAACATCGATTACCAAGGAGTAGTATGTGTACCCCTGGGAGTACGTGCTGGGCCATTCAGGGCTATGCAAAAAATTATTCAGTAAAGTGAAAAAGCGAGTATAGTAAAAAAATGCAAAATGTTCATTATGGAACAATAAATGTTAAGTTTGAATCACTGTTAATGGAGACACTTCAAAATTAGATCACAGCGAATGAACCACTGCTGTAGAAAGTTGGGGCAAAGTGAGGCAGGAGATAAGAGAGAATGCAGACCAAAGTTAGAGGGGTGTGCCAGGATGAAGAGCTGAACCTTGTGTCTTCAGTGCAGCACTGAAAGACTGAAAGGGAAGGCTTGGAGGCAGAAAGGAGAGACCCTGAGGAAGCCTTTGACTAGAGCCTCTGAGAAGTCGGAGTCAAAAATCACCTGCTGACTAAAGACTATTAGGGGAGAGGATGAAAGAAAGTAGAAAGGTTGGTGGGGTAAATTATAATTTCAAATAGCATAAATATAAATCCACTCCTACCCCAGCTTCTCAACTGATAGTTGAGCAGCCCTGGAATGCAAAAGGATCAATTCATACAGCATTTAATAAGCATGCTTTTGCATTTGTTTTTTAACTTTATTCCAATAACCCTGTGACATAACTGAATGGCTATTACTAACCCTGTTTTGTCCATGAGGAGTTAAAGGCTCTGTTGTTAAATGCCTACCGAGATTGTGCACCAATCAAAGCAAGATTAGAATTCAATTCTTTTCACTTCACTTTGTTCACTCTAAGCACTTGAGAAGAAAGTGCTACTTTACACAAATTATCCGCAGCCAACCAATTTTTTTAAAAGCTCTCAAGGAAAGCTGCCAATGTGCACACTGTCAACAGAATCATGCCTAATAATCTTATTAGTTCAACAAGAGTCTTCATTAAATTTGTTACATGGCTAGATGGGGGTTGGTAGCAGATGGTAGATATTGAAAGCAGCTCCTTACAGCTAAAAGCTGTGGGCAAGAACATTTAGCATGTACAATGATGGATGACATAGTATTCAATTTGGGGAAGGTGGTTGAGTCTAATAGAGTGACCCAAGGGTCAAGCTCAGGCTTAGTCCTATTAACATCTCTTTATGATTCTTTGGAGCATGCATAACAAATTGCTAATAGAACCTGAAGATAATCATAACTGATAGGTGACGAAAATATTAACGAGTCAGGGGAAAGAAAGTAAAAGGAACTTGATATGGTTCAAGGTTTAAAGTGGGGAGAGTAAGGAACTGCATAAGGTTTAATGTGAAGAGATTTTTCACTAAAAAAGAAATGAAAATATGCTATAGTAGGGAAAAACCCCTATTCTTAGAAGAAGCTAGAAGATGATCAGAGAAGAGGTAACAAATGATAATGCAGACAGAATAACAAACTGTCAGCCAAAAGGTTCAATTGAGTCTAGAGTTAAAATTACAGCTGGCATGCTATCACTTGCTTAACAAAAAAAAGGGGGGAAGGATAGATTTATGTGTTTGTGCACATATGTCACACACACACACACACACACACACACACACAATCTCTGAAAGGATACAGAAGGAAATAATAACCTTGGTTACCTCCAGTGGAATAAACTGGTGACCCACAAACTAAATCCAGCCTACAGATCGTTGTTTGACCTTTAGGCCATGTATAAAGGTAGCATAATCCTCATCATTCTCTAATTTACCTTACATCCAGCTGATTTCATACATTTATGTTATCACTTGGCCCTTAGAGGGAATCTAGTTGGCAGCATGACACATGCCTGAACAGAGACACAGCCATACGTAGAAATAGATAAACATAGAAAGGACCCATACAGCTAGATACAGATAAAATTTGAAAGGGTAACAACAGTGATCTCTGAGTAGTTAGATCATGGGTGACTTCTTTTGCTTACAAGAACTTCTAAATGTCCTACTCCAAACAGATAGCACATTTGTATAAATAGTAAGATAAATAGTAAGAGATGGTTGCTCTTAAATTCCTATTTAAATTAATTATCAGTTAGCAGTCTGTAGCCATACACAGTCACAGACCTTCCAGGGAGATGCGTTGGGACAATTATTTTGATAGATTTTGCTTTCTATTAGCCTTTGCTATGTCTGGAATATCTATGTCTTTGCATGTCGCTTCAACACAAACCAGGCCAGATGAATGTATACTACGGGGCAGTCACCCACATTAACTCAAAAAGCAAACCACCAGCATGGTGTCTACTTTTCTGTAAGGAAAATATTTAAAAGGAACTTAAAATTTTCTGTTTTAATAGGTAATACTTTAATGGGTAGTTTTCAAATTATTAAATAATAGTCCACATCCCCAATCCTCCAGTTCCCCTTTACAGAGGCAGCCAAAGTTCCCAGTTTATTATGGATTATTTCAGAAGTGGCCTATGCACATAAGTAATTACAGATACATAATCTTTGGGAAAATTTTGCCCAGAGCAAGTCCATTGTTTTTACCTGGGTATTACATTATAAAAATGAATTAGAAATGTATTTTTTTAAATGACGTGAACTGAGGTCACTTTCAAGTTATGGAACATCCTGGTGCTTGCTATGACAGGTACGTGGACGTTTCATTATAATGGTGGCCTCAGGGGCCATTTTCTCACTCTTCCTGCTGTGGGGAAGCTATGAGACAGGAAGCAGGGAGACTGGCAGCCTAACCGAATATTTCAACCAAGCAAATCGACTGCCTTAGTGCTTTTAATGGTATTCTTCTAATCTGATCATTATTATCCCATTCCTTTCCCATTGCCGACAAAAAGCCTATAGAGAATAGCTGGTTTCAAAAATGAAATGGGGTTGATTACAAAAATATGCAACCTTATAATTTCAGCGACAATTTATCTTAGTCAGAGTTAAGCGAATTCAAATCCAATCCATCACGTTTCTACCTCCAAATCTCCTAAACAGTCCTGAAAAGACATGGTTGTGTCTGGTTCTCCAAGGTCATTTATCATTTTTAAAAGGGGAGAGAAGGAAAGTGGTTTCCCATATAATTAAAAATCAAGAGTCCCCACTGTGGGTGCCAGGATTCTAACCGTGGTGAGTGTCTTTGCCAAGGGGGGTGCATGTGTGTTTGTGGACAATGGCCCAGGTGAGATAAACATCCCTTCTTTAATAACCCATGCCAATGCCAGCCACACTTGAAGGGATTAGGGGAGGGGTGGTCCACCTTATCATCGGAGGTTAGCACAGAACTGGTGACCTTTGCAGCCAGGTCCTGACTGGAGTGAGGGTGTTGGGGAAGATGAGGCCAGCTCTCTTCTCTCCCCTGCTCTTTCCTTCAGCAGTCTAAGTGGTGTGATTGAGGCATGCTGAAGGGTGAGCCTGTCACACAAATCTCCTCTCCAGCAGTCCACCGGAATGTAGAGATGTGACAAGAAAGGTCGTGACTCCAGAACAGAAGTCTCCCTCCTGATTTGGAGCTGTCGTGCAGGGCAGCAAGACTCTCTTGCACTTATTCCAGAGCCTGGGTGAAGACTTCCCCAGACTCTTATTCTGGCAAACGCTTTCTCCCCAACTCCAAGTCAGGAGCCTGTACCATCAGCTACTTAGAACCTGAGGCCATGTTGCGCTAAGAATCAGGCAGCGGGGTCAGTGGAATTGCTGAGGATCCTCACCATCCTGCTTAGTTCATCTGGCTTTGCCCCCGGGCTGGCTGGCTTCCTCCTCACTCACGCACATGTGGCCCCCAAGTACACTGGCCCTACCTTCAGGGACAAATCTTTGCCTTTCCCAAAGCCATCTGACCCCATTACCCCCAACACCTCTTTAACAAGATTCTCTCTCTCTCTCTCCCCCACTTTCCCCACCCTCAAAGCTGGACCTCTGTCTTTAGCCAATCTAAACACAGATCATGAAGAGATTAAAGTTAACCATATCTGATTCAGAATTTTGTCGATCAATCATTCCCTCATTCGCTCCCATTCCTATTCCACTCGGTATCTTCAGGGCTCAAAGCCCCCAGAGCTGACAAGAGACATGAACAGCACAGCACAGTTCACCCTCACCAGTAACTGGGGAAAGGCACTGTTCTTCCCTGGTTACAGAGCAGCTGCCCCATTTTCCTTAAGAAAAACACTACAAAAATGTGCATTGCTATTTGTTGTTAAAAACAAAAAAACTCTTATAGAGTAGATTAATCATCTTAGAGAGTTCTACTTTTAAGCAATTAGGAGAATAAATGCCATCTACACTCTAATGTGATAAGGCAGCTTTTTTTTTTTTTTTCTTTTTGGTATGTGGGTAGCTCCCTGACTGGGAATTGAACCCGGGCCGCAGCGCTGACAGCGCCCACGCCGAAGCCTTAAGCCATTACACCATCAGGGAACTCCCAAGACAGCTTTTTTAAAATGAACCTGCATGCTTTTCCCTCACTGAATGTGTACCAAGGGCATAAACGCTCATAATCCAATCAGGTTGCTTTACACAGGACACTTACCCTTAGATTTGGGAAGCCCATCTAACTGAAAGCACAGTGTAAGCACAATAAGGGGAAATGGGAGGAAATAGCTCCCAGGCTCTCCTTGCACCCACGGGCTGCTGGGCTGGATAAACACCAGGGACTTGATGTTCAGTTTATGCATGGAGCTATTTCTTAAAATAACATTGTACTGGAATCAAGAACATTATCATAAGTAAAACAAGGAAAACCTAATGGTTTCCAGACTAACACTTGGGGAATAATCTGAAATTAGGACGAAACGCCCTGTCTAATGAGAGCGCCAACATTTCTCAAAGGACTTCAGGGAGAACTGGGGTGAAGGCCTGTAGGGTAGGATGCTGTGCCAATAGCAGTGAGATCGCCAGCACCCATATTAATGGTTCATCTTCAAAAAGAACATCTGAATTCCATTCCTGCAGGCCTCATGGTGCCCTTGGCTTTTTCTCAGCCTCTCACTGCCTGCCTCACCTGAAAGAGAAACCACTGCTCCACGATACATGCCCACTGTCCCCACTCTATGCTCCCGGACCACACAAGCCCACTGCAGCAGTGCAAGTTGCCTTTACTCCCTCCGCCCACTGTCATCTGACCCTCTTGGCAGCTAGTGGCTTAGGCAGCACACTCTCTTCAAAGATACCTCTACCTGAGTGATAGGTGCTGAGGAAAGCTCATTCTTTATAATTTCACCCAAATCTAATAAAGAAAAACAAAACAAAACCACACTAAATATAACATTTGGGGCCATAAACCACTTGAGATAGACATGAAATTTCTACCATCAGTGACTATAATAGTGGGGAAATCTGTAATATGTGGGAGAAAGCACTATGGGGTGACTTACGCTGACATCCATCTGGAAGCAAAACAGTTGAATAGTGTCACAATATGTGGCACATACAATCATGTGTGTGATTATCAGATACAGACATTGCTTATTGTTATTGAGAAGCCCTTTTTTCTGTAGCAGCTACATTTATTAGAAAAGAGTTCCATGCACCACTAAAACTACCGCCAGCTGGTCAGAGACAACACCAACCTACAGAGGGACATGCGAGTGAGAGATGAATGCACCAGAAAGGAATCAACATGTGAGGCTGAGTTTTACTCTAAATGACTTTCTACGCACTAAACAACCCATAGTAACACTCCCATTCTTTTATTATAATTTTTCTGCCATAGTGCATTTAGCTGGAAAACACCTGAAGCCATTTTTCCCACAAAATACTAGATGAAAGTTTCAATCGACTTTCTGCTGTCACCGGATGGTTTTCGTTTAACACACAGGACAGCAAACGTTTAGAGCTGGTTTTAACACTTTCATTACGGAATGTTAATTCCCACTCACACTATGAGCTGAGCGGCTTTCAATATTAGTCGCGTGTACCTGAAGGAGGTAAATGCTGAGTGTAAAGCAATTAAAAGGAGAAAGGGTTATTTTTCTTTTGCAATGGAGAATATTAATTTTTATTTCAAGAATCAAGTCATGATTAAAAGCACATGAAATAGTTGATGGATGCTTTAGAAGCAAAAAGCCTTGGACATCATGTCATTTAATCATATTACTTAATCATTTTCTAAATAACCAGCAATATGTCCCAAGCCTGCACATCTAACACAAATGTATTTTGTAAGCTGGACACTGAAACTTGAGACAAATGAACAGAAGGTAGAAAATTATTTAATGGCACAATATGTTTGTAAGCCTGAGAAAATACTAAAGAGCCTAAGATGTCCCTTCAGACACTAGTTCATAAGGGGGAAAAAAACAACTAAGAGCTTCTATGACCCAACAAAATATTTGCCCCCCAAATTAAGAAGGGCTGACATGCCCTTGCAGATCATCACCCTGCTTCAAGACAGAGAGACAAGAATCATCTATTTGTCAAAGCCGCTAGGGGAGAGGGCTCAGCTTTCTCCTGGAAGCCTGTAGTCTCCACTGCCATCACCTACCACCTTTCATCTAGCTGGAAGACCTTTTGTTGTGATTCAAGTCTGTCCTTCCTTGGTTTATCCTTAGTGAAGACAAAGAACAGTCGGTCACCATATTCTTACATTAATACTCCATCATATACTTAAGACTATATTCTGACCAACAGCAGACTTTTTCCTGATGAATTATCCCTGGTCCCTCAGTATCTCCTCACAGGTCTAACTTTTTTTTTAAGCTCTTTAATCATTCCTATGGCTCTCCTTTGAGCAATCTTCACGTGGCCCTTCAGAATGCAGAGTCCAGGCCTGAATACTGCATTCCAGCTGTGCATTTCAGTGCTGATTAGAATAAAGTTATGCCAGCACAGATACAGGAAGGAATAAACACTGGAGACATTAAGTCCCAACAGGCTTCCAGTCTTGCTTCTAGTCTGTTCCCAAGGTCCCAAGGCACCCCTCTCTCATACTAAGTTCCCCTCATATGCTCCACTGTTTCCTGATACTTACAAAGTCAACATCTGTATTTAACTGTTGCTCCCAAACAGAGCTGATTTAAGACTAACAAAGCTCAGGTAGAGCAAGGTAGAAAGGTTTTAACAGCAAAATGCCAAAGCATTGCCGGTTTGACTCTGTCTAGAGACTGTACCCTAAATATCCCCTCTTCCATCGTTGACCCCCTACCACTTAAGCTTCATGATGCTTGTGAATTTAGTACTCCTGTCTAGCTCTATCTAGATGACGGATCCATCTTTATCTAGATGATAACACCCAACTCAACCCCACTACACAGCCCTAGCCTCTTCCTCAGCCTTTGCTAGGGCCACAACCATCTATTCCAATGCTGTAACTTCACAGATATGGTAACGGAGGCTGAGGAAAATGCAAAAGTACATCTAAACATAGAGCCCTAACACATCCTATTCACTTGACTCTTGCCAATCAATCCATGATTTTCCCCAGAATCAATGCATTCTTTAGCAATTCCTACATTATGATAGAATTTGCTATGCCAATATTTAGCAGTGTGACCATCAGCAAAGTGTTTTATGGTTCTCCAGCTCTGTTTCCTCATCTGTTTCTCCAAACACCAGCCCTGTGGACAAGTAGCCCAATGGCCAATGGCTTTGACAGTCAAATCACAAGCTTCCTCTAGTCTCTGACCTCAATTTCCCTTTAAAAAGCTATTTATTTTAACTCCATGACTATTCACAGGAAGAATAGCTTCCAGGCAACGCATCTCAACTAGATTGTCTCCTAGAAAACAGACAGGATCTTTCCCACGATGTGTTCATTCTCCCCTTATCAAAAAGGGTTAAAAAAAGAAAAAAGATCCTTCTTAATATGCAGAAATTGTTAATCCTACTCAAACTCCTTCCCTCCTCCTGAAAACCAGTTTATAGCATTTTGAAATATTTTTATTTCTACACTGTATAAAGGTTATATATGCAATTATTTTCCGTCCTCTCTTCCTTTCTTTTTTTCTTCTTTTTCTTTCTTTCTCCTGCCCTTTTCCCCTTGATTCACATGTCTGCACATTAATCCCCTCTGAATTCTTCTGTTTTTATCTTTATTTATTTTCCCAGTTTAATGTTTGATATCTAGTCTGAGTCTCCACTATTCTGGCTACCTTTACCTTTTCTTAATTCCCATTTTTAGGGTCCTCTAAGAACTGAATCAGGTTTTGTTTTCATCTACTTCCCCATCAATCATTAACACTGCCCTGAGCATTTACCTTGTAGTTTAACAATTGAAGAGCTAACTTGGTTTTCTGGGCAGTTTTGTTGTAAATATGTTGTATCCTGTTCTATTTCTGGTCTCCTGTCTATTGTCTACTAACATTTGCAGGGACATTACACCTAATCCATCATCCAGAAAACGGAACTAGGATACTAAGTGGCATACTGTAGCCCCCACTTCTTTCATAATGTCATAAAATTTTATAACACTTAAAAGCCAGTGATCTCTAGGTCATTTATCCCCAAGAAAGAACAAGTTTATTCTTGGAGAGCAGAATCTATATCAGATGTAGTGCTCACATTATAAGATATGTACCTTTTATGCATAACATCAGGGCATCCCGCAAGCACCCTGCATCCATGCAGTTCCCTGATGGGCAAAGCCCATTAAACAGAGGCAGGTGGGCTCTTACCAGTCAGAGGTAAGGACCACTATTTCAGCAATTCACTTCAGATTCCATGCCAGATGTGGTTTCACAGAGAGATAATAACCCCCTTCAAACAATAGGGAATGGCTGAGAAAAGTTATTATGTCACTGTTAAAAAATGTACTCGATTATCCTGCCCTAGCTGTTACCTAATCTGAGTTTTATTTCCAAAGGCTCCTGCGTGGAAAGACTTAAGCACTGCACATACCTAACTCATGAAGTAATTGCTTTCAGTGTACATCAGATATTGGTAGTGGAATGTGGGTAACTTGGGAACGAGGGGGTAAAGTAACTGGGGAATGAGGTAGCAGCTACAGAAGTTATAAAACTACACCAATTTCACCGAGCTCTCTCTCTCCTACACCAATTGGAGAAAAGGCAAGGATCCAACAGATGACAGCTGTTTACAGAATACCAGCTGGCCTGAGGTGACTTCTCCAGCCATCTGCCTCCAAAGAGGCCCTCACCTGGGCTCCAGGCTGCTTCCTGGGGGAGCCCCAGGCTATGAGCAGTACCGACTCCCCCTGATGGCCACCTCCCCAGACAGCCTCCTCTGGGAACAACCAGTTGTCCAGGTATTAGATTCAGTCTCTCAGCCTCCGGCCACTGTGTAACTAACCTTTTCTGATGACCTTCTTTCAAGCCTTCTGCTCCCACTCAGCTCCTGTGAGTTAGCAGTTCTCCTAAATTCCTGATAAAAAGAAGTGTTGCAGACAGACATATTTCATGTCACTAAAAATTGATCCTTCCACATCCTTCCCACAAAATATGCAGTCATCTGAAACGATGATGTGGTTATATTTACTAACCAAAAAAAAAAAAAAAAAAAAGTTCACACTAGATCATTAAATTGAAAATGCAGATTGTAAAACATTGATTCATATTGTTTTTTAGTAAATGTTTATGTGACAATATTTTAAAGGCATTAAAAATATGCAAGAGCTTACATCAAAATATTAACTGTGATCACCCAGATAAGTCTAGTACCCATCTGACACCATACATAGTTATTACAATATTATTGACTGTATTCCCTGTGCTGTGCTTTACATCCTTGTGACTGTTTTTATAACTGGCAATTTGTACTTTTTAATCACGTTGCCTTTTTCACCCAGCCCCATAACCGCTTCCCACCTGGCAACCATCAGTTTGTTCTCTACATCTACAAGTTTGCTTCTGTTTTGTTTGTCTGTGTTTTGTGGGATCACTTCCTAAGTTATATAAATGTCTAATCACTATTTAAACACTTGAAACTAATATAATATTGTGTCAACTGTAATTGAAAATTTTTTAAATTTAATTTTAAAAAGAGCAAATGTAATACATAATCATCATAGAAAAATTAGATAAGTTGCTCAGGATAGAGAGAAGTAAAATTATTCGATGAAAGTATCTGATTATTTTTAGGGCTACTAATATAAAGTTACAGTACTTTTAAAAATAATAATATTAACCGTGGTCATCTTTTTGTCCCACTGCTTGTTTTCTAATTATTTGATGAATGTGCACTATAATTATAATTTTTAAAATAATAAGTTAAGAGAAAAAAATTCAGCCTGGAAATATGTGGAGCAATTTTTTGCTCCTTTTTTAGGGTACGGACTCATGAGCTGTTGAACAGGGGCACTACAGTTCCCTAACTCAGGGAGAAATTTCCACTAACCACAAGAATTCCTTGAGCACTCTGTGCCCCCAAAAGGAACAGAAGAGCCTTATAAAAAGAACTGAAACCTGGAGAATCACTGATTAAAGTCAGAAGAACCACAGCAGGCTTATAGGGGGATGTCCAAGTAACAAGGCTCTAAAGATTTTTTAAAGGACATACAAGTACCCTTAAAAATATATATAGATAGATAGATAGATACATAGATAGATAGATAGATAGATAGATAGATAGATTTTGAAACCATTACTATGAAATTTTCTTAATGATCAGAAGTGTATAGAACTTTATTCATTACCATTTTTGTATTTTTACCACCTCTACCTAATCTAAAACATCTGCTGCCCCTGGACTAGCCCCCAATTCTCCCACTACCCTTCATGTGCCCAGGCCCACCCGCTTAACTCTGACCCAAATAGTGTTCTCAACAATATTCTTTCAGTTAGTCTCTCTGTGCTTCTTATCATCTACACGACTTGTTCAGTTTCAATAATACAAATGATTGATGTGGTCATCTGAAATTTAATGTGTCTGTAGCTTCATCTCCTAAGATTTAAGTTTACTACCAGGAGATTCTGATAGTTGTCTCCAAAATACGTTCTTTCCTTCTTCCAGAGTTATAGAGCCCCTGATTTCACCTGGGGCTCATAGCCAGCCACAACAAAATCCGTATTTCCTAGTGTCCTTGCCACTAAAATTGGCAATGTGACTAAGCTCCAGCCAATGTGACATAAGCAAAAGGTCTCTGGGCAACTTACAGGAAGTGCCTTTAAAGAGAGGGTGTGTGTTCATCGCTTCCCCATATTCTTGGAAATGTCGATGGATAGATGGAGCTCATGCAGTCAGCTGGGACCTTGAAGGAAAAGTATGCCAAGGAATACAGAGCAATGAGACAGGGATGAACTGGGCCCTGATAATATTATGAACCCTCCCCACCAGCCTGTACTGCTTTTCTCTAGATTTGTTTTCTGTAAGAAAGGATCTTCCATCCAGTTTAAGCCATTGTTGTTTTGGGGTTCTGTCACTCACTGATGAAACTAATCCTAACTGGCAGAAAAAATGTATTTTCATTCATTCTACAAATATTTCCTGAGCACCTACTATGTGCCAAGCACTGTTTTGGCTCTGGAAATACAGTAGTGAACAAAAAAGGCAGTGTCCTTCTCCTCTCCTCCCATCATGAAGCCAGCATTCTAGCTCAATAGCCACGCAGCTCCTAACACAGTGCTATGCACCTGGGAGGTGATGAAATAGTTGATGAATGAACAATGAGCCCTCCTGTTTATCTTTTGGTTTAAACTGATTTTGTGTTGATCAGTCTGAGAATTTTTATACAAATAATGCTCAAAGGAAAAAAATCACAACTGCTTTTTAAAAGAAATAAAATTTTAAGCAACCTTTCCTGTTACCGTAATCCCTCCCCCATTCCCTGCAAAAATTAGGTAAACACATTAACAAAGCCTATTGTTGCCTTTTAAATTATAGTAAACAATGATGGTGCCATGACGTCAGCTAAAAATAATGCATTGCAGTGTTACACATACCCCTCTATGCCTCCATTTCCTTATCTGTAATGGAGATATGGATAAGATTGTTGTGAGAATTAAATGTGATAATGTCTCAGAAATAGTTAATAAATATTAGCTATACTCAGTTAACAATAAATATTAGCAGCTTTAAAAATAGCCATAATTTTTAATTCAGTGATTCCATTTCTGGGATTCTGTCCTAAGAAAATAAACCTAAGTATGAGGGGAAATTTTATAAATTTAAAAAGAAAATGCTAATACCAGAGTCATTTATAATAGGCAAAAAATGGAGATTTAGTGGCTACCCTGACTTCCATCCAATGGTGAGCTGAGGCCTGGCACTGTGGCCCAAGCTGATTTCTGTAAATGCAAGACTATCTGGGAAGTGCAGACCGGGTTGGGGAGAGGAGGAGAATGGGGAACTTAAGTCCAACTTCCTGGCAAGGCGGACTTACAAGAAAGAGTAGTTCAAAATGTCAAGTACATCAGGGTAGAGTAGAGCAAGAGAGCCAAAATGACCTTGACCCCTGAGATCAGCCTCCTTGAGGGAACATTCTAGAATGTGGATCCTGGAGACATGCCCTGAGAACTGGTGGGAAAGTGCAGGAAGAACCCTCCACAGAGCATCTCAGGCGCAGTGGGTGGGTGGGCCAGGAGACACTGGGTCCTAAACGAAAACAAAATAAATTTCCATCATGAGAGGAATGGCTAAATAAATTATTGAATACCACAATAAAATATTATGTAAGCATTACAAAATGCTGATTAGAGAGACTATAGGAATTGGAGAAAAATGTTTGACTATGGCTAAGTACATGGGTTTACATACACATAATCCATGCAATTATATTTATATACTTATATGTACATATAATACCATATGGTTATGTAAATGTACATATATATTTAGCATACACATACTATGGCATGTACTTATGTATATCTGTGTGTGTGTACATACACACATATGTATATGATAGCAATCATGGCATGTGCATAGAAAAAACTACTTGGAGGAGCGACATTAAAATGCTAATAATTGTTTGATTAAAAAGATAAAGTAATAGTGATTTGCCTTTTTCCTCTATGTGTTAAATTTTATTTAATATATAGGTTTTAAATAACTTTTATATTAGAAAACTTGGTTTTGAGGACAAAAAGAAAATTAGGCACATTTACCTAAATGTCATAGTGCTACTCTTCCAGAAATTTGTTTCTTAAGAATAAAATATGCGCGTCTTAGGCAATAAGCCATATTTTCAGCCTTCTAAATTCTTTCCTCCAAATATCAACAAAAGAAGGAATGTTCCTCCCTTGGACTAGTTTTGGCTCTGTGAATAACTGTAACTCTTTCCTGACGTGGGATATCATTTAGCGGACAAAACTCAAAAAACACATTTATGGGATACTCACAACAATTACCTGGGTTCTTCCCAAAGGTTCTAACTTGCTCTCATGGTAAACCTTATCCACTCATTACGTAAAGTAATACAAAAGGAAGTAAAATAGCTACAAATGTAAGTATGTTCCATTCCTTACATTATATATATTTTCATTCCTATTAGGAACAAAATGGGTGTCCTTTCAGTCTCTGAATTCCTCAGAACACAAGTTCATCTTTGATTGTGGTAACTCTATAGGTGTGATCACCTCAATTAATCTGTAAAGCAGATTGACCACATGATTATCAATACCAACTATTAGGCCTGCCAAAGACTTCCCATGCATTCTTGAATCAAATTAATTCATGAAAATGTTTAGAATAACATCCTCAATTATCAAGAATTGATTTTTAAAATAATTTTAAAAAATATTTTTAAATTCCTCCAAACAGTTGGAGAAATGTGAATGTGAATTAGATAAGATGAAAATGTATTTACATGGAAAGGCAGAGAGCCTTTAAAAATCAAGTGGCACAATAGTAAGGTCTGATCTCATTCTAGGAACAAAAATTCAGACAAGGGATGTCCAGAAAGTATCCAGCCATGTAATATGAAAATAGAGGCATTTATGGCTGGATTTTTTCTGGGCATTTATGAGGGTATATGCACAATTGGAAGGAGATCTGGAATGATAATACACAATGAACAGCTGGCAAGAATCATCTCTGGATAATAAAAATAGTATTTTTATATTCTTATTATTTGCTTATTTATATTTTTTACTTTCTATAATTCACAAGTACTGCATTTGTAATAATAATATTTCATGTTTTTAAAAAAGGCTCCTCCTCTTTGGTTTAAAAATAAACCTCTGCATCTCCTGGTTCTGGCTACATATAATATTCAAAATAAAATGCCAGAAACAATGAGAAAAGCCAGAGTGGGTATAGCCTCTTAAGTAAAGAATATAAATTTAAAAGGAAATTCATGGAGGAAAGTTGCTCTTGCAAGATTCCCTGCCCAAGTTTGCCAGTTCAAAGGCTTAACACATTTTGCATAAGATTTGGATAAATAAATAGATTTTAGGGTTGTTTATTAAAACCAAATTCAATTCTCATTATTTTTATGTTACCCATCATTAATCACAATCTTCCAGTGAAAATTTCCAGGCTGCAATTCTACATCCTCATATCTGTTGATAGCATTCCCTTTCAAATATAACAGCTAGGTGAATTAGTGATATTTGACAGTTTTTATATACTGGTAATACTGAAATATTCATATTTTCCAAACATAAAGGTAAATTATTCATTGAGTACTATAGCTGTAATGATTCCAAAGCAGCTGTTATTTACCTGGGCAACGGTCCTCAAATTAAAATAATTCTCTGAGTCAGCTCTGGGCTCCATGCTGCTACTCCTTATGTTTAACAGATAGGTTGCAGCAGCTCTAAAAAATCACTGTGGGCCAAGGAGTAAATAACCATTTTCAAAAGTGTAATTATACACTGTATTTATATCATAGTCAGAGATATGATGAGCAGGTAAATAATTAAAGTGATAGGTCTGAAACTAAACAAAATGACTCCCAAGGAAACAAAAGGCACTTTCATGCCACCTTTCAAATAATATACATATGTGTAGAGAATGTTATTTTTTTCTTCAACCCTACAAAGAAAGAAGTATATATAAATAATTATACAGCTCCCCTCTACCATCCAAATTAAATGTTTGCACCTAGAAAAAAAAGTAAAATAAAGTTAACTATGCCAATCTTAAACATACCCTTTTCAACATTGATAAAAGATTTCCTTGCTTATAATGACACTTACTATTGTATGAGATTTTAAAACCAGAACACAGGAAGCCTCTAAGTATGTTTCAAAGTAGGGTGGGGAATTGGGGGAAACCATATGATCTGCCCTCTTGCAGGGTTCTGCTGGGTCTTTGAATTCTCTCCATGCTAAAAACAAATGGGTCAGTAGACTGTGGTTCTGCCATGGCAAGTGTGAGCCCACGATAGCCTATTTCTCCTACTGATTACAATTAAAACCTCTGACAAAAGCATGGGGAGAAAAGGCTACCAAAGAACTATGAAAGCAAATAAAAGCTGATAGATTTGGGAGGATGGGTGAGTGAGTTTCCTTTCTTTTTTTCCCCCTTTTCTAATGCAGCTTTAACCTGAGGACAGACCCCCAATTTCAAAGCAGTGTGTGCTACAAGCAGTTAAATTTCCACTAGAAACATATCTTTTTAGCCAGAGGAACCAGAAAATGTTGACCCTGTGGGATAGAGTGTATGGGAGAAATCCCAGAGGAGAAATCTCTAAAAAAAGGGGTCCTCTAATTCAATCTAACATCTGAGCCAAGCAGGCAAGACACAGAGTCAAACCAACACAGCAAAGGTTTTGAGAATTTAAATGAGATAGAAACCACCTGCACAAGTCTCAAACTAACCCCTGAACTACACATGTGCAAGACTGACCCAGAGCGGCACAGCAGACTTACATAATTGAATGGAGATGTAAACCACCACCCACCAAGGTAAGAAAAACTTAAGTTCAGAGCCTAACTGGGTTGACTGCCTGCTACAGCAAAAACATCAGCATTCTCCTGAGGTTTGTGAAAGGACCCAGAGCCTACACAATATTATACTGACAATGATCAGGATACAATCTGAAATGACTTGCTAACCAAATAAACAAGGAAATGTGACCAATTCTCAAGGAAAAAACAATAGACAGATGCCAACTTCAAGATCACCTAAATGCTGAAACTATCAAACAAAGACTTTAAAGTAGCTACAATCCATGAGATAGAAGCAAACACGTTTGAAATGAATGAAAAGATAGAAATTGTCAGTAGGGAAAAGAAGCTACAAAAAATAATTCCAATCAAAAATTTTAAAACTGAAAGATATGATTTCTGAAATTTAAAAACAAAATTACTGGATGAGCTCAATAGAAGAACGCAAGGGAAATGAAGCTAGATCAATGGGCATTATCCAAACTGAAGAACAGAAAGAAAGAATTGAAGAAGAAAAAAATGAACAAAGATATACAGACCTTTAGGACAATATCAACAAGTCTAGGACTGGAATTCTACAAAACAATACAATAACTGATAAATGAATTTAGTAAGATGCCCAGTTCAAAGGTTAATATACAGTATTAATTGTATTCTTATATAATATCAGCAACCAATTGGAAAATGAAATTTTCAAAACTTCTATTTACAGTATCACCAAAAATCCTAAGATACTTAGGAATAAATCTAACAAAAGGTGACCAAGACCTCTACACTAAAAACTATAAAACATTGCTGAAGAAAGTTAAAGACTTTAAAAAATGTAAAGATACAGCTTACCCATGAACTGAAAAACTCATTATTTTTAAGATGGCAATATCTCCCGTAGTACACTATACTCCATATGATACCAATAAAAATTTCAGGAGCATTTTGGGATTTTTTTGTAGAAATTGACAAGTTGATTATAACATTAATACAATAATGCAAATAATCTAGAGTAATCAAAGGAGAAAAGCAAAGTTGGAGGACCTGATGTACCTGATTTCAATACTAAATATAAAACTACAAAAATCAAAACTGTTTGGTCTTGGTGAAAAATAGGCATATGGATCAATGAAATAGAATAAAATCCAGAATTAGGTACATACATGTCATTTTTCTTTTACAAAGGTGCCAATTCAGGAGGGGAAGTCATTTTAACAAACAGTTCCAAGACAACTGAATATCTGTTTGGAAAAATTGAGTATCTATCCTTAGTTCACGTTATACCCCAAAATTAACTCAAAATAAGTCACTGATTTATATGTAAACCTAAAGCCATAAAACTTCTATAAGAAAACATAGGATAAAATATTTTCAACCTTCAGTTAGGCAAAGATTTCCTAGATAGGACCTCAAAATCACAAACCATAAAAGAAAAACAGAAAATTGGACTTGATCAAAATTAAACACTTCTGTTCTTCACAAAGTGCCATAAGCGGTTGGGGGTGGGGGGGTGAAGCAAGCTACAGAGAGAAAATATTCACAATAAATATCAAAGGACTTCTACATGGAATTTAAAAAAAACTCATAACTCAAGAAGTCCAACAGCCCAGTTTTATAAATGGACAAACTATATGAATAGACACTTCACCAAAGATACACAGATGGCCAATAAATGCATGCAAAGATGCTCAACATCATTAGTTATCAGGAAAATTCAAATTAAAACCATAATGAAATACCATTATACATCCATTAGATTAGCTAAAATTAAAAAACCGAACATGATAGTGAGGATATGGAGCAAGTAAAACTCTCATACAATGCTTATGGGAATGTAAAGTCGTACAACCAGTTTGGAATATATTTTTGCAATTTCTAAAAAAGTTATATGTACACCTACCGTAAGACCAAGGTATTCTACTCCTAAGTATTTACCCAAGAGAAACAAAGACATTTTTCCACACAAAGACCTATGCATGAAGGTTCTTCACAACTTTATTTGTAATAGCCCCAAAGTGGAAATAACCCAAATGTCCATCAACAAGTAAATGGGATAAACAAATTGTTATACATATCTATACAAAGGAATACAACTCAGCAATAAAAAAGGAACTATTGAGACATGAATCAACATGAATGAATCTAAAAATCACCAAGCAAAAAGAAGTACACATTGTTTAATTCCATTTATATAGAATTCTAGAAAATACAAAGTAATCTATAATGACAAAAAGCAGATCAGCGGTGGCCTTGGGAAAGGGGTGGAAAGAGAGATGGATTACAAAGGGTCTCAAGGGAACTTTTGAGAATGACGGATGTTTCTTATATTGATTGTGGTGGTTACACTGGTATATATGAGTACATATGTCAAAACTGATCAAATTGTATGGCTCAAATAAGTGCATTTTATTGTACTTCAATTGTACCTCAGTAAAATTATACCAAAAATAAGAGAGGGAAAGGAGAATCCAATTTACTGGCAAAGGCAATGGATAGCGCTATGGTTTCATTTCCAGGCATATGCCGACTCGGTAACCTAACCGTCTCACTGTAAAACATTTAGAAAGGATAAACTATGAACGAACATCCTTTTAAGTGTATATTGACTTCACTGGAAAGGAAGGCACCCAAGTTTGGTCTGCCTTTGGAGAATAAGAGGTTGCCAGTCCCTCCCTTAAGCAAGGGGCTTTAGTTTAAACAGGCACTCAGGGATAGAGATTTGGCCCTCATAAGATAGGATTTGGGACTGAGACTCCCCGATATTCCTCAGAGCACTGAAGGGGCTACACATTCAGTGAAAGGTTGGTCCAGGAAGGAAATCCATTTGATGGCCCAGGATGAAAATAAGGAAGCTCTTCTGCCTTGGGAAAGATCTCCTTTGAGGACATGTAACCACAGCCTACCCTCATGTGGGTTTTGGATTTGTATTTCTACTATCTCTTTAGTCAGGTAACACCAAAGTAGAAAAAATAACTTATAAGGTGGTCCTACCTGGATATCTCCTGAGGCACCTGGCAGAAACAACCACAAAGCTTCTCGGTATGGCCAAATCCTTAACCAAGCCGCACAGGATTCTGCTGATAATACCCCATTGAAAGTGGGCTTACGATGCAAAGTAACACATGAGAAAACTAGAAAGGCAATATGTGGGCCTTTCTAGTAACACTTTTGTTGCTGAATACTAGAATTTTTCTAAGCAGGACAAACAAGTAGCCCCAAACACCTGGTACCTTTCTTCTGAGTAAGGAAATATTCAGAACCCCATTAAAAAGAATTGGGAATTATATTTGCTATACGGGTCCATGAAATGAAGGAAGCACATTACAGAATAACACATATAGATTGAGACTTTGTTTTGAAGAAAAAATGCAAAGGTTATATTATATACTTCTATGTGTATGTAACAGTATGTGGAAATATGTACACCCAACTTACCAAAAGTAGACTTTCAGGATTAAGGGGAAAGAGTTTAAGTTTAAAAGAGTTTAAAAAGAAGTTAGGTGATAGCCTTATTCAGATATATTTTTTCTTTTTTGACAATGAACATTTGTAATTTATTTAAAGAAAAATATTTTAAAGAGCTCTTTTGTTTGCAACAATAGCAGTTGTAAATGAAAATAATGGACAAAACCCAATTTTCTGAGTGCAGTGTAAATGTTAGCTACAGGGAAGTCAAGCAAAAGACAGAAGGGGACAAACCCAGGGTTCTTTGGGAAAAAAAAAAAAAACAAAAAAAAAACCCTGTTTTTCACGCTTCTCTTCTTTTGGTTCTGTCGCCTAAAATGTAATAACTCTGAAATTGGCTTTTTCAGAGTGTTCCCTTCTGTGAATAATGTTCATTGAGAACAACCTGGAAATGATTCAAGAACTGACTGCAGGTCACAGTTGCCTTACACAATAAACTTTGTAGCCTGACCCCAAAGAGATTGGATCGCAGCATCAGAAAAGATGGTGAAATCATCCTATGCTTGCACTTGGCTTAGGTTTAATCAGGTAATCAAAGAAATTCTAGTCAAACAGGATAATTGGTTGCATATAAAAATATATGACTACTAAAAAACACAACTCTACATTTTGAAGAACTGGTCTGAGATGTCTTGCTAAAAAGATGTCTTATTGAAAATAGCATGTTGTCTTGTTGGGAAAAAAAGGTCTTCCTTTATAAATAATGAGGAAATAATTTGCTATGTTCCAAAGTTAAAAGGCTTCTTGGAGATAAGAGATATATAAAGCATAGGAAAAGAGAAAATTTCTAAGACAATAAAAAAGTGAATAGTTAAGACATTTGTGTAGCATTGAAATTAAGCATCTGAAATTTAGAATTTGAAAAATTCATTTTAATACATTTTACAATAAATGTATGATTATGAGACTGAGCTGATTCTAGTTTTCTTTCAACAAAATTTATCCTCCCACTGGCCAAATTTCAGACACACTGAGCATCAGAAAGAACAATAACTAGGTAATTGTAAGATACCAAAAGAACAAAAATCTGTTAGTTCATAGTGATATTTAAAAAAGAGAAAAGAAAAATAATAAGGAAAGCTTTTCATAGAATATCAGCTAATAAAAGTACAATATACAAACTACCATTTTGCATTCCGAAAGTTCAGGCAGGATCAGCAATGTAAGTAAGCTAAAGCCATTAAGTGGAAGGATGTCTACATAGCACCAAATAATCACCCACAAATACCAACCATTTGCAAAGAGAAAAACAAAACAAACAAACAAAAAAACAGACTTTATAATGGAGAAATCCTCTCTCACCAATTTAACCAAGGGATCTCTTAAATTCAGTAGTAGTAAGGCAATGTGATACTACATTCTTTGATGTGAAGCAATAAAAAAGTACACAAGATCACAAGTAAAATCTTCTTGCCAAGAAAACCTTATGTATTTTCAGGAAATAGAAGGACTAGAAGATGTTAAAAGACAACATAAGTAAACAACCAAATCCAGAACGTGGACCCTTCCTTCTACAAGACAATTGTTCTGACTTTAAACCTAATGTCATTTAAAAAAATATGTGGGAAGGTTATTCTAGACTAAAAAGACTAGAAATCTACAACCACATGCAATGTATAATACTGATTGAATCCTGGTTAGGGGGAGGGGGAACTGCTATTAAAAATGTCTTGAAACAAGTATGACTAGAGATTAAATATTTGAGGATAGTAAGAATCACTGTTGATTTCCCTGAGTGGGTGTGATCCTGGTATTGTGGCTACATGGGAGAACCACCCTGTTCTTAGGAAATGTATGCTTAAGTTTTTAGAAATGAAATATTATAATACCTAAAATTTACTTTAGAATAGTACAGCAGTGTGGTGGGAAGAGGGAGTATTATTGCCAAAATCTTTCCTTGACCTACAAAACCAGCAATATAGTCTAACCTAATAAATACATATAGAGAGTGAAAGCAAGCACTCATTGCATCTAGGTGGTGGCTACACAGGTGGTTACTGTACTATCCTTTCGACTTTTCCACAATGGAAATTTTTTATACTAAAATGTTAAGTGAGTTCTTCTCAGAAATACTTTCCTTAGAAGACATCTTTCAAATTTACTTTCAAGATTCACCATCCATTAGAATACTCCTAAAACCTGCCTCAAGTATTGCAAATGACACTCTAATGCTAGAATAGGCCTACTATAAATCCCACAATAATCAGTACAAGATTTATAGGTGTAAACATCTGGTTTTATACCCAAATAACAAACTTAACAGCAGTAAAACAAATTGTTTATTACAGCATATAATGTTATATTAAATTTACACAATGATATATAAAAACACATACGGTTTATATCATACAGTAATTTTAACATCAACAGGAATATCAAAACAAATACTACTCATGCACAAAACATGCATATATTGGTATTTTAAAAAAGCAATTTTACACAATACTGTTTACCAAAAAAAATTTTTTTTTAAAAAAGCCCTTCCAGACAGGGTCAGTGGTCCATTCTGGACTGGATTGCACTAACATATTCAGGCCAATGCCTAGGTGGCACAGTGCTCAGTGAGCAATTCTGGGCTTGGAATCATGCCCAAAGGTTATTTCATTAGAAGTGAAGTTCTCTGTATTCAAGGACCAAAATTTTATCCCAAAGGCAAGACCTCCAAGGGAGGAATGGTTGGATCTGCTGCAAAACAGGGAGAAGGAGAAAGGCATCAAAATGTTGAGTAAATGGCCCTAGCAGTGGTTACTATAACCAGGGCCTAGGCACAAAGTGTGGCAAAAGTTTTAGTGAATTCCTTTAAGGTATTACCAGCCTTCCTATCCAGGTCACTAGCTCTCTGGATTTAGGGTCTGGTCTTCAAGTTCTGAGTCCAGTAAACCAAACAGTTTTGCAAAGAAAATAGAATGGGGGTACATCTTAGAAATGTAGACTATATAAAAAATTACAGGAAATAAACACTGTCCCTCATACCAACTTCACACAATTTTATGTGATGCCCCTCAACAGGAAAGCCCTCATGGAGACACTGCCCTAAAGAACCAAGAAGCAAAGGTATGTTCTAAAATTCCATCTACCTGACCTTGAGATCAAAAGGTCTCATCCCAGTAAGAATATCAAAACCTGTGCCTTCACAGATGCTCAGAAAATTTAAAATAAAAATCAGCTGATACCACAAAATTCGTTCACTATCACCACCATTTTAAACCTCAATATTTACTTCTAACCAGCAAAACATTCTTTACCTTCCATTAAAGGCACTAGGGTCCATAATATGATGAAGAGGAGTCATAATTTACCTCCATTTTATCTTAACAAAAGAAAAGCACTCCATTAAATTATTACACAAAAATCTAAGACGCCACCTTTTCTTCCATCACTAGAAAAAAAAAAACAAAAAACACTTTCTACACGAATGATATTACTCAAACGGTCGTCATCAGCTTCAAAGAGCCAGAACGGAAGCGGAGGATTTTCTTCTTGAGGTTATGGGAAGCCTTGATTTTGACAAAGGTTTTGTTGGGGTTGTTGCGGAGGTCTGGGGCTGTGACCGTCTGAATCGGGAGAGTCTGGACAAACGGAGACCAAATCAAACCCCCGCTTTCCTCCGAGTCGCTGGTGCTTGTGGTCTCCCCCGCAAACTCGCCTTCGCTCACACTGGACTCGCTGTCCCCGAAACAGTTGGTGGTGTAGTTGCTCTGCTCGTCCTCGCTGGTGTCCACCACCGTGGAGTGGAAGAGGGACTCGCACTCGGCCGAGTACTCGGAGTCGCTGGCCACGTAGGCATAGGGGCTGGCGTAGGGCAGCGTCACCGCAGCCGGGTACAAGCTCGCGTTCTCCCTCCTGCCCCGCCGGGCACGCCGCAGAGCTTCTTCGTAGGAGATCTCGGCGGCCGACCTCCACCGCCGCGAGTCGGTTCGCTTGTGCTTGGGCTTGGCCACCACCGCCTCCCGGCCATGGCCGTGCGCCCTGCTCCCAGCCCGGTGGGCAGCCCCCAGAGGCCGGCTGGGGAGACCCGCCTCGGCCTGGCCGCCGCCACCCTTCCTCCCCTTGGCTGAGACCTTCCTGAGTTTCTTATTTGTATCCACGTCGTCGGGAAACCGACACTTCTTGCTGGCCGCCCGCGGTTTTTCCCTCACAGTGGGCAAGGCGCCGTCGGGGCCGTGCAGGGCCTGGGCCCTGTGCTTCAGGGCGGAGCCCCTGGGGACGGCCGCGGTCCGGGTGCCCCGGTGCGGCCTTCCACCAGATTGCTGCCCCGGGACGAAGTGAGCTTTCACCAGAGGCCCTTCTTCCAGGCTTTGAGAAGAGCCCTCGCTTTTAAAATCCAGGGCAGGCCTTTCTTCCACGGGGAAAGCCGAGGGCAGCAGGGCAGGAGGGGCAGGAGGGGGCACTACTGGAGGGACCACCTGCAGGCTGTTTTTCTGGGCCATCTTTTTCAGTGGCTGGACAACTTTGTTTTCTTGCAATAGGGTGAGGACTCTCCCAGGGCTCTCTTTCGGAGAAGCAGCTGGGATCTGAATGCTTTCTTTAGGGGACTCCATTGTCACAGCAGTGGGACACCAAGCAGGTTCCTGGGGGGCTGACTTGGCATTTTTAGGCAGATGTTTACTTTGAAGTTCAGTGGCGGCAGCAGGCGAGCAGCCCTCTGGCAGGGGCAACCTCTTGCTTTCCAGTTGTTCTGCCTTTGATTCTTTTGACCACTGCTTCAGTGGGGAGAATGTCCCATTGTCCAAAGAGGGGGTTCCACCAGAGGGCAAAGGTGCCTGCTTAGAATTCTTAGGGTTCCCACTATTGCCCTGTGAGACACTCCCAGTCACTCTGACACAAACACTTCCATTCCGCAGAAGCCCCTTGGTGGGGTCGGCATTCACACTGGTTCTTGGTTTGTTGGTCCGTACAGGGTGTGTTTTTTTCTGGACCAGGCTAAGAATGTAGCCATCCATTTTCTTACTGGATAAAGGATGGGGAGCAGACCACAAACTGCTTGGAGATGGTAAGGAAGTGTCTGTCTTGATGGTGTCCAGCTCAGATGTGACACAAATGTCATTGGTGTGGTTACCCAGCCTGTCCCCTTCCCTCAGGGGATTGCCCGTCAGGCAGAGGAGGAACATTGGACTCTGCACAGCCACAGCATGAAGTGGACTGGGATAGCGATAGACATCATTCCCGTTTTTAGACACCAGATCACACTGGTACTTGGGATTCACATCTGCAATGACACCAAGGGGATTAAATTGTGATGTGGAGGGGGAACAGCAAACTGCCTCTGAGGCCTGGTCTTCACAGTGGCCTTCTTTATAGTCCAACCATCCTATGAGATCTGAAAAACATTTAAAAGTACACTCTGAAGAAATGGTCAGCACCAGCTTGACCCTGGCCAATTTCTAGGAAGACAAATTCACAGGCAGAGAGAGAGGATGCCAAAGAATCAACAAACACTCCATGTGTAGTTCAGACTGCTGGATGAGGGAAAACTATATTAATATTTAACAAAGAATATTTAACAAGATATATCCTCTGATAAATATTCAGCCATTAAAAATGCTTTCAAACCATTGAATAATATTGGGAAACACTTCAAAGATTAGTGAAAAGCATGATATAATACCAGACTATGATTATAATTTTATTAAAATTGCATATATGCAAAGAAAATAGTCTTAGATAACACACACAGAGATGCTAATAGCAATATTTCATTTCAGTGTGATGAGAAAGCATGTGATGTTTACTTCTTTGTTTTCTATTTTCTAAATTTTCAATAAATATGTACTATATTTATAACTGGAAACGTTTTTGAACCATTCTTTCTCTAGGTTACCCTCCCCTATGGGTTCTATTCCTGGTTTTCCTTTAAAATACTTCAGATAAACTATACTTTCTGTGGGCTTCTTATGCACTTTGTATTTTTTTAGATCTAATTCTTAAAGACATACATTTGACTATAACTATCAACTGAAAGGTCAGGGAAATTAATCAAATTTCAATAGAGACTAATCAAATTTAAATAATAATCACCTTATATTTTCAATAGTGACACAAATAAAACCATATTTTTTAGTAGGAAGGAATTCTTGAAAAAGTTTTAAAAGACTGAATAATGATATTAATGAATAAATTTTCCACATCTCAAAAATGTAGATATCAAAATACAATGAAATCAAGGTTTCTTGCATAATTAAATGATCTCTTATCTTGGTGAACATTATAACTTTCAAATCCCTTTAATGAACTTTAGTTAGAGAAGATTACAATATTTATTACTGGGTTCCCTGGTGGCCTAATGGCTAGGATTCGGCACTCTCACCGCCACTGCCCGGGCTCAAGTCCCAGTCAGGGAAACACACACACATACACACACACAATATATATATATACTTATTTATTTATCATTACTATATAATTTGCTCTCCATTTTTTTTATTCACTCAAATACTAAAAATCTACCATGTGCCAGATTCCATGTTGTTTAATTTAAGGGGACACTCCTTAAATTTCAATGATAATCAGAAATCTGGAGGGAAAATACAGTCTAGTCCCAGAAATGATATGATTCATTTGTAAAGGAAAAATTATTATAAAAGTCCCATGTCATCACACCCTTCCACTCCCAATAAGTCAGCTCATTATAAAAGAAACCTCTCTAATATCCTTTCTGTCTCTCCTCCTTCACTACCCTAAGGCCTATCTACCTTGCTTAAAGCCAGATTTACCTACACTTCACCATTCGTCCCTTTTCCCTAATTAGAGTTAAAGAATAAGACAGACATCCCATCCCCCAAGACCCAGCCCAAATGTCTCAATTATGTGAAGATGTGGCATTTGGGAGAGGAGGGATCTGTCATCAAGGAAAACCTAGACCAAAGTGCCTTTAATAGGTTTTAAAGTTTCCCTCTGAAACCAGATCTGCAGAGTGAAGGGGAGCAATTACCAACAAACTTGAGGCCCAGACACTCTAGATAACACAGATCTGTGCTTCTCCAAACGATTGCTGCTGACAATATGTACTGTACAAATACAAAGACACCAGCCAATTAGCAGCCTTAGTTGGGTGGTGCTTTGTTTGCATTGCCTGGACTCAACAATTCAGCTTTATACCCATGTGGAGAACACAGACAGTGACTTGTGCCAGCACTTAGAGCTCCTCTAATCTCCATATTTTCTCTGCTCTTCTGAGGAATGAAAACAAAGCAGAAGTAAGGAAGGAGTCCTGAATTTCATAAACAACTCTGCCATTCAGCAGATGAGGAGCCTGACAAACAGCACATAAAAACAAATTCTTCCTCTGTTTGATGAGAAGGTTAAACACAACTTCTGGATTCCCTTGGTATGGTGCAAAAACATGGGCCTGGCAGTCCTGATTTGGAATTCTGCCTTTGCCACTTACTAGCTACATAGCCTTAAACAACTTGCCTTACTTAACTTACTAGACCTCACTTTTCTGACACATAAAATGAAGCTGACAACACCTGCACCCTGCAGAACTGTTAGTAGGATTCAAAGGAGATAAATGTATGCAGAGCTTCCAGTACAGTGTGTGACAGACACATGGCAGAAATGCAGAAACTCTTCCAGTACCAGTGATAGCATGATTCTCTCTGGAGGTCATTGCAAGGACAGCCCAAAATGGAGAACAATAGCACATGGCCTATAGGGATCTCATCCCACCCACCTGCTAAAAGAAAAGAGAGGTGCCATCAAGCAAAGCATTATGGAGAACATGGAAGGGCCACTGCTCCCTGAAATGCTAAGCAACTCTTAGCCAGGCTGATAGATATGTTTAACTTTATGTAAGCTTTATCTTTAAATGATTAAAAGAAGAAGAAAGCAGATTTAAAGTGGTTTTCAAAAGAAAATGCGAACAAGTTAAATAAAGCCTAACAAAGCTTGTTAAGCAAAGGCTCAGAAATATAACTCAAGACCTGTAATATTGGGACAGGATTTCCAAAGATAAGCTGTCTGGCTACCATCAGACTATAAAGCCAAGTGGCACCCAAACAGGACTAGAAGGGTGGTCATCATGGTTCTAGATGCAATTATGGCACTAAAAGCAGCAAGCTGATGAAATTCTCTGAGCCTTTGTTTTCCATCAGTGGAAGGAGTTGAAGCTAGATAACCTTTAAGGGGTCATTGACCCCTTCCAATTAAGAAATGTCTATTAATTCTAAAAAGTCTTACCTGAAGATTTGGGGCAACCATCTGAAATAGTCAAGGTTGCCTCCAAAGGACTGCAAAAGCAGGTGCTGGAATGACAACTGGATAAACATTCACTGAAGACTGAGTTAGAAGAATTGGAAAGGGATCCTGAAGCCCCATCACTCAGCTCATAAAACCCTACAAATAAAAATACGACTTGGAATTAAAATCACATCAAGTAGTAATACACCTGTGAGCTTAAAAGGAAAAGGGATAATCATCTAGAAAAGGTAAGAAAGGGAGACGGGGTAGGGAGCAATTCTGGCTCACTGGACTTAGTGTCCTAGTTTTATGGTTTTACTTCAAGTAATCTTCAGAAAAAGTGAAGAGCCTATAACTATAGGTACATTTCAAAGTTACTCTCACCCTCAAACTGACCTTCCTACCTGACCCAATCTTTAAAGATGCGTATGGAAAGAGACTTAGATCTATAAAAGCCTCAACATTATCATGAACATTTCAGAAAGAATAACTTAAAGAGAAAAAAAATCTATTTAAGGAGCCAAATGGTTTAAAAGAAAAAAAAAAACTTTTGAAGTGGTCTCAGGAAGTTGAAGTGTGACTAATTTTCTAGCCCAGTTCTGACTTTCTCAAGTTTCAAAGGAGGACTCCTCTTCCAGAAATTTGAATAGAAGCTTTTATTTTTAAACTCAAGGGACTACAGTCAGATCAATGTCATTATTAAAAATGTTGTAGTCTGGTTTTAGTTCCCTCTCATGAAACTGAATGGCCAAATGCTTTTTTATTCTCCCTGGAAAGAAACTCCATCGCCATTTGCAGGTCTGGGAATGTTAAGCACAGGGGCCAAGGTACAACTCCTGAGTGCAGAATCCTGTCCTTGTGCTCACACACTCACCTGAGCTGGGCCGGCTGTCTGTCTCCAAGTGCTCTTCAGATGTCTTCTCTACATCCAGTCTCAGGTCACTTATCTGTTTGTCAAGTTCTTGCAACTGATTTAACAAACCAGCATCTCTTCTCCTCAAACAATTCTGATTAGGAAGAAACAGAGAAAGGAAAAAGGAACACATTTGATGACAACAAAGAACCAGAAAGCTTGCTCTAAATCTTCAAATTACCATCTGGAGAGTTCACTAAAATTTCCAAAATCAAAAACTTACTGGATGATCTAAAATTAATAAAAACTGCAAGAATATGTCCTATGTGTAATCCCCCTTTCTCACATTTTGTGGTGATATAAAGTTTCTTCATAAAAACAAGACTTCTTCAAGTGTCTAATAATATATACAAACTTGCTTTTTATAGGTAAGAATAAGAAAAAATGTACAGAGTTTATAAAAATCTTTTGTGTGCAGCCATTTTTTACAAAACAGTACTTCGCAGTAGACTCTTTAATTTGAAGTCAGAGTATAACAGATTTCCTACAAAACACTATAATCTTGCTTAGGTGAGATTTTTCTGGCCAAATGTCCTGCAGAGCTTTGTTTTCTATTAGTTGCTTTGTGGAGTTTAATCAGTTTTAGGGCCTTTGAAAGTGAGAAACTAATACTAATAGCCAGTGCCAAGTATAATGTGAGCTGGCAGAATTCAAAACCCTCAAGGGAAGGCCCATCCAGATTTGAACTCAGTTCGGGTTTCCAAAGGTGACAGATCTGTAGTGCTAACTCACACCGCCACCTAGTGCTTCCTACTGCTGGAAAAGAAAGGAGAGAAAAAAAAGAACTCAAAAGGCATCTGGTTCAAATCACGAATGCCAAGTCTACAAATGAAAATAGTACCACAAACACTGACTGGGCTGGAATTCTCCTGACATGCTGCCTTGCTCCTCTCCTGGGGACAACAGGAATGTGCCACTCACAATCCTGAGATTCATAAAGACAAAAAGGTGCTATTGTACAAGACAATGCATAAAATGTCCACGATTAGGCATAACCAGCAAGAAATGGCTCACATCAATGTTACATACAAATCTGGTCTGCTAACAATGAAACACAGCAAAATGCCAAAACAGAGGTCTGACACAAACCATGATGTACATGCATCCTTATAAAATATAAGCATACGAATTACTCCTCCTCCTGTGTGCCCTCTGACTTAAAAAGGGGACATAAACCATGTGCTTGTTTGCTAGGATGAGTATCTTCAGGAAAAATAAACCAAACAAGTAAAAGCACTTTGATACTCAAAAAAAACGAGAGTAATGATCTTAAGAGAGATAATGCAAGAAAACACTTGACAACCACACAGCATCACTAATGTCCCTTGTTGTAGTAGGGACATTACCGAACATGTGTCTAGATAGCATCACATGGTCGGATAAGGTTGTTGGCTTTTGGGTTTGGTTTGGTTTGGTTTGTGTTTTTGCTGTTTTGGGTTTTTGGTTTTTTGTTTTTCTGGTTTTTTGTTTTGTTTTGTTTTGTTGCTGTTTTCAAAACTACATTTTTGGGGTCACTGAAACAAAGCTGCCGCCATTATTCTGAGGCGGGGTCAAAAGCTGTTCCCCAATACATAAAGCGCCAAAGTTCCTTTCCGTCCCCATTAATGAAGATGGCATACAATGACTAAGACGCTGACAGAAATCCAGTCAGATAAATGCTCCGAGAGCAGCTTCTCCCCTCTCCCACCTCCACCACAGCTAGCAGCGAGTATAATATATGAGAGGAGGGGGCCCTGGCTCCAGCCAAATTTCCATAGTGTGCGTCCGTGTTAGCCGCCTTATACAAAGGGCTTCTATGTGCAAGTGCGCAGCAGCCCAGGAAAAAGCTGGCAGGCCTGGGAGAGCCCCCGCGCGGGGAACGGCTCCTACGTGCGCTTCCGTGCGACCGTAAAATTCAGTAGTGGACAGTAATCACACCGTAGGCTCCCTCCTCAGCTTTTGTCCCCTCTCGGCCAGAGGACCTGGAGCTACGAAAACCTCCCAATTAAATGGCATCTTAAATGAGAGGTTTGCAAGCATTCGGGGAGAGGGCATGCATTCGTCTCAGTGGAGCAACTGAAGGTTACAACCAGGCCACTCATGAATCTCGAAGGCAGAGCGGGACAGAGGTCACCCTCACCCCGCAGTCTGCGCGGAGTCGCCAGCCCCTCACCTGACACAAAGCCCACGCGCCGTGGGCGCCTTAGCAATGGGGTCTAGAAGGCACGAATTTCCCCTGCCAAGAACGCCCTCGCGCCGATCCTAGGTCACCTGCCCGACCCCCACCCCTTGGAAGGGACAGCTGCGCTCCCAACTCCGGGCACAACCTACCAATTGCTTCCGCAGCAGCAAGATGTTCTCCTCCAAGAACTTCTCTTCCAGGCGGCTGCGCTGCGTCGCCTCCCCCGGCAGCTCCCCGGTGCGCGACACGGCGGCCCCAGCGCCCCCGGCGCCGCGCAGGGCGCCCCTGACCAGCAGCTCCTGGCGCTGGCGCAGGTACTCCAGCTCCGCCAGCCCAGCCAGCGTGGCCTCCTGCCGCTCCCGGGTGCGCTGTCTTTCCGTGTCCGCCTCGCCCTTCTCCCGCCAGCGCCCCTCAGACTCCGCCGCGCGCGGCTCGCCCCGGGCGGGCGCCGGCGGCTCCAGCTCCCTCGCCGTCCCGGCCGGACTCGGCTTCATGGCCCCCGACCCTGCAGCAAGCACCCGTCACCGCAGCCGGGCCGCCCGGGCGGAGGAGCGGAGCGCTAAGGCTTCGGCCGCGGGCTCATGCCGCCCGGCGACGGCTCACAGCGGCTGGGGCGGCAGCCAGGAGCGCTCCTCACCCGCGCGGGGGCGCGGGCTGCAGCCGTCCTGGCCCGAGCGGCGCCGTCCAGTGCGCCGCGCGTCGCTCGCCGCGACCCAGCAGCTGATAACGCCCTGCCCGGCGCTACGTCACGCGCGGCGGCCAGGCAAGCCCCCGCCTGGCGCCCGCCTCCCCGCGCCGGCCCCTCAGCGCCGAAGCCAGCTCCCCCCTCGGCCTCCCCCTCGCCTGTCAGGGGCGCCGTGCGCGCTCAGCGCCGGCCTCCTCCCCACTCGGCCCTCCCCGCCCCTCCCTCTCCTCCCCCGCTCCTCTCGCGGGTCTCCTCGCCCCCTTTTCGGGTTTCCTGCACCCAGTTTTTGCCTCGCTCCGTATTGGTTCTTTCGAGCAGCCTCGCAGGCAAGGTCCGCGAAGGGCCGCCGCAGTTGGGCTGCCCAGAGAACTTTCAGAAACTCGGCCGAGTTGCAGCACACCATCTTAACCCTTTGCCCGCACGTCCACAGGTCGCATCCACTCGGACTGCTTTGATTTTTCACCTTACCAAGTGGGGTGCTGTGCGTGTATTCAAAGACAGCTTCTGCGGGGCTGGTTTTTTGACTCCACTTAGTAGAGACAAGCACTACAGAGCACAGGGCAATGTTGGAAAACTGTTCCACTTTTAGTTTTGTTGCTGCTTGGATTTTCTTAGGGGAGGCAGTAAACTCAGGCAGCAGGATGTCGCTGTATAGCAAGTGGTTGCATCAATTCTTTTTCAAGCTCGGGGGTTTGTGCGTGTGCGCGCGCCTGCGCGCTTATGTTTTTGAATTTTTATTGCTATTTAGTCTGCACTCACAAGAGCTCTAACTATGAAACCAGATTGCCTAAATTTGCATCCTGTTTTCCAGCCAAGACTACGTATGTGGGCAAGTTACTTCACCTCTCTGTGCCTCTGTTTCCTCAATGGTGACATGAGCTAACAGAACCTGCCTGTTGTAAGAATTATGATAAAATATAGCATAGCATAATATATATTAGGGGAGCATTTACAACTTGGCAGGCACATAGATAGTAGAGGTTATATGAGTTATAGATTTTTTTTTTCCTCCAGAGGGACTTAACTTTCCCTCCCCCCCCCCCCCCCGCGAAATGGCGTTTTTGGTATGGTCATCTCTGCTTGGAACACTGATCACAGATCATTTCAGTGGGATAGGGACCTGGAAATGCCACTTATACCTTATCTATTTTAAGAACCAGGACATCCAAGAGCCTCAGAAATTGAATCCAGCAAGTCACAATTTGCTGAAGTTCAGGCAAAATGTGTGAAGGAGTGAATCCTCTATCATTATTTCAGGTTCTTACACTTTTGCTCAGCTGCTTAGCCTGGTTATGAATTCTCCATTTCTCCCTCTGTGTGGTCTAAACTTCCCTCCAAGGTCAGTTCACTTCTCTCCTCTTAATTTCAATTAACTAACTGCCTGACTATCTGATTCTTACTAAATGCTATTTGTATGGTTATTTATCTGGGTAGGTAACATACATCTATATACATTGGTGTTGATGTGCGTTTCTTCTCTCCAATTACATTACAAAAGTTTCCTGGAGATAGAGCCTGTTTTAATACTCGCTTGGTTTACTGTACTCAGGACAGTGCCTTGCAAGCATTCAACCGATGATTGCTAGAGAGAGCCAAGAAAATGTAGATTGGTTGTATATTGTCTTTTCATTAACATACTTTCTAACTAACTTAATAGTACCCATTTAATGCCTGAGACAAATAGAATCAAGTCAACATTTACCAAAAAAAAAAACAAGAATTCCCTTTCCATCCTCCATTGACTTCCCTATAGCTGCTCCTCACATACATAAGAAATGTAAGTACAATCGTGATTCACAATTAATGAGATTGTGTATTAGATCTAAAAATAGAGTCATGTTCAGGTGTTCATCAGCGTACAAAATCAGTTTTATTCAGGTCACCGATGCTTTATGCCTCCTGTGTGCCAAACATTGTTCTTGGTAATACAAGAACTAAATTTTCCTCCCTAATTTCAGTCAGGCACTAAAGAACAATAACTGATCTTGTCTGCCAAATACCATCCACCCATGTCCTCGTTCATTCATTGTCTCAATCTATTTATTCATTTCCATACAAGCTTCTTGCTTTCTAGTTCTGAATTAGATTCCTTCTAGCTAGGTGGAGTCTACTATTGTGGCCTGTGTTATGTCACACATCGACAGCTACCTTTATATAGTTGGGGAGGAGCTGAAAAACGTTTTAACACACTACTAATAAATCTTGTTAAAGCAGATAGATGAGTCACTATTTCTCCAAACCGCCCCACCTTCCCACCCCTCTCCCCACCAAATGCTACTTCGAACTGGCTCATTAGTCCCAAGAAAACCATTTGCCATAACAGCTTGTACATCTTCATGAAAAAGCATTCCCAGCAAGTTTAAATATTAAAACTAATGTATTCAAGTGGTTCCACCAATAAAATGATCACAAGTAGGAAAAAAAAAGTTATGCTTTCCAAAGTATCCATTACACATTAATAAATAATGCTGTTCATTCATGCGCCAGTTAAAACAAACTCGGGCTGTCAAATGAAGCTAGGAGCAAGGCGCTCAATGCTGTCATTGTTTTTCCAGGAAAACTCTCCATGTCGTCAGATTAAGTGTGACTGGTTGGGTTGCCCCTATTCTTTTCTTAGTCCAGCAGCCAAATTTTCTCCTCTCTAGTCTAGTCCTCTGGCTTTTCTTTCCTCTTTGATTCTGTTTTGGTTGCAGGTATTTGGGAGGCAGTTAAAGGTAGTCCCCCACTGCTCACTGGTCCCTTCTGTTGCCAACAGGGTCTTACTTCCCTCTACTGTTTTGATTTTTCTTTCTCTTCCTTTTTAAAGCAGATGCTGGTGCTTCTTCCTCCACTCATGCTACTTTGTTAGCTCCTTTCTAGTATTGATCAGCCCTAGTTGGTTCTTCTCCTCCCACCCCACTCTGGGCCTCTGTCTTCTCAGAAAAGCTGTGAATTGACAGTCAGAAAGTGTGGCACTAAAGATGGGGTGGATCTGCAGCCCAGACGATCTGGAGAGTAAAATAAAGTTGCCAGCATAAAAAAAAAAGACGGAATATACCACAGTTGGGTAGCTTATGCTTAAAGATATTTCCTGGACAGAGCCAGGAAGGACCCCTCAGACATCACAGTTTGACACTGCCTTTGGGCAGAACAGCTCCCAACAGCATCCCCGCCAAACTCTGAGTGTCATTCTGCAAACGCCTTATCCAGCAGTGAACATTCTGTTGCGGCCAGGCAAAGTAAGGAGCATCGATTGTACATTTTGCTATTTGAGCAAAGCAACAAAATGATGCCTTGCAGCTTTTTATGGCCAAACAAACACAAATGATGTAATTGGGAAAAGCTGTCTCCGAATAGGAGGGGGAAAAATAAAGGGCAGTCCTTTGAGTTGGGGTGATGACCACCATTTGAGGGTCTGGGATCAAAGCTCCAGCCAGACTTCAAAGCCCATTTGAATCTAATGCCAGAAGAGCCACAGTGAATTAAACGTCATATATAACCTAATTATAGCTTGACCCCCACAATCCAGCTTCAGTGAGCACATAGGGGAAAGAAAGCAGACATTGAAACAAAAGATCAAGAAACAGGAAAGTTGGTAGCAAGACTGGTCAACACCATGGCCCTGACCACTTTAAAAATCTTGTGAGGGCAGAGAGGATAAGGGAATGGAGGCGGAAACAGCCAACTTTGGACAATGCTCGTCTTGTTTGCTGGGCTGTGTATGCAACAGCTCCTTCCACCCTCACTGACTCCTGCACAACCAAATGCACCCTTACTCCTGGGAGGAAATGTTATCTTTTAGCTCTGTTTTAGCGTTGTTCAAGAGGTTCCTTGTCACTAGGTTTCTTTTTAAGAAACACAAGGTGATTCCATGAAGCTTGGGGATGAGTTCTTCCGGAGGCTCAGGCTTCCTCAAACAACACACCATGCATCATGAACACTTGAACCTGTCGGGGAGTGACCTGCATTCCCCATGGACTTAGTCACTGACGTCTCCACCAGCATCAGTCCTTTGGCTCTGCCATTTCTGCCAGTCATCTTTATAGATGGAAGGAGCAGTATACTAACTGTGTGAGTACCCTAGAACTACATGCCCTCGCACTAACACAGAGAAATGATTAATACTACTACATCCCCAAGCAAAATTTAAAAGTGTTCCATAGACAAGTGGCCCCTTTAAACAATTGTATTCAGGAGATTTTGCCCTTACTGCAATTTATTGGGACTGGTCCCCATTTATTTGAAATTCTCAATCTTACGAACTGGTAAATCACATCTGATTTGATTATCCACAGAACATTTTTTATCATATTTCTTTGTTGATAAACATTAGTGATTTCTTAAAATAACAAAATCTAAATTTATAACCTGAGTCTTTTTAGTAAGAAAAAAAAATTAAGCAGACATTCTTATAGGATAAAAATAAATATACACCATCATCATTACATTGCAATAATGTAATTACTTCTTTGAGTAATCATTTATTCAACAGGTATTTGAGTATCTAATGCATGCCAGGCACTGGGAATACAATAGTGAACAAATCAGACGTAGTCCATACCTTAATGGAACTTAGGGTCTAGGAGGTAAACTGGTATCAATTAAATAATACATACATATATGTGCATGATATATATGTATATCCAAATACATATGCAATATATATTTATTTCCAAACATATATATATATATAATTCCAAATTAAGAAACACCTACAGCAAAATAACATTTTAAAAGCAGGTACATTTTATGATTATACCCAAAATATCATAATCAAATGAAATCACAAAAAATTACTAACCTTTATAAAACTTAAGATTTTTTTACTTTTTTTTGTAGTATGTGGGTATTTCCCTGGCTGGGAATCGAACCCAGGCCGCAGCATTGACAGCGCCAGCGCCGAAGCCTTGAGCCACTACACCACCAGGGAACTCCCAAGACTTTTTACTTTTATTATCTTTTCTTTTAAAAAAAAAAAAAATTACTCTTCTTAAAGCTACATTTGAAATATCTATGAGATGTTCGCTTTATAGCAAAACAATTCAAAATTTGCATCTAAATATCATTTATTGAAAGGTAGTCACTAGTATATATAATTAAAGGTAACTAATCACCTTACAGAGCTATTTGTTACCTTTTTCTTCAGAATACTCTCAGAAAGGAGAAAGAGGAAGAGCATCACTCCAAACCATGATACTATGAGCAATTTCCAGTATGGTTTCCTGCTCATTTCTACACCAGAAAAGAGAAATGACAGAGGTAATGTCTTGAACATGGTTTTTAACATGGAGGCTCTTGCTTTAGGATTTAATTTTAGACCATTGGTCCACTTCTCCATTTCCTGTGCTGCTGTGAACCTAGCCTCTTTGAGGACAGAACAGAACCAGACCTCAAAACAAGCTCCCACATGGGGAGTTCTGGGTCCGTGTTTACCCCCCAAGGCCCACAAAGCTACTTTAATTAAGATCCCTGGGGGGCCTAGGGATCCCTGAGGAAAAGCTCCAATGCCATTATCACCCGGAGCGGCTGAAAGCGCTCCCTGCTGGCTGAGGCTTAGGTGGCCCTTCCCCCGGCGGTGGGGGTGGGGGGCGCTCCCTCTAATCCCCTTGCGCCGTGTGAAGAGCAGCACATCCACTTCAAACAGAAATTGGGCCTTGGGTGTGTTCGGCCTAAGCGGAAGCTGGGGGTTGGGGCATGAAGCGCCTCCGATTCAAAGAGCAGTCCGTTGGGATGACAGGCAGCGGCTGTGCGCGGCTCCAGCCCCACAGCCTGAAGCGACTGATGGGAGGGCCAGGGCCTCCATTTCCATCTCCCTCCGCGCCCCGGGGGAGCTCGCTCTCCGGAGCTGGGATTCTTTGAAGTCAAGGAGCATGGTTTTGTCAACAGATGGGACAATTAGCTTCTGTTCCCTTTGGTCCATGCAGACTGAATTCAGAGTAGTAGGAGCTTTGCCTCGTAATAAAGAAACGCTGCCATTTTGGTACACCCAACTCTTGCCCGTCCCAGGGCCTATGGAGTAATTTGGTTGACCCGCTCTTGACTGTAATAGAAGCTGTTGGCACAGGAGAAGGAATCCTAGTCTACCATAGAGTGGTGAGAGGATATACATGTGAGGTCAGGCCAGCCTGGTTTTGAACTTCAGCTGCAGCACAGTCCACCGCCGTGTTCATCATACATTGATGGTGCCAACATTGACCTCTCTCAACCTCGTTTTCCTCACTTGTAAAATGGGACTTACACCTAACCTTATAAAGAGGTGGTGAAATATCTGGAAGTAAGTGTTGTTTACCCCAAAGTCCCAAATGTTATACATACATGTTCACACCCACGCAGACTAAGGACACTTGAGAACATTCCTGTGAGATAAAAATTATCATTAGTCATTGCTTTGACAGTTTTTCATATATCGCTTTGATTTTTTTCTGAAAGAAAACTATGGCATATTGTGTTCACAACACTTTATTTAGTTTTGAACTGTAAGTAGGTCTGAGAGACTTTTAAAGAGCAGCATTGTGATTTCACCCACTACCTCTGCAGATGGCCAAGATAAAACACAAGGACGCCGCCATTAGAAATCATATGGACCAATACAGCAATGTGGGGTATTGGAAAGAAGGTAAGTTTTGGGCAGGGTTCAAATCCTTTAGAAAGTCCTTTAACCTCTCTGAACTTCGGTTGCCTCCTTTGTAAAGTAGGCTTTACAGTTAATTCACAGATACTGAATGTGAAGGATAATGGCACATAGTAAATACTAGTAGAGGTTACCTTCCTTCTCTCTTCTTCATCTCTTCTCTGAAATATTATTTATGTTAATAAAATTTATTTAGCTCTTTTTTGCATAACGTCTTATTATGGAAAAATTTCAAAACACAAAAGTAGAAAGAATGGCATAATGAATTTCCATGAACCCATTGTTTCATTTAGAAATAAATAACTTTGATAATTTGTGGACCAGCAGAGATAAAACAGTTATAGATTAGAGCTGTATTCCCATCATTAGTTAGTGCCACTCATACAATAAACGTCAGATGTTATTATTGTCACCATTAAAAATTATTTTTTTCTAAACTTATACAAAAACAGTTGATGAACCTTAGAGAATACACTTTTCATCCAAAGAGCACAAAGTATTTCCCACAATCCTTGCAGTATATCATCATGTAGGGAGATGTCAGAAGAAAAAGCAGTGAAATGATTCTCCCAGCTTTATAGGACAAGACCCCAGTTACTGGTCTGTGGTTCTGATGGTCCTTGTCCGCCAATGACCCTTTTGTCCTGTCTCACCTACTGAGCTTAGCAGTGAGCTCTCTGAGAGCTGGGTTCCTGCTTGATGCAACTTTACCTTTTCAGGGTAACTGGCAAGGCTAAGTGAGTGCTTAATGTTCAAAGTCACAGAGTCTGGAACAAAGTATTATTAGAAGAAGGACTAGGTAAACCAAATTAACTTGAAAATTAATTGAAGTACCCCCAATGTCTAGAATGGGTTCCCTTTAAGTGGGTTAGAGAGATATCTTTTCATGAACTAAATCTACTAATGTTACATAGATGAAAACTAATGATCCCTTTTGGCCATTATTCATAGAAACACTGAAGCCAGGAATGTGACTTCCAAAACTCTGAATAAATACCTATTGTTGCCTCTCTGTTCAATTAGATTTTAAACTCCTCAAGGGCAGGGACAAACTCATTACTAACTCCCTCAGAACAAAGCAAGATACAGAACAGATACTCGCAAAATGTTTGTTTAATTCAATCACCTATCAAGATAGATTGAGATGGAATCCCCTGTCTGTGACACACCAAAATGACCGACTTTAGAAAATTCTATAAATAGATATTTAGAAACAAACCAAAATTGGGTGCTTTTCCTGTCTGTTCCACTTTCAGAAACATATTATGTAAGTTTGTATTTTCTAGGAAAATGTGAGGAAAAAGGAAAAAGAGAAATGGTTTCAGTTCTGCAAAGATAAGAATAAAGTCTGATAAAGACAAAAGGCATTTGGGGTCAATAGAGTTAAAACAAACTCAGACAGCCCAGCCCGTTTGAAGTTGACAAGAAACAGAGAATGACCCATTGGTTCATTATGGAGCACAAACAGCTTCATCAGCATTCCATCAATGAGGCCACACCATGGGGTAGCCCAGCCAGGCCAACTGGCACTGTGTAAAAAGCCCTGGGTATTTTTAGACATTTCCAGAAGGCTTTTACCTGAGCACATCTGTACTTGCATGTACATATGAGGACCAGGAATGGCAGGGATACTAATTTATACTTTCTCATTGCTTCCAGTAATGGAGTTTCTATGAAGGTTCTTGTACATGGTTTGATTTTGTATTGTTGTTCATTTGAGTCTGCTTCTTGGTGATAGTCGGTAGCACCTCACAGCATCCTCAGCACCTACTAGGAGCTTAATCAATGTTTGTTGAATCAGGTATGTGCAAGGGGTAGAAATTTCTAACATGATATCAAACAAATGCCATTTCCACTAAGGATATTATTTTGGTGAAGCCTCTTCTAACTGAAAATGGTTGTTTTTCAAAGATGGGTGCATGGGAGGCCACTTCTCTGAGCGCAGAAAGATTTGCATTAAAAACTGTTTAAACCCCAAACCCTTCTGTCCTACTGAACATGTACCTGACAGACCCAAATACACTGTCTGTCTGGGCTCTTTCCAGAATTTTTCCCAGAAGCCAACTGCTGGTGGCAGTGGCTGCAGCTGCTTCAGTCAGCACAGAGGGGGACCTGGTTCCAGGGCACAGCGGGTGTCCTCTGTGTGTCACGCTGTTCCATGCACCTGGGGGATTCCGCTGGCTTAGGAAAAGTAATGCAGAAAAAAGCCAGGACTTACATGCACACCTTTTCCTTCTCCGTCCAGCTCATTTCCACATCAAAGAATGAAGTTTCTCTGTTTTCAATAGAGCTGAGGCTATTTTAGAATTGCAGTGCATACCAGTCTCATGTACCAATTGTGTCTTCTGACATTGTCCAAACCACATCACCCCTCCCTTTCCTCCTTCTTCTTTTTTAAATATACCTCCTCTTCTGAGGACCCTAAATAAGCAGCTTGGCAATGGAGGGCAACGGAAATTAAAGTGGATCTTTGGCACACCAGACGGTGTTGAAGAAACCGAAAACTGAGAGCTGTTTAGCGTGTGACTCAAGTGGGGACTTTGATCGTTAATAACCCAAGAGGGATAGAATGCAGACACATAGGGTCTACATTCCTAGAACATCACTAGGTAATTGCCCAAATCCTTGGTCTTTACAAAAAGTTTGTCATGCCGTTCAGTGTGTCTTCCAAAAACAATATAATCAGCTCTTTACCTTTCCCCCCATGTCATCCCACAGAACAAAAACCCAAAGCTAGGTGAGTAAGCTTCAGTCCTCTGTGTACCTCTTCTACCCCGTACGTTCTGACTGGGGAGCCTATTAGAAGACCGTGAGTAATGAGGCTACATTTCCCATTGACCCACCTGTTTATAAACAAAGCCTTTCCTTCTAGGAGAGGCAACGACATTTAAATTGCTGAAAATTATCAGCCTCAACTCATCTGAATTTCATCGCAGTGCTACTCATTCAGGAAATGGGAACCACGAGAAGTTTCCCTTTTTTCCAAATTGCCTCCAGATGTGGCATACAGAAGAATCTTTATATTAAAATATCACACAGTAGCCAATGCCCTACAATTTCTTCTGTCACCTTGGTCAGAAGATGAATAACAAACCACCGAGGGTAGAAAAAAAGCTCCAGGTGTTGTCTGGGATCAGCTTTAAACCTGCCAAGGCCCTCCCCCAGCTGCCATAGCCTCCGGCCACCTTACCACGCCTTACCTTGTCATTTTTTTCCATAGCACTTAACACCTTATTAAACTAAAATATTTGCTTATTTATGACATTCATTATTTATTGCCTGTGTCTCTTGCTAGAATGCATGCTCCACAAAGGCCAGGATCTTTGTGTTCTTTACCCATACATTTGAAGGGCCTAGAACTGTGCCTGGCACACTGTCCTTGCTCAGAAACACTTCGGTTGCGTGAATGAATGAATGAACGAGTCAGTTTGTCAGTTCTTATTAGGTCCAAATCTGTAGTCCTCACCTAGAAATTAGCACTAGTGCCACATGCCCTTATTCCATCTCAGCCATTAAAGTGTCACGAGGACAGTCCGAATCCTATTTCCAGACAGCCTTCACTTTCTCTCACCTCTTTACCCTGCGTCTCTTCCCAAAGTATCTATTTTGTCAGTGACGACACAATCTACTAGTCCTAACACTAACATTCTTGTTTTATTACTCTTTCCTCTTCTTCATTACTCACAGCACTAAATTATGAAATTCCCGAAGATGCTTCTTCTTGTATCTCTCCAATTTGTTCTTTTCTCTCTGTTCTCATTGTCCTTTTCTACACAATTATCACCTCAAACAGGCTCCTAATTGGTCCCCTAACCCTTGTCCCCCCCCCACACACAGTTTCTTTTACACATCATAAGCATCGTTTTGATCACACATCAATCCTCCTCCAAAGCCGTCTGTGACCTGGCCTACCTAGCAAACCTGACCTTCCTGAGTGATCAAATGGCCAGGAGTTAAGACTTAAAAAAGAGGAAAGTGTTACATAGGCAAATAGTTCCGGTGCATAAGGGACGATGGAACATAAGGGAGCAGGGGAGAGGACCCCAATAGTCAGGCCAAGGAATTTGAACTCCATCCCAGAGACTAACTAGAGAGAGAATTCATGGACTAATAGCAAGATACTTTTGACTATGAATTCAATAATTACTGTGTGCCCACTATATCTCTGGCACTTACAAGGTCCTGGGGATAGAACAGGAAATACAGTAGACTCTCAGTTAACCAATAGCCATGGGGATTGGTAGATGCTGAATAAATGTCCCTGGCACTCTCGAGAAGCCAGCAAAATTCTCAAGCAACCAGCACAAAAAATTAAAGATTTTTTCTGCCGGTTGCTTGAGTTCCAGTTAACTAAAAGTCTACTGTAGTTATTTCTTGGAATTCTGAGACAGGGAGGAAGCACCTAAGACTAATAACAAGCCACCCACAGCCTCTGTCCTTGTGCTCACCAGGCCACTTCTCCCGGCCCCAGACAATCTCTCAGATGTAAAATAAGCACAGTACACCAATTGTCTTGCTGCTGCTCCTGAAGACTTGGGCCACAGGATAATTAGGAAAAAGAAAGAAAATATCACCTGTAAGTCACTAGTCAACAAAGTTTTTCTGTAAGTAGCCAGATAGTAAATATTTTAAGCTTGTGGACCTTACACTACCTCTCACAACTACTCATCTCTGTAGTTGTAACACAAAAGCAGTGATAGACAACACTTAAACAAGTGAGTAGAGCTGTATTCCAATAAAACTTTATTTACAAAAACAAGTAGTGGGAGGATTTGGCCCACAGCCCAGAGTTCACGGACCTCTGCTCTAAGATATTAGGATATTTTAAATCTAATGCTCAGTTTCAGTTACGGGAGGTAACATGGAAGAATACAGAAACAATGAGTTTTGGAGCCTCAGAAAGTTAGACTAGAAGCCCGACTTTACAACAAACCATGGGGCATTAAGGAAAATAAACTTTCCTAATGCATAAAATGAGAAGCAGCATGGCATGGTGGCCTTGGATCAGACTGTCTGGGTCCAAATTCCAGCTCTCTCACCTTCTACTGTTGTGGTCTTGGGCAATTTTCTTAATCTCTGAGCTTCAGTCTCCTCAGCTGTTTTCACGGGGATAAAAAAAATATATAGCCTTCTTCATTGAGAGGATTAAATGAGATCATGCATATTAATTGCCTGGAACAACGTAAGCACTCAATAACTGTTGGCTATCATTATTTTTGTTTACTATTATATTACTGTGAAGTTTCCCAAGAAGTGACCATTGAGACATTAAGTGAAAATATTCGTCTATCTTATTTCAGAGATTAAACACAGAGAGAGGTTGTTCTGTTTTTACACTCCTGTACTTCCTAAACATTTTTACACAATTGCAAGAAGCTGAAGTTACCTTGTACACCAGCCACTGCTTTTTTTCAAACGAGTGCCTTTAGTTGGCTTTCAAATTTAGAAGATTATCATGCATAATGTATTATGCTTATGTGAGGATTAAAATTTTTTTCCATTGCTTTTCCTCTTGCCTCCACCAAGAGTTTTGTTGGACAGGACTTTGTCTTAAAAGGAGGCTGCTTTTGCTTTTCCTGAATTGTGAGCACTAAGTGTTTCTTTCAGACTTTGTGTCTTTAAATCAACGAATATGATTTTTGTCTCCAATTACAACCAAGTTATAATTCTCCAATATATACTAGACTTCCCTTCCTAAGTTATACATAAGAGTTTCCCAATCCATCCAATACCTTCTGGAGAAAACAGAACTGGATTGGGGGTGTCTCCTCCCAGAGCACCCTGTCCTCTCAGCAATTGGTGCTAGAACTGAGGAAAGAAAAGTAGATTCATGAGCATTAGGAAATGTTCTGTTCCAAGGCACTGTGGCCACAATTTAATTGATTATAATGTATGTGTAACTTTTCAAAGCACAAAAAATATATATATTCTCTTTTACATTGTATATAGCACATGTCAAGAAAAATATTGCTCCAAATTACATCAAAGCCAAAGATGGTCTTATTTGAGCGAGAACCTCTAGGACCACCCTGGTTGTCTGTTATTCTTCATTAAAATGCGTCTCAGAAATCTTTATAGTTCTTCACATAAAGATCTCTTGAGCCAGGCATGTGGACTGTTTCCTCTGGTCATTTCACCACTAGTAATCATAGCAGCCTTTGCTTTGCCTGCGCAGAGAGTGGGAGGCTGCATTTCATGTTGTCTCAGATAACCCAAGCCACTGTACATGCTGTGTGTGCTCTTTGTCAGAAGGAATCAGCCACAGGGTCAAAGGCAGTAAACAGTAATTAATATGCAAATTTGCAAGTAACCTCCCTCTTGGTGTTGGGGCTTCTTTGTTTGTTTGTCATGGACAAACTGGGGTTTGTCTTAGCTGTAATTAGCAGGATAAATATAAAATTATGACATTAAATGTTAGCTGGCTTTTTAAAAGTGGTAGTATATACCCTGCTGTGCCTGCGATGCTGCAGCTCAGTAGGGGTCTCCTTCAAAACTGAATTTTAAGATGCCGAATTACCCATTTTAATTAAAAGGCAAACACTGAAATGAGTTTAGCACTTCAAAAATCATAGTTACCAGGCAACAAATTATCAATGCATAGATGAACAATTGGTATTTGTACATCAGTTGACCTTATCCCAATGCAACAACAAGAAAGAGAAATACGCTTTTATAATAATAACGAAGAGAAATATTTATTAAGCACTCTGTACAGGTATTCTGCTAAGTGCTTTCATTGCATTACTTCCATGACTACTCACAGCAGCCAGACCAGGTGTGCTGTTAACAGCCACATACAGACATGGAAGCAAAGCGTTAGACAGGTTTTTTTAAGGTAAGTTTTTCTAGGTCTGCTCTCTAATTGTGGTGGCATCAAGATTCCATCTGCAGCTCTTAATTTCTTCTCTTTTTTTGGTTCTCTCTTCTCTGAGAGGTCTACCATTTAGCTGCTTTCAACTAATTCTTCACCAGCATTCTGCTGATGGCCTAAACCATTATCTCTAGCTCTGAACTGTCTCTGAAGTCCTAATCCACAACAGATTCTCATTTCTGCTACCATGTAAAGCCCAGATTCCTTAGCCTGATAATTGAAGGCTCTCCACAATCTGGCCCAGATACTTTCCAACTTTGAGTTCCCATTTTACTCCCATTATTTAGTGCTAATTGGCAAACACACTTGTATTTGTCCCTGAGGGTGAGGTGAGATGGGAAAAGGGGGAAAGTGAAATTTTAAAAAGCATCTATTCTCAAGGAGGTTTTGGTGAGGATTTAAAAGAAAGTAATGATTAGATTCTAAACTGACCACTTTTGATTGCCCTGATTTTAGAGAAATAGAACTAGGAAACCAGTGCCTCTCTTTTGCTAATATAACCAGTGCCTTAAATCTAGCATGATTCCACAAAGCCCTTGGTAATGGTTTTCTTCCAGCTTGATCCATATATCCTGAAAAGCTTTTCCTTCTCAGTTCTAAGTGGCCCTCCTTCCCCAGCCACCCAAAGCCTTCCCAGTTTCTGAAAAGTAGATTAGGCATCCTTCTGATCCATCCCCACTCCATCCTCCCTTTGAGGATGACAATATGATATCGCACCATGTTGTAATTATATGTTTGCCTGGCTGTCTTCCCACTAAAATGTGGGCACCGTGAGGTTAGAAAATGATCTTTTCCCCTTTGTGTCTCCCTTGCCTAGAACAGTGCTCAGCACCTAATTGGCACTAGTTGCTCCTTGCAAGCAGCCAGTGTCAGACCTGCTAACAAAGTTAGAGTGCACCTTCAGAGAGGAAATTAACATTTTAAAGCAGAGGCCAGTGAAAAGGAACCCAGGGGAGTAGCTTGAAAATAGCTTCCCCAACCCCCGACCCCCCACCCCTGGGGCTGGCCTGGGCAAATGATCTCCAAACCTATGGTGGAGGGCTGGGAATAGGGTGATTGTGAGAGGACATCTCAGAGAGATATGACTTCATAAACTGCTCCACTTCAGGACTTCCTGAAACAAAACACCCAGGCACGGTCCTGGAAGCCTACTCTTTGAATCTGGTAACTTTGGGCAGGATTTTTGGGGAGAAGGATGGGTGGTATTCTGCTCTTTCAGGAGATGATGAAATACTGGTATCACTAGAAGGCAATTTCTCCAGTACTGCCAGGGTAAGACATAGAAGTCTTTGAGAACTTGACCTCAATGGGTATTCAAATGGATGTATGCCATTGTCCTGAGAACTATGAGGCCTTTCCCAGGCATTGTCTGTGGCTCCATAGTGCAGTGCCAGACAGACAAAGTCAGGCAGGAGACAGAAAAAGGTATTATTAGAGGTAAAAAAGCATCCTTATGTTTTCAATATGCCTTCAATCTCCGCATCCTCCCCCGTCAGTCATAGAAGACCATCACAGCATCGGCTATTCTCAGAGGATAGAAGAGTGCCCTAAAACACACACTCTGGGGGTATAGACAAAAACTCCTTGAATATTCTGCTAGCACTAACATTACAACTTCTCTAACCACCCAGGACTTTCCCAGAAACGTTTCTTCTCCAGTGTTCCATACTTCCACTCCAGCTCTTTCTCAAGCCCTGTGCAGGGTGCAGCATATAACAGGGTGGGGACTGAAGAGAAGCAAGAGGGTGTTTGGGAGCAGCCACCTCTGATTCAGTTTCTACCCTCCGGCAATAGCAATCTGAACTCCCCCTCCCTTCACATCCTCTTCATCCAGAACTTTTAGTATTTTATTCTTTGATGCTCCACATAGAATTTCATCTTAAGAAAAACAGACGGGGTCTGCTCCCTACAGAATCAAAAAGCCTTGGCTCTAGCCTTACCCATGAATCAGCCATCATGCCTACTGGGTTAAGTACAGCAATTCAGGGCCGTTAAATAGCCAGGTCTAGATCCTGGATTGGTTATTTACTCACTCTGTGACCCTGAGCAAGTTTCTTGATTTTTATTCCCTCTTCTTAGTTTCTTTATCTGCAAACTGTGGTGAAGGACTGTACCTACCTCAAAGGGTCGTTGCGAGGATTAAATGAGTTGGTGCACGCCCAGTGCAGAGGACAGTACTGAAACATGGGTGTGCTATTTCCTTTTACTATTGTTAGAACGTGGCCTCCGTGAGGGCAAGGAGTTTTGCTGTTTTGCTCATTTCTGTATCCCAAGCACCTAGAACAGGCCCTGGCAAGTAGAAAGTACTCAATAAAGAATTGTGGAATAGATCGAATGAATACATTTTGCTCCCATCATCTGTGGAGGCCACAAGGTAATATTACATCTCACTGCCCTCCTCTCCTCACCCCTAGCAATTGGTCCCTGGTGCTCAGCTGCGTGACAGCCTACAAAGGTGGGGCCTCAATAAAGAGCGTGGTCTGGAAGAAATGGCACTGCAGTGAGAAGAACGAGACAAGACCTGGGACTAGCTCTACCCCTAGGATATCTAGGGCCTCAGTTTCGCTGAACTATAATATGAAATGTGAGAGTTGGAACCAGAAGATACAAGTATACGACTCAGCCAGAGGAATGATGGTGAAAGTTACTTAACCACAAATTAGACATGAAACTAGGTGGCTTGTTTGGTAAAACTAGGTAGAATCAGAGAGTCATGTTCCCAGGAAATAATTGTCTAACCATAAAAATGTCCCAAAGAGTCATCAAAAATTATTCTAAAAACCTGTAATTCTTTCTAATTATAATATGCTGCTTCTCCCTTACAACCAATTAGATGTTTTATTACAGTTTTTACTGAAAGTTCATGATGAAAAGGGGTACTGGCCTGAAAATTTAAGTGCTCCTTCAAAGAAAGCACTCCTTTGCCCCTCTGAAAACCTTGAAAACCAGTTGCCTCCATGTGATCACAGAACAGGATGCTTATTATTGCTGCCCCTCATCTAGGAAAGAAGCAAATTGGTAGCACAGCACACTAGAGATTCATTACTGTCAGTTTAGTTGAAATTGCACGTATTAGCACTCAGATTAGATTGTTTACATAATACCAATTACTGTAACAGGGAAGGCAGGCATTGAAATGTGCCTGTGCAGTTGACACATGAATAATGCAGTAGCCCACACAGCATATGGTATACATGATGAGTCTTTTACCTGGACATCCATGACGACACCGAGGTAAGGTACAAGTTATTCCTAGACGTAGGGCAAGCACTAGTGAACATAAAGTTAATGGAACTCCTGGCTGGACAATCTCATGTTAGTTAGACCCAGCAAAAAATCCAATTTCCATTCTTTCCTGTCACAAACTAAACTTGATCTATAGGATTAAGGTAATGATTTACTCTAAGGAATTCTCAAATCATTTTAGAAACTTTTACATTTGCTCTGAGAAACACAGAATTTTCCTTTTTTAGAACAGGATCTTGGTCTTTCTTCTAAATTATAGAACCTATGCCTAGGGGCTTCAGCATGTCATATCCTTAGCTCCTTGTATTACAAAGCTGCCTTCGTACCTGAAGTCATCTTGACTAACTCCATGGAACTAGGTGTCCTAGTGGTCCAAGCTTTATTCTTTGAATTTGGTGAGACTTTGTTTGGTGTTTAAGCATGGTCTAAATAGTTCTGACCTAGGTTGCTTCCACATTTGGAGATTATCAATCCTTTTTTGATAGATTCTAGTTACGAGACCTGGTTTAAGAGGAAGCCATCCTACTGGTAGCTGGTAGCTTTCCAGCCTCTCTTCTAGAAAGCCTTCTGCTCTGAATTCTGTCTAGGACTCTGAATTTTAATTCTTTGATCACATAAACTATCATTGAACACCTACTAGGGCTCATGCATGGCACTGAGAAATGCAGTCCCTAATGTCCCTCTGGTGGCCATTATCTCTGCCTCAATCAACATTGACATCAGTATTCAAATCATTACTCTATCTCTTCACTATTTTAATTTTGTTAATAATACATGCTCACCACAAAACAATAGGAAATACAGATAGGAAAAAAGAAAAAATATCATTGAAATTGGAATCATTTGATCTTTACTTGTTCTTTCCAGGTAAGCAGGTATCATAATACCAGATACAATATAAGAGAAGCAAATGCATTTTGTTTGTTTAAATTTTTATTTTTAAATAATTATAAATCTCAGAAAGTTGCAAAAATAGTACTCTTCACTCAATTTCCCTCAATCATCATCTTACCTAACTACAGTGTCATATCAAAACCAGGAAATCTCACTCGTGTGTGTGTAGTTCTATGTAATATTATCACATGTGTGTATTCATATAACCACTAACACAATCAAGATACAAAACTGTTTCATCACCATCAAGGAATGTCTTCATGCTCCCTTTTTACAGTCACACTCAACCCTGTCTCTAACCTCTGCCTACTGTCAATACGTTCTACATATCTGTAAATTTGTTCATTTGAAAATATTACAGAAATAGAATTATGTAGTATATGACTTTTGAGATTGGTTTTTTAAACTCAGCATAATGCCCTTGAGATCTACCCAAGTTGTTGTATGTACTAATAGTACATTCCCTTCTATTGCTGAATATTATTCTATGGTGTGGGATGTACCACAGTTTGTTTAACCTTTGAAGGACATTAGGGTTATTTCTGATTGTTGTCTATTACAAACAAAGCTCCAATGAACATTCATGTACTTGTTTTTGTTTGACTATAAGTTTTTATTTTTCTGACACTAATGCCTGAATACAATTGCTAGGTGGTATCAGTAAATTCATTTTTAGTTTGATAAGAAACTGCCAAACTATTTTTAGAATGGCTATATCAGAATCCAATTTCTCCACATCCTCACCAGCATTTGGCATTGTGATTATTTTTATTTTAGCTATTCTAAGTAAAAAGCATTTTTAACAGCATCAGTGTCTCAGAAAGCATGGAGATAAACATAGCAAAACTTAACTTTTTAACTACTTAAAAAACTAATAATTTTCTCTTGTAATATGCCAAGTCTTATCTGATAAAGTTTATATCAGATTCCACCTTATTAAGTACACTTTAGCTTCACTTACCTAAAATAATAATAATAAAAGAGCTCAGTCTGGCATGGACAATTATTTCATTCAGATGTCACATTATAAGAATACTACCTGAAGATATTTTGAAAAGTGTACAGGGTTTATTGGTAGACCCTAGACTATTGGTGAGCAGAGCTTGGGTTGTTCATCAGTAGGATGTCTTTATGTCCCATTTTGCTTAGGAAAGACCTGGTTTATGCCCGATGTCCAGTATCTCAGATGGTTTAGCTTTTTCTTTTTTTTTTTTTATCTGGCTAGGTTTTAAATCTTCTTAATGAAGTACAATTAGTGATTGTTGCATTAAAATAAGCTGGGGTAGATTTAAGAGACTTTCACACTCTGGATGTCCAGTTTCTGTCATACCATAGTACATGAGAGGCATGGACCGTGAACAGAGTTCTCACTTTAACCCATGGCTAAATCTCAAAGATTCACCAGCCAACTCTCTGTCTCTCTTTTCCTGAATTTTCCAGGTGAAACATAACTCATATCTCCCTTTTAAGGACGCATGCAAGGCAGTTGTTGATAAAACAAAAGGCATTGAGACAAAAGCAATCAAGGGTTACTAATTCTCTCACATGTTAGAGGATGACAGGAGACATTTTCGAAGCTGTTGTCCTGTTGGCCACTTGGTATACCAGCCAGCTGTGCTATGGCCAGTGTAGGAGCCAGAGAGATGTTTGGGTCAGTGAGAAACATAGGACATAGGGACACACTGTAACGTATGTTAGAAAGTCTAGAAATTAAGTTCTTGCATGGTGGTTTCGTTATTTATTATAAATCTACATTATTTATTTTATTAATAATGTGCTTATATTGCATTAAATCCTTTTGATGGCAATAGAAATGAAGGAGTATATTTAATGAAAAACATCCAAGAAAGTTGATGATGAACATGTTTCTCAGACAAAAATTTTGTTGACATTTGTCATTCTCTATGATTTCATAGTGATATCACATAGTGATACCACAGACTAAATCCGCTAAGGAAGCATCCGTATCAATGGTTAATAGTTATTAGAGGAATAATTATTAGAAGAACAATGCGCTGGAAGAAAATTTAACCACTAAAGCTTCAACACATGCAATTTACACATCACTCTGTGAAACACAACTTTTTATTTAAATCAAATGATTCTTCTCCTAAACACATTTCAATATATTTTCAATTCCAAGTTTTCTTGTATAACAAGAGAAGTTATGTGTTGTCCCCATTAACAGAATTACACTTAAATGCCACCAATGTTATATTAGCGTCATGCCTTACTCCAAATAGAAAATCTTTTAATTGCAATATTGGTTCATTGTTTTGTTTGTTTGTTTGTTTGTTTAATTCATTTTTATTGTTAGACTTATTGGGGTGACGTCTGTTAGCAAGGATTACATAGGCCTCAGGCATACAATTCTACAGTGCATTGTCACCTTGGTTCATTGTTTTGTTATTCAATTCTTGGAATCAAAATGAAGTGTTTATATATTAATTCTTCCATACCTTATATTATTGTGAATGCTACTGAAAATTCTATTTAAAAGTTTGACCCTGAAAATAAAATTATTTTTGTGGTGATAATAATACAAGTTTTGGTGTTAAAGTTTTTACCAATGTCATGGTAAAAAGAGTGTTCTCCAGCTAGAGAGCAGAAATGTACTAAGAATTAGTGTAGTGCTCAGATAATTTATAGTCATAGCCAAACAAATTTTAATATTCTACAAACCAAAAATGAAGCTACAGTTAACAAAGTGGACAAATGTAATCACATACATGACTACACAGCATGAGGTAAAGCTGATGCTGAATACTCTTATTTTTTATGCCAGCATCGCACTACGTGTTTTCTCTCCTTCCTGTCTGATATTTATAAAATTTTAGAAATGTTTGAGCCTCTGAAGAATTATTTTCTACATCGACCTAAGTGCTCATCAATGACATTGAACATTTTTATAAACAAACTTTCTTAATTTAAACTGCATTTTATTCAGAATTTGTTGAAAATATTTAATCCAAGTGTTTATTGAATAGAATGCAAAATATTTCAGCTTCTGAAACTTAATGAAATTGCAATTATTGAAAATAAAGCTTATAGATGAAAAGATATTGAAATGTATTTCCACACAAGCAAGAGAGAAAGTGAACGACTTAGAAAGGAGAGTTCAAATGATCCTCAGAGATTATTCGAAATCCTGTAATTATGCTTGGAATATCTCATCTAGTAGGAAGTATCTTTTGATAAAATTCCTGTTTTTAACTGGATAAATTTATATTCTGTACCAAAATGAAAATTTGAGGAGGTCTACAGTTTAGGGGCATCTAAATTTGTCAAAATATTCAAAAGATTCAAAAACAGAGAAAAATTTATTCAGTAAGTTTTTGCTTATAAAAATTCTTTGCTAAAATAGTTACCCTAAATAGAGGCAAAACAACAGTCCTTGTGAAAATATTTGGGCTGCAATACTCAATTTTCAAAGTGAATATTTCATTTCTGACAATACAAATGAAAATTAAAATGAAAATGTATTTTGTTTAGAAGAATTCATTCTGAGTTTAACAAATGCCTCAGCACTTACAGAGTATTTTCTCAAACAAGAGCCAATTAAAACTGTTAACAAGTTTTAAATGATTAATCTTAAAATGCAATCTTTAAGGTGATTGTGAGTAATTATATGTAAAAATTTAACTTAATAAGACCATAGTTAAAAATATATTCATCAGAAAGATATCAATGACATAATATTAGTCAGAATACCATGGAACTGAAACTGATTATAGCCCATTTATACCAAGAATAATTATTTTTATGCTGTCAATTTTAAATTTCAGATAATATAATAGATATAATTAAATTATTTTTCTTTAAGTACACTGACATATTACTTTTATTCTTTAGAAATAATTTCTTTTTTTAAATAGTTTTGAACAGATTTTATAGGTCTACTCTTACAACAGGGATCTTTGACTTTGAGATATCGTTCTATAATATAAATAGATGACATAGTACATATTCTTAATCTATAGTATACTGTCTTGAATGCATGAAAAAATAGCTAGTGGATGACCACCAGCCTCATTCCAGTTCTTAATGCAGAAAGAGGATGTGGTAGGCAGAATGTAAGATAACCCCCAGTGACCACACCCTTGAGAATCAGTGGGATGTGTAACTTACTTCTAAACAATAGAATACAGCAAAGGTGGTGGGATATTACTCCCATGATTATTATGTTATATGGAAAAGATGAAGAGAGTTTTCAGATGCAATTAAGGTTTATAATCACTTGACTTTAAATTAACCAAACAGGAGAGTATATAGGTGAGCCTGACCTAACCAAATGAGCACTTTAAAAGAATGTCTACAGAGTTCAGAGATGCTGGCTTTGAAGAAGTAAGTTGCCATGAATTCCACAGCTGCAAGAAAATGAATCCCGCCAACAACTATATGAACTTGGAGTAGGACTCCAAGCCTCCGATGAGACCGTAGCCCCAGACCATACCTCACTGTCCATTTTGTGAGACTCTGAACAGGGAACCCAGCTAAGCAGTGCCCAGACTCCTGACCCATGGAACTGTGAGACTATAATCATAGGCTGCTTTAAGACACTAAGTTTCTGGTAATTTGCTGCAAAGCAATAGAAAACTTAATAGAAAGGCATAGAAAATTAGGGTTGAGAGCCAAGTCATGAACTAGATGATAATCAATGCTCACTGGAAATGCTTAGCTGCTAAGAGCACCATCATGAGACAGCCTACTTGACAGGAAAACAGAAGTGAGAAAGGCAGTATTATGAGTAGATACCTTTTCAGATCTATAATAAAATAAAAGCCACCACTCTTACTGTCATCTAAAGCATGTCTATAATCATAACTGGTTTGCTATTTAAGTCAGACTTCTTTTTGCAGGGCTCAGGGAAAACAGAAATGTAATTTCAAGGTTATTGATTATATTCCAAAGTGCTGATGCAATTAGTCATTGACTCTGGCTCCTTTGCAATGTCTTTGAAAGATAAGAGTATTGAAACCCTACTAGTATTGCATTCCTATCCAACTCTCCAATCAACTAGAAAATGTAAAGATACTCTTTCTAAGAGTTAAAGAAAGCAGCGTGTGAGTTCTGGAATCATTGAAAAGCATTATCTGATCACTGATTTTCTATCATTCTGATACTCAATTTAGAAATGGAATGAAAGAGACTGGGAAGAAAATTGAATTCCACTGATATATGGAAGTCTTAAAAAAATCTTTAGTCATATTGAGCATTGGAGCTCCTAGGTTAAAGAAAATATATGATATAGACACAAAACAATCCTTTCTTTATGCCTTAGTTCTTGAAAAGCTGTGAATCAACTTTGTCATCAGTTAAATAGCATTTTAAATGCATCAGGAAGCTCAGTATTGAAGGAACTCTATAGCAAATCAAAGTAAAGCAAGTTAGCTTTTTGAAGGATATATAATTAGGAAACCTAAGACATCTATTGACAGGGATTTTTGTACATCAGGACTTTTTTATTGTGGAGAACTGGTTACCAAAAGAGCTAATACACTCAATTCGTTGGCGTGACATGTAGCTCCTATAGAACCTCTGCTAATGTTGGATGCTCCCACATGGGCCTTGTCGGCAGACAGTGATATGAACACTGATCTGCGACACTGAAAAGAGAAGGCTGATGAGCCATTGAAAACCAATGTCCACCAGGAGGGCTATGGACCCCAGAGGTTTCTAAGTGGGATATAAACAGACTTCCAAGCCAGGATGTTAAGGCAAGAAACCTCCAGGTCTTAGGAGACAGTGTCTTACATTTTGCAGTCGGACTCCACAGTTCAGGTCCTGGAATACCAGCTGTGTCACCAGGGGATGCGCTTAGCACTCTGTGCCATCTCTTACCTGTAAAATGGAAGTATTAAAATCCCACCCTCATAGGGATACTGTGAGAACTGAATGTAAGAATGCGGTGAAGCACCCGGTGCTTTGTTACGTTTCCAGTCATTGGTAGCTGTTTCTGTTTGGCACAGCAGAGTTTTAGAGGCTCCAATTGTGAAACAGATGGACTAAACATAGCCCCGAAGAAAATAAACATGCTATAGCAAAGAAGGGCTAGCTTCTCCAGGAGGAGTGTGCCTCAGGCACGTTCAGTTCAATGACTAGGTACTATTTCTCATCATTATCTCATTTAGAATTATAATGGAGAATGTTGGGAATAATTAACTCCATTCTGCAGTCCCGGGGCCTGTCATTGCAGGTTGGACTGATCAGGTACCAGCTCCGTAGGTCCTGGCAGCGAGCACATTCCGCCTCTGATACAAATGTCATCCACCCTCTTTTCCAGTAGGTTCCTTCCCCACCCACTACAGAGTGACAATGATTGCCACTCGCATGGGTCTCATGTTCGAAGATACTTTTACAGTCACAGAATGGCAGCGGCTCTGAAAACCTCCATCCCTTTTAAAGGCTTAGAAATGACAGCGGCAATGAGTGGAGCATCCCTGTAAAATCCAATGTGGTAAATCCTGTCTCCGCTGAGCTGAGCGCCCTCCTTTGTCAGGAATTCTAGTCACAAAAATCTACAGTAAAATGCTGCAGGCACATCAATAAAGGATATAATGAAATCAAATGAGTCTTGTTCCTTACATTTACATGCAAAGTATATCAAAGGAGCATCCAGCTTGTTTCTGAGACACACACAATGGATTCTTTTGTATGGGAGGAGAGGAGATATATGAAGCTGAATTAGGAAGCAATTCCAATTAAAAGGGCTGTGTTTAAGGCTCCAAAGACAATGCAGCCTTTGCTAGACAGTCAGCTATTAGATGTGTCTGGCTTCCGCGGTGGTTTTATGGTAATTGGACCAAAGCTGGGTGGAAAAATACAGCAACACCACTGGGTCCCAGGCTCCAGGTCACACTGCCACACTTCCAACTTACTCCTGTGTGACCCCAGGGATAATAGTACCTGCCTAATAGGGTTGTTATGGGGATTAAAAGAAATAAAGCATATAAACCACTTTGAGCAGTGCCAGACACATGCTAAGCACTCCACAAATGTTAGCTATTATGGTTATGATTCCCTCTGACTTGGCCCCACACAAAAGCTGGCACAGGCCACAATCACCCAGATGACAAATGAATGGGACCCTGGAAGGCTCTGCTTTTGGAGGCCACCTGCTATGTGGTGGAGGGAAAGTTGTCCCTTGGTACAAAGGCCGCTTAAAGCCAGTACAGTTTCTTTCCTAGAGAAATGAAGTTTCTTTTGCAAATATGGGATGCTTGGGACATGTGCTATTTGAAGTAGCTCCCCTGTTTCCTGTACCCTTTTCACATTTTGTAGCTTTAGAATCAGAGAGTTGACAGACAGCACCTTGGAGATGGGTGATTCCCTGTGGCAGGTTGTCTGGAAATTTCTCCAGATTCTTTCAGTCTCATGTCTTCGGTGGGAGATCCACCTTCTAGAGATGAGCATGCAGGCTGCCTGGTGCCAGCTCAGGTCTGCAGCTGAAACCACAGCCAACTCATCTGCGTGGAGGATCACACTTCTAAGGGAACTGGGGACCTAGCATTGGGCTGTTTCCCCCTTGCTCATTCACTTAAGTTCCCCTGGAGTTTCCTTCAGCACAGAAGTGCCAGGAATTCTTGGTTTTGTGACATTTGGGTCATTCTTTATCAACCTTATTAAAAGGGTAATAATTTTCAAGTGGGAACTTGGGTTGGGGGAAGTTGGAAGTATAAACTAAACACTGGTGCTACTATGGAGAAATTCAACACCCAAAGCAAGCAGTGAAGGTTCTGAGAGACACGAGGTGCCTGAGGACCCTCACGTGCACTCGAAACAAGGACAAGGCTCGCACGGTCCCCACTACAGAACACTCTGCACAGCACAGGACATGTACCCGGATGCTTATTTCAAATACGAGTTGTACTCCTGTGAGGATGTAACGGGCCTAAATCACAGTGCCTCTTATCCGAGAAAGCCTTGAGGAATAATGACACGAAGCCATCACTCTTTTGTGACAGTTTAAAACCAGGCATGAGGAAGGGAGAATGATAGGCAAGGGGAGGCTACAAAAGGGGCTTTATTTCCACTTATAATATTGTATTTCTTTTTTTTTTAAGAACCTATTGTCATTATGGCAAAATGTAAATATTTGTTAAATCTAAGTGGTGAATCACAGGTATTTTTGTCCCTCTCTCCACTGGGCTGTGTGTTTCAAAGTATTTCAATGTAGTTTTCAATGATGGTGTAGATTTCGAAGGAAAAGCAACTGAGTGTTTGGCAACGACGAAGGCGGACGCCGTGGCCCAGCGCAGTGCCGTGAAAAGCAGACAAAGTAAGTGAGGAGTGGCTCAGAGCGCCCTTCCAGGCCTGTTTGCAGACTAACACTGGGAGGTGCAGCTCCTGTCAACGGAAATCCATAGATGCAGCCAAACCTGCTTTAAGTTAAAGGAGCAGAAGTGCTGGGACGGTGGCGTGCACTAAGGGCCACCGCCCCCGAACTCGTCAGCAGCGGCTGGACGAGAGCACACTTTTTTCCTGACTTCAGCGAGGCAGCGAGAGATCCTTTTAAATCACCCAAGTATGCACCGACAGCAAAGCCATGGCTTGCGTGCTCATCGGTTTAGACGAAATGGTGGTGAAACGGGAAGTGACTCTGAAAAATCCCCTTTTCTAAAAGCCCAGGCTGGCATCCCCAAGAAAAGGTGCGGTCAGAATACAGACTCAGAACTGAAGGGTTATGTTTCTTCATGAAGGAAAAAAAGTACATATCAAAACAGAGAGGAAAACCCCAGATAGGGTGAATGAATTCTGTGTTCAGCCCAATCGGGAGCGCGCCTCCCTGCACGAGCTTGCTTAGCGGGTGTGAGGCCAGACTGTAAGCCCTTCCCCTGCACATACCCAGGCCGCTGTGAGGATAATGAAATCTGAAAAGCCATCGAGTATTAATTTTGGAGACTACAAGGGTCTCATTTGAGACCTTTAGTTCATTTACTTGTAATAAAAATTTCAGGTAAGTGGCAAAGGAAAGAATAACACCACGAATCGTTTCTGTTCATGAAAAAGTCCTTTGACCAGTGTTTGTTGGACACAGGAAGAGGGGCCGTCTCGGATCAGACTTTCCCCCTTCTCCAGAACTGACCACGGAATAAGAAGATGCAGTTCAACAAATTTTCCTCTCACGTGGAACTTGCACACGATGTCAGGTCTTAGTGTCGCTTCCCTAGTTACGGCCCTAATACGGATCATAAACCGATGAAAAAGAAAATGGTAGCTATTTGAACCCACGAGTATACTTTTACTTAATTTTCAACATGCTAAGACTCCTAGAAGACAAAATGCTGGGAGCCAAACCTCATGCCCATGTCTTCGGACTGTTGAGACCTAATGTGACTTCTTATCCTTCCAAAATGACCAGTGGTACCCATAGAAATGTTTTTGCTATTTTTTTTTCTGATAATAAGTCATTTAAACTACTATATTGAAACAACCATGGAGGGGGTGTTTATTAGGACATTTTGGGTTGCAAGTAACAGAAATCAATTTACACAGGGAGAATATATTATAAGGATACGGGGAGCTTCTCAGACATAAAGGACAAAAATACATGAGACTTCAGGCGGGGCCTACCTCAGGGGGCCTTCTCCCCTCCTCACCTTTATCTCCTTTTTTTTTTTTTTTTTTTTTGAGAGGGGTCTGGCCATATTGCCCAGGCTGGAGTGCCATGGCTATTCGCAGGCGTGATCCCACTACTGATCACCAGAGTTTTGACCTGCTCCGTTTCCGACCTGGGCCGGTTCACCCCTCCTTAGGCAACCCGGTGGCCCCCCGCTCCGGGGAGGTCACCATGTTGCGGCCGAACTTGGTGCAGACACCCAATCGGCATCGTGCACAGCAGCCCAGAACTCCTGGGCTCAAGCGGTCCTCCCGCCTCAGGCTCCCGGGTAGCTGGGACTGCAGGCACTTGCCACCGCGCCCAGCTCGCCCTCACCTTCCTCCAAGAAGGGCTCTCTCAACTGCTCAGTCCTCGTGATGAATGGGAATGGGTGCCAATAGCCCCCAAGTTCACGAGCTCTATAGTACCAGTCACTCCAGTCGCCAGCGTGTACCCCCCTCGCTCCGGGTCACCCGCACACGGTCACCGTGAGTGCTCTCACTCACCTGCACGTGTGTCGCCGGCCCCACTTACACCGGCCGTCCGTGGCCCGCAGGGAAGTCACACAGCTGCAGAGAAGGAAGCGGCAGTCCTCCGAGACGGGGAATGTGGCAAATGACCCGTGAATGTCACTGCACTCATGTTACAGAGCAGGACTGTTTCTCGAACAGCTCCTCCGTGCCTGACACTCTCCTAGTTTCTGAGGGGACAACAGTGAACAAAAAAGTCTCTTCCTCTTAGGAAGCCTCGATTCCACGGAGGGTGAAAGCAGTCAGCACCGAAGAGATGTGCAGGTACAAGAGACATAACAAAGCTCAGGAGCATAGATAAGAGTGAAACATAGTGAAAGACCCAAGAGTTCTGAGGACTCATTACCTTTGTTTTTAATAGAATTAATTTAATTATAAGTTGACTTATTAATTATGGCTTTGTGTAATAACTGGTTGACAAAACCCCTGAGAATTTAACGACCAGGCCCGTCTGAGCCCGATCCAGGATGGCAGTAAAGACAATGCAGCGGGTTGGGGGCCGGTGTTGCAGTACCTACGGCCGGGCAGCAAACCACGTCAAGGTGCAGCGCTCGGACCAGGGACTGTGCTATCAGCCCTCTCAGTTTCGGGGGCTCTGCTGAGCAATCCTTGTACTCAGTGACATCAACTGGCAGATGCACGCGTCTTGAGGGTCAGCGAGGGCTTTGCTCGTGTGTCTGATGCCCCGGGGAGGGTGACGAGAAAGCTGGCTCAGTGGCACTGCTGACAGCAGCACCTACCCACGGCCACCTCGGCACGGCGGTCTCGAGTAATGACAGCCAGGGCTCCCAGAGAAACCGTCTGAACGGGCAGGAAGTGGGAGCTGCCAGTCCCTTAGGCGCGGGCCTGGAAGCTGTCCCAGCGCCACATCTGCTACATCCTGTTGCTCAAAGCAACCGCGGAAGCTGCCTACAGTTACGTGGACAGAGACCCCGTCTCTTCCCAGGAGTCTCAAAGAAGCTGCGGCCACCTTTAGTCCGCCACCGACAGCGAAGGTTCTGGTGAAGGAGCTGTGCTATTTTAAAGACGGTGGTTGGGGAAGATGTTGGGACGAAGTGATGTTTTCCCCTGAAAACTGAGGGCAGGGAGGAGCGAGCCACACGAAGCAATGACACAGGCGGACCGAGTCCGGCTTTCGGCCGCCATTCCCGACTCAGCCCGCGGGGCCCTCTCAGCCGCAGGGTGTCGCAGCGGAAAAGCCGGAGAAGCACCCATGACACCAAGGTCTCCACTCCCCAGGGGAAGGACGCCGAAGCCCAGAGAACACAGGTGCCTGTTCGCAGGCTCCAACAAGGCCACACTAGTTGGTGGCAGAACGTGACTTGAGCCCGCTCTTCTACACAGGCTTTTCCTGCCTCTCCCTGTTTTTTCTTATTTTTACAAATTTCCTTATAAAGTCACATGATTTAGCCTGTGATACTTTTCTATCTTAAACTATAGAGACTTGGTGCCATCAGTGAGGGTGGACACGCCCCGAGGACGGGCACTTACCTTTACACCTCTCCGGGGCTGTGGGCCCGTCGTGCGGTCTGTGCGCTGCCCAAGCTACGGGGCTGGCGTGGGCAGAGGGCTGGGAAGGGCGCTGCACGTGCACGGGGTTGGGCACTGCACTTGGCTCCCCAGGCTGCATGCCGTGGGGCAGGGCCGCACTGCCCCAGAGGAACGAGCACCTTCGTCCTGTGTACCTGGCTTACAAAGTGCCATTGTGCAATGTGGTACTGGGCACGCAGCAGAGGATCCTGGGCCGGGGGTTGAGAGTGCGTTTGGGGGGCGGGGTAGGAATAGAGAGAGTGGGATATGCTGATCAATAGCATTCAAAATCCTCCAAAAGCACTCTTACGGGCATGCTTTAGTTACCTACCGCTGTGTAACAAACCATCCCAAACTTAGTGGAATAAAACAGCCCTTGTACTGTGCTCACAGATCCTGTAGGTCAGGAACTCGGACAGGGCACAGCAGAGTTGGTCTGTTTCACGATATCAGGGGTCTCACCTGGAAAAACCACTGTGAGGGAAGCATCTGGAGGCTTCTTTACTCACACGTCCTGTGCCTAACCTGATAAGTCTCACAGGACCGCTCCATGTGACTTTGGTCTTGTGCAGCATGGTGGCTGCTCTGAGAGAGAACACCTCGGGAGGGACGTGCACAATGAACGTCTTCCATGAGAGTCAGGTGGAAGCTGGCTGCATGACCTTCTCAGCCCAGCCTCAGGAGGCACCGGCATCACCTCCACAACCCGTTATTGGCAGCAGGTGAGCCACTGTGGCCAGCTTAGACCCAAGGGCAGGGCAGTAAGAGTACACCTCTTGGCATTGCAGGCAAGCGTGTGGGGAGAAAGACACTGTTGTGGCCTCTTTGGAAAATGACCCCTGCCACAGGGCACATCTCTTCAATAACCCAACACCACAACAGAGACGGAGCAATAACGAAGGGATGAAGCCTCCTGGACGTCCCCCACGATGCTCGTGGTGCATGGCCTGTGGGGCGAGCTTCGGATGCACTGCTTTCCCAGGCCAGCGCCGGAGTCTCCAAAAGCCCCTGCCATTTAAGTCTGTGGTCAGGGGTGAGCTCCGCACCAGCAACGTGAGGGGCTGCACAAGCCCATCAGCTGCCTTTCACCCCTGCACTCGGTGGTTGTGCCACCAGGAAATTTTACAGACGGGCCTGACAGCTTGAAGGTTTGCCTCTTTTTCAATTTGTGGGCCACCAGCTAACTGTCAGAGTTACCCGGGCCCGTGACAGAGACAGATGTTCTTAACAGATGTGCAAAGAAGGCAGCTCTCTTGTTACATCTTTTTAAGTTGTCTGATGCTATAAGATGCCTTTTTTTAGTCTAATACAGGGTTGGACACCCCTGGCAAAGCAATTGTAGCCATTTCCTCTATTTTCGTCCACATGAAATAACCAGCCATGATTTCAAACCCCTTTTCTTCTTAACTAATTGGGTGGCCTGCTGCAGCTGGGCCATGAAACCAAGGGAAGTTTCAAATTGAAGATATGTATACATATAATTTGTTTAAGTTCTGAAATGCATTCCTCCCATCCCACCCCATGCCACTATCCCTCCACACTAATATAAGACATACTTATTTGGCATAAAAGTAAGAAAGAGAGATGAAGAAATCACCAACCATAATCACAAGCCCAGTACAGTGATCTCTTTCCATTTCTACCCCATCATCTCTACCTGGGCTTCACACGTGGACACTTTGGGGGAAAGTATGGTAAAGCCACAATTTAGCTGCAGAAAATCACCAAATACGAAGTGCTAAGCCCACCCCTTCACCCTCTTTCCTCTGACCTGCTGTTCTCCAGTTGTGTTGTCTGTGGAATGAGCTGCCACCACAGCAGACCTCATCAGACCAGAAGTGGGAGGCAGCTGCCCACCCACTAAAGAAATGCCACTGGTGAGAATAGAGTTCCTTCCCTCTATTGACTGAGTTAAGTGCATATACACCAACTACTTTTATTATTCAACTGAAACATAAATTTCATCTGCATTTAACATCTGCATTTACCTCCACTGCCCACTAACACCTGTGAAAATGAGCAAATGCTCTAATGCATTCCTACTTCTCCTTCCGTCCCCCACCAAACTACAACATGTATCCAAGGTTACAAAGAGCTGAGATGGACACGAGGTCTGTTTAGCAGAAGAAATACTCATGAAAAGACATGAGAGTTACAATCAAATATTTGTAAGGAACGAGACCTTTCCCCCAGAGCTTTCTTGAGCCCCCGGCTTATGCCAAGTCCTGTGCTGCTGGAGTTCTATGTGAGAGAGCTGATGGGACCCACACACAACCCTCAGTGGGCCCTGACCAGGCCTAGTTGAAAGGAAGTGTGCGTAGGCCTTAGGAGTCAGGAAGAAATAAAACATGGAAGTAACTAAATCTTGTGACTGACACAAAAACTGCTTTCCGTAGTAACAAAGTGTCCCCTGAGTATCGATGCATTTCTTGCACCACTTGAAACCCCCAGTCTAAAAAGATGCAGAAGGCAGCCAGCCAAGGCTCTGGGCTTACCTGACCTGAGGAGTTCCTCCAGGGCTAGTGAATTCACTGAACTTCACATGCACTGAAGTTCCACTAGAAACAGAGGTACAAGCAGCCAGATCTGCTTGTATCTGCAACCATGTGTAATGGCTAATTGTAGGTGCCGATTGGCTAGGTCATGTCACTCAGTCAAACGCCAGAAGTTGCTGTGAAGGTAATTTTTTAGAAGAGATTAACATGTAGATCAGTAGACCTTGAGTAAAGCAGATTAGCCTCCATAATGTGGGTGAGCCTCATTCAATCAGTTGAGGACCATAAAGAAAAAACTGAGACTCCCCCCTGAGCCCCCCACCCCCACCAAGGAGAAAAGAATTCTGCCTCCAGACTGCCTTAGACTCAAGCTGCAACATCAATTCTTCCCTGGGTCTCTAGCCTGCCGGCCTTCCTGCAGATTTTGGACTTGCTGGCCCCCCAGTTGCATGGGACAGTTCCTTAAAATGAGTCTCTCTGTATACATCGGCATCCTATTGGTTCTGTTTCTCTGGAGAACCCTGATTCCACACTATTTCTACACATTCTGCACTGCTTGCTGGCTAATTCAGTCATGTGGCAGGGGCTGCAAGTTGCCTAAGCAATGGCCGTTCTTCTTGTCTCTTGGTATCAGAATCCTAATCTTACCCAGGGTGGTAATGTTCTCCGTAAAATACATTTCCTAGTCTGCCTCATGGCCAAGGATGGCCACGTGGCTCAACTCTGTCCAATGACAAAGGAGTAAGCATTGTTGATTAGGATTTACAGGAAAGCTACCCAAAAGGAAGAGAAAGTTTGCTGGCATACACCCCTTCTCCCCTTTTCGGTTTCCCTGTCTAGAACTTTGAAATGGTGGCTGGAGCTCAGTGGTCATCTTGGGCTGTGACACCATGTGCTGCTAAAAGTGGCAGAGCAGAAAAATACCCACTCTGGACTGCCTATACTTCCTTTTGACTTGAGAGAAAACTAAATCTCTTTTTAAGGGCATTATAATTTTCAGTTTCTGTAAACAATAATGTGCTATATTTCCTAACTAATCAGACAATGCAAAAGCAAAAATAATTTAAATGAAACCCCATCAGGCCTCAAACCCAGACCAGCAGTTATGATCTAGTCTAGCTTGCCCTATAAATTGGATATTATTATTATTTGCATATTACAGAAGATGAAACTAAGGTACAGAGATGCTAAGTAACTTGCCAATGCCAAGGTCATAGTCCGCAAGTGATTGAGTTGAGACTTGAACTCAGATCTATTCAACCATAGAGTCTGCACTCCCAACCACAGTGCCTCCCAAGCGTGAAGTTAAGAATAATGGATGGAAGTTACAGGACGCATATTTCATTTCAATATGAGGAAGACTCCTCTAATAGCGGGGGTGGTCACTACCCGGGGGTGGTCACTACCTGTATAACCTGCATGATGAGGTAGTGAGTAACCTGGCATTGAACTATTCAATTAAAGACTGGATAAACACCTAGCAAGGATGCTGGTTTATGGTTTATTTGCCATCTATTTCAACATTCAAGTCTGTATATATATTTTGACTGAATTATGTAGTCCAAACTAGGAATTTTTAAAAGAGAAGAAAGGGTAGATTTAATGATAGTGGTAATATTCTAGCTCTTAATTTTTGTAGTGGGACTGAGCCTATCCATTTTATCATTGTGCTTCATTGCTTCCATATACATTCCACGTGTCTTTTAGTACATACTAAATATTGCACAAAACAAATGACTTATATTTATTGTGATATTATATATAAAGCCATACCATGTATACTTTTTTTGTCTGGCTTCTTTCACTCAGTATAATCATTTTGAGATGCAACCATGCTATTGTGTGCACCCGTAGTCCATTTCTTTCCACAGTTGAGAAGGCTTCCATTGCATGGATGTATCACAGTTTGTTTATTCACTTGTCTGTTGATGGACATTTGGGTTTTCTCCAGTTTTTTAACATTACAAATAAAGCTGCTATGAACATTCATGTGCAACATTTTATGTGAACTTACGCTTTCATTTTTCTTGAATAGGAGTCAACAGGTTGGTTCCTATGGTAGGTGTATGTTTAATTTTTTAAGAAACTGCCAACGTGGTGATATGATTTTCCATTCCAGCTGGTAGGGTGTGGGAGTTCTAGGTCCTTGCCAGCATTGGTATGATCAGTCTTTATAATTTTAACTAATCAAGTAGTTATAAAGTTGGTATGTCATTGTTTTCATTTGCATTTCCCTGATGACTAATGATGTTGAGCATTTTTCTTTGAGTTCATTGGCCACTCATATATCTTCTTTGGTGAACTATCTTTTCAATTCTTTTGCCATTTGTAATTGGATTTTGTCTTCTTCTTATTGAGTTATAAGGATCCTTTCTATACATTGAGTGTAAGTACTTTGTATACGTGTCAACAATACCCAGAATGGCTCTTCACCCTATCATGTCTGCTAATATGCACAACAGTGTCTTCTCCTTCACATGTCTGGGACCCAGGCTGCAAAGTCTGGGACACCTGGGACTGGACAGGTGCTTCTCTCTTCGCACCCGCTCCACTGTGGTTGGCTTAGGCTTCCTCACAGCATGGTGATTTCAGAGCAGTTAGATGGGTTTACACTGGGACTCAAACATGTTCCAGGAGACCAAGGCAGAAGCACAAGGCCTACCCAGGGAACTTCTTAGACTCCACCAAATATCCAGATGCACAAACCACAGCCAACCACACTTGGTATCAGGATGTGAGACAGGAAACCTGTCAGCAGGGCAGAAGCAGTTCACCTCTTCCAGGGAAGTAGTCCATGCAGCAGTCCACATGGCTGGCCACCGGCTCTTCTCTTTGGTTTTCAGGGTTCTGAAGCAGAACGAGACACATGAGGTGCATGCGGGATCCTCCTTGGCTTGGGGGCCTCATGGCCCACAGGAACCAGTATCTCTTCTAACAACTACATAGGCATAGCTTCCAGGGTCCCCTCAAAGGATATGTTTTGTTTTGTTTTGTTTTTTCAAACATCACTGCTCTCAGGTAAGCCCAAAGCTATGGCTTCCTCTCAAGCATCTAATTCTCCCAGTCCAGATACAATTTTCCATGAGGGGTCATTTTTGCCATGAGTTACTAAACCCACTAATAACTCAGTGCACAGCACCTCTGTCAGGTTGCCTGGGGGAACAGAGAATGTTAACAAAAGGTAAAATTCTCAAGAAGAAGGAGACAGGATTTTGTAAAGTCCTTTACCCACAGTGGGCCAAAGGAGGCAGGACCCTGACCCAGTGACTCCCTGCCTCACCAAAGATGCCCATGCCCCAAGTATGGCCCAGACGTGGAGACCCTGGACATAAAACATAAGGAGTATCCTGCTGATTAAGAGGATGGAATTCTTATCTCCCAGTCCCTGACTATTCCATTGACTGCTAAATCAGCCCATACAGAAATTATAGTGAAAAAACCCCCCTAACCTCTCTCTATGTAACTCAGATTACAATGGGAGTAAGAGCTTATTCATATCACTCTGAAGAGTAAACCAGTTAACCTTTGCAGAGCAGGCAAAAGGTGAAGGATGTATTCACAACAGTGCCAGGCATGCACCGGGTGCCGCTCATCCTCTGGGCACTTGACAATCACACACTATTTACCCACTGTTTGCAAAGTATTATCTGCTCATTCCCAGTGCAAACAACCTCCATGTTATAAGGGAATTCTAATCCCAAACTAACTTGTCATTTAAAATATTGCTTTTCAATACATGACATTATTCTGAGTTGTTCTTTTAAAGAATTAATGAGAATCTCATAATTTGAAATAACTAAATGCAAGAACCACTTTTAATATGTATTATGTACAGGATGTTTTCTTGTACAAAAAATATTTTAATTATAAGAGCAACTCATTAGTATAGACTCATTATAAGGAAAACTCAAACAATACATTTAGAGTAAAAGTGTTCCTGGCCCTCTTCTCACCTAACTTCCCTCCTTAGTGAGGAGCAGGACGTCATTTAAGGCACAGCCTTCCTTCCTTTTCGCTCTACATCGATGATTAATGTTTTGAAGCACAGCCGACCCTTGAACAGCGTGGGTTGGAAGTCTGCAGGTCCACTCATATGTGGACACTTTTCAATAAATACAGTTGGCACTCCATACCTGCAGTATCGCATCTGCAGTGTCAACTAACCACGGGTCATAAACAGTATTTTCAAAGTCAAATCCAAGGCTGCAAAGGGCCGACTGTAGAGTCAGAAGTTACAGGGGGTTTTCCACTGCATGGTGGTCGGGCCCCTGACCCCATGTTGTTAAAGGGTCAACTGTCCCTCCTTTGGCTCTCAGTGAGATCATTACAGTGTACCTCTTAGTCGGTTTGGGCTGCTCCATCAGAGTACCATAGACTGGGTGGCCTAAACAATGGAAACTTATTTTTCACAGCTCTGGAACCTGGGAGTCCAAGGTCAGGTGCCAGCATGGTCAGGCTCTGGTGAGGTTCCTCTATTGGGTTATGTTCTCCTTGGTGCAACCACACACACACACACAGATTCCTTGTTTCTCCTGTTTTTTCAAGGACTCTAATTCCATCACAAAGGTCCCGGTCTCAGGGCCTAATCTAACCCTAATTACTCCCCCCACCCAAAGCCCACCTTTTCCTAATACCATTCCCCCTTGGGGATTAGGATTTCAACAAATAAACTTGGGGGCGGGGCAACACAAACATGCAGTCCATAACAGTAGAGATTTCATCCCCCTTGGAAACCATCAGCGATACCGAGAGCCTTTCAGAAAGTTTGCCACCAGGAAATGTTCATCGTTTCAAAATCAGCTACCCCCATGTTAGAGGAACCAAGAACTTGATACTTTTCCCTTAAGAAACAGGAGATGTCCGCTGTATAGGAGAGGGGCCCGACCCAGTACCTTTTCTCTGTAAACATTCTCAGAGTCCCTGAGCAGTTCCAGCAGCCCCAGTGCCTTCCATGACAAGTCTGAAAGGAGCTGGCATTTCCAAGTGGTTCAGCCCAGGCTCCAGAGTACACAGAACAGCGTATTCAGCTAAGCCGCGGCTGTGGGCACCGCTCCACCATGCCACCCTCTCCCCTCTGAAGTTTCCATTACCCACGGGCTTTGATCTGGTAAACAAATCTGCCTCCAATCACGTGGCAGAGGTCGCCCTTCTGTCACTCTCCTCTCTGTGCTTGGGAGAACTGAACAATTAACATAGAAAGTGTTCTGTGATGGTTCATTATTTTGTACCTGATTCGGGAAGACTGAAAAACGGCCCTTTCAAGCAGTCTCTTTCGCCAATTTCCTCCCTTCCCTTCCCCCCAGAACCTAAAATCGCTGGGATTCTCCCTAGGGATTTTATAGAAACAAGCCCATCTGGAATATTCTGCTGACAGAAAGTCAGTAATTGATGCCAGCCAGAGAAAGCACAACCACTGCAACTGCTTTCATTCCAGAAAAGTCTTGCTTCTCTTGCAGTGCTCACTACAGCCAGGCCTTGTTTCGTAGGGTTGTGTAGCCTCGAGCAAAGTCTCCAGAACCCAGCACCCAGGAGATGTCTGTCAGACTGAATTAATTGCATTGAAGTCACTTGCTTTCTCTGAAATGCATCTGAAAGCGGTAATAAGCATACATACTTCACAGTGTGGTGGTAAGACCAAGTGTTATTTGATCATGTTATTTGGTTTTTCAAAAAAATATTGTGTTGGGTTCCCATTCCCTACAAGATAAATGGGGTGCCATTTGTCGCAGTTAAGTGTTGCAGAGAGGCTTTGAAGCTTCCTGGATGGGTGCTATTCAGGGATTTACTTCATCTCTCTGGATATCAGTTTCTACATCTGTAAAATTAGGAAAGCGATGCCAACTTTAGAGGATTTGTGAATACTAGATGGATGGACATGCAGAGCTCATTGCACAAGCATTGTATGCAGTAAGTGTTCCATAAATGCTATCACTGTTATGTCTACTATCTGTGCATTGCAGGCACATGACTAGAACTCAAATGTTTGGTGACTGGGTAAGTGAATGAATGAACATAGCTGTACCCATGAAGTTAGGAGTGTGCTGGCTGCATGTGATAGAAACTCTACTTTAGCGACTAAACCAAATAGATGGTTATTTTCCTCACACAGTAGGAAGTGCAGTTGCAGGCAACCTAGAGCTGATACAACCGCTCAAGTAAGTCACTGGCGACCCAGATGCTTTCTCAGCATGTGGCCCTCCTCCTCACATTCGAAAGATGCTCTACTTCCTGTGCTCCATTCAGGAAGAATTGGAGAAGGGCTTCAGTTGCCTCTTCCCTAAAATGGAAAGGGGCTGGCTCTCTATCCAATGAACTGTTCTATGACTCACCCACCAACTCAGGATCAAATAAACACTGCTCATCTGGGACAATGCCTTTGTGGATAAATTCTTTCCCGTCCCATAAAAAAGCCATGTGGGTCTCAATTTCACTCACACTCATTGTTCAAAACGATAATTTTGAAATTATTTGGCAACATGAAGGAACTCTTATAAAAATGTTAAGTGAAAAAAGGCAGGCTATATTTATTCACTTAATACAGAGAGAACTTTCCATGTCAGTACCAGTTAATCGAGGTACTGACATGTGAAAGTTCTCTCCATGTTAAGTGAATTAAAGGAAGTCATGGAAAGTTCTCTCTATATTAAGTGAATAAGAGGAAGTTACAGACAATACTTGCAGGTGATGTCATTTAAAACAAAAACTAAATTATAACAAAATGAAAACTGATTGAAGTGAGGTAATGGAGACTTACACTGTTAGCTCTACAGAATTCTAGTTTTGAATTTGTACAGCACATAGATACTTATATATTACTTATCTAATAAAATTAGCCTAAATTAATGATTATACCTATGCAATAATGTAATTATATAAAATCACATATGGGTAGGACAGAGCTTGGAGAGAATTCTAGAAAAACGAAAACAGATGTGTCAGGCTAGTGAAATGATAGAAAAATTCCCTATTTGTGTTATTGTTATGTTACATGTACAATAAATATGATTCTCCCCACAGTTGTTCACATCATGCACAGGTAGAGTTCTAAAACAACGCAAGTGGAGCATTTTCTAAAAGAGAACCATGAGTTTTGCTAATTGAGAGCGATCAGACCAGTACAGCCTCAGTTGGGACCAAAGTTTGGCAGAGATTACCTGGAAGGCTTGGAACCCAATTACTTCAGCTGAACCTGGTGAGGAAAAAAGCTGTCTCTCCAGTTTCATGTTTTCTTGGTCTTTGGTTTTTGTTTTTTCGGTTTTTGGGTTTTGGTTTTTTGCCTCAGACCTGACAGCCAAAAACACAGGACAAGAACTAGGATGATGAGCCCTTCCTCTCCCCCTGAGAGCCTGTCCACACTGGTGCACGGGGTGTCCGGTGCTTGGACTGCAGAGCTAAGCTGGCTGTTAGTAACAGGCGAGGAGGCCAGTGTAAGGACAGAGCCTGCCAGACCAGCCACTTTGCACAGCTCTGCAGTCCTGCCATATGGAACTCCAAATGGGAGGACGTTACCTGGATCATTAACATTGACTCCTATATAAAACCAGTCACTCAAAGTAGCTCAAAATAAAGCAATTGTTATGGGGAGATTCCTCATTGGGCATGGAAATGTTGGTCAGGAACAATCATAATTAGCTACAACATATTGATTCTATGTGCCAAGAACTCAGCTACGCACTCTACATGCATGATCTCAGCTCATCCTCTCTGTGATCCTACAAGGTAGATATTACACACACACACACACACACACACACACACACACACACACGATTTTGCAGAAAGTTTAAATGACTGACTTGCTTAGGACCACACAGCCCATCAAATGAGAGAGATAAAATTCAAATCCACCTATTTTGATGATTCTAAAATTCACACTTTTAACCTGTGTTCAACATTTTACACATGCATTTGCACTTGAACGGAGTTGTGGACCTTTGGAACAAAGAAATCATGCAAACTTAAAGAGCATTTGTTTGTTGTTAGAGAAAGAAACAAAAGTTCTCTGAACACTTTCAATGCTCCAAACAGATGCCATGAAAAAGTAGCCAGACTTAATTCTATGCAAGCATACGCCACACAGCCTTTAGGCAATTGGGTGTGTTTTTTACCCAAGCAATATATCACCTGAGCCACAGTAGCCTGTAATGTATAGCTTTAATATATTACCAAGGGAAAATGTTTTAATGATTTACTGGGGTACACATCATTGGTATTATGAGGCAGCATTAATCAAAGCTATGCATTTGGCTTCTGAAAACCATTAGGTAAATCCCAAGCTCTACATTTAATGTATTCACCTTGGAACACAGACTGGAAGGAATGCAAAGATCTCATTGCCTTTGCTTTAAAGCCGCCTGTCCATTTCTAAACCGCGTGTGTGTGCACGCGTGCACGTGTGTGTGAACACAGTTACTTGAAAATTTTTAAGTGCATTTTCAGATGAACAATTGTTAAAAGGTCCCGACTTAAAATGATTGACCATGTGTCTCTCTGAAGGGAAAAAGGCCAGGCCCCTGGTTGTACATTCTGAGGAGGGAGGCCTACCCTAGATTCCTAGTTTAGTTGCCAACCCTAAGAACCGAAATATTAAACCAGAAGGCATTCAAGTTTTAAAAATAGCTTGATATCACTTATCAGAGGGATAGTTTACAAATACAAAGATGCTAGAAAGCGAACTCTAATGAAGGACGTTGTAGATGGGGGCCCACGGGCACCAGAGTAAAAACTGTTCTGTCTCTTCTCTGTGAATACTGTCTCCTTATTGACTATCCCCTGCTAAAACAAAACAAAACTAAACAGGCTGTTTACTTTTTTGAACCTGGCAGAGCTGTCAGTGCTGACAAGAATGAGGAGGGGCCCTGAGATTAAGACCAAATGCTGGGGCTCATTTCTGCATTTTATTTTCTCAAAGTACCAATTGATCCTGGTACAACATTAAGAATGCTTACATTTCTTTGCAATTTGAAGTGTGCTCTGACCAGTAAAAACTGATCAAGTCAGATAAAAGGGATATTCACCAGAGCTGAGGTACCACTTCTGGATTTGCTCAGGGAACCTAAGGTTTCCTGTGATGGAGGAGACAGACCTAGTGTCTCCAAAGCTCAAAGGGCCCACATTTCCTGACCTTGTTCACGCTGCTGCAGGCCCGTGTGTGCCCGAGCAAGCCACCAGACCCCGTGCTCTGGGAATGACATGGCAGTGTTGGGAGCGTGGGTGGCCAAGTCGGGGGAGTTGGTGATGAGAGAGGCAGCAGACGATACCCTTTCCAGGGAAATACCTTTGATAATGAAGGAAAAAGAAAGAAAAGAGGCAAAATGCTTACAGGCCTGGACAGCATTTTACATCTGATAGACAAGGAGTTCCTGCTCTCGAGAAGCTAAGGGGATGAGCAGGTTTCATCAAATAAACACAGAAATAAAACGTTAATTACCAGACACCCTGCAGCCTTTGTACTAATCACCATTTCCTTCAAGAGACTCCCCAAAATGCACTGGGAAGTGACACTTTACAAGAGCTTTGTGGAGTTTTGTTAGTCTCCTTCATCCTCCTGCACGGACAACCTTATCTTTGTTTACCATTTATTTTTCCGGTTTACATTCTTCCAGAGCAGATGTCCACGTGGCCTCGGGGAGCTCCACTCACCAGTGGAGTGTCCCTGTTCCGAACTGATTACCTTGTCGTGCTCTAAGGAAACCTACTTCAGAAAGCAGGCTACTAACTGGATACTTTAGAACTTAACACATCATTTAAAAAAAACTACAAGTAATCTCATCAAGTGTGTGTGGACATGTACTTGCCATCAATAACTCTACACATAATTTCTCTTCTCCTATATAAAAATAGTCCTATTGATACCAATGTCACCCCAATAAGTCTGACAACAAAAATATTTTTATGTATGAAAAAAAATAGTCCTATTAATTATCACTTCCAGATTCCAACCTACTAGGAGGATGATCACTAAGAAATATACCTACATCTTAGACAAAGTAACATAGAACGTATCGTCCGTGAACCTTATTTTCCCTTCATTTTCATCTGTACTAAATTCTCTAATGACATTTTCAGCTGCTCCAGAAGTCACTCGTTTACCCAAATGCACTTCAGGAGCAGAAAATACCTATGGCAGGTGGGGAAGAAGGCTGTTAAACAGCTTCTTGGGCAAATCAAGTTCTCGGTTCTCCTTAGTACAGTGATGGAGCAGCACTGACTCATGGCGGGTAGTAAGCCAGGAAAAAAACTTTATTCTTATTCAAGTCCCATTCAAGTCCACTGTCTGAGACAAACTGTTCCTTGACCCCTGAATGAAATCAAGTGGGCCCATAGCTTTTCCACCCAATCTTAGATGATAAGCAATATCAGAATCATATTATTGATTATATTATTATTAATTCTTAGATAAGTAAAGTCGTAATATAGGCAGACCCCACAGCTATCCAGTTATTCCTAGTTAAATAAAAGTCCTCTAATCACTTACAATCCCAAAATAAATCACAAAAATTGAAATGCTCAGGATTATAGTGAGAATTTTGAACTACATTTAAAATGGAACCTTCTCCCCGGGCACAGGTCAGTGTTCGACAGCAGGAGGACCCACAGTGAGGAAGGTTCTTCTGTTTCTTCGCTTCTCCCACTTCTGCTCTCCCGCCTCATTAGGCTCCCTCGGGCCCCCCGAAAGGCTGTGGGGTGGGGCGGGGTGGGGGGTAAGGACATGGGCCACCGATGACTGACACCGGTATCATCTGGGGTTGAGTTCCTCCGGGCTGGACAGCTGTCTGAAGCTGATGCTCCCTGTATTGAGTGAATGGTTAAAGCGGACCCCCTTTCTTGTGGTACATGTGTGGGTTCTTCATAAATCATGTGAGGACACATGGGAACCTGAGACTATAATTCTCTTAACTTGTGCAATACATTTCTTTCTGGTTGTTTTTATTTCTTCCTTCAGCCCCAGGGAATTTGGTGGTTCAGTTCCTGGTTGGGGTCACGTCACCAGTAACCCTCCTGGTAGGAGGTAAAATGTCTCCATCAGGGCTCTGTCCCACGCCACCCGCTTCCGGGCCAAGGGAGGAAGTGCACGTATGCTGGGACCTTCCCCTGCCCGCTGGGCAAGGCCTGCGGCACTGCTGCTGTTGCTGTCCCCCCTGCTGCCTCAGGGTAACTGCCATGGCTCCTTACCGTGAGATTCCTGAGACAACAGTTCCCAGCAGGCTCCCCAAACTCCTGGGACAAAAGCTCTTCAGGTGGCCCCCTTGCAGCAGCTTGCCCTGGGCCCCATCACACCCACCACCACTGCAACACCATACTCTGCCAAGAAGATCTCTCCACTACCCAGCTTCAGGGTACCTCCCCCACCTTCGCAGGTCCTCCTTCTGTGGTCTAGCACCTCACTTTAGAATGGAGGCATACTCACCACCTATTACCTTGCCTTGCTTTAGGGGGTAAAGAGTTCATTTTATCTACTTGTTACAGGATTCATTTATCCCACAGGAAGCCACGTGGCCCTCCTAGCTATTAGCAGTGTGCTGTCATCCCAAACCTGTGTCCCAGAATGCCTTGCTACACTGCCTGCACCTAGTGGGTTGAATGTTGGGAATCACTTGGACCAAAGGAAAAAAGATGAAATCAGTGCAAAGCCCATTTTCTTTGGGAACTCATTCTCTTGGCTTTCTCAGATTCCAAAAGACACTCCTGGATTGTCTTGAGAGACTCAAATGCACCATCTACACAAGCAGACCCCTATCCGAGGAACAGACACATGGAGAGTCTCCGTCCCCCTGCTGCTTCTCTCTTAGGCCTCCTGCGGTCAGGTTTAATGCCTTTTATTTTGGTAGAACTGCTTTGTACCAATTAAAAGTGCTGGCCAATATCCTGGGCCAATCTTGGCCACTGAGTGCCAGTCATTAGAGCTTAACTTTAATGGAAAGAAGACCTCTGAGGCCAGGTGAACTTTAATTGCACCTCTTTTGTTAGTTCAGACCTTCGTGTTATTCCAGGAAAGCATTCGTCTCATACATACCTTGTTTATACTAGAGAAGAATGAATGGGGCCAAACTGCTGCTTCCCCATATTTCTAAATCAGCCTTTTCTTAATAGGTTCAAGCTAACTTCTTATAAAATCTTAACAATGAAACATCATGCTTAAAAGAAAGTCTCAGGTTCTTGGCACCAAACACTGCCAGCACTTCATGGTAAGATTTTCCTCTTAGTTAGCTGTTCTTTTCCTTTCAGCGGGAATGCTTTCTGGTTTTTATAGCCAACCGGGATGAGAGAAGCAAAACAGCAAGAGGTATTCATGTAATCGTGTTACATTAAATTTCTCTAACATACAGATCCATTAGAGTTTTCTTTCTTACTTACAGAATACCATTGTGTATACATTAGGATTTCAGTCCTCTAAAGCAGGCCTGCTCACAAGAAATAGGAGATTAAAGAACTGATGTCTCTATAGAAAGAGAAATAACATGTCAATGGCGTTTATTTGTTGGGTTACATGATTTATGCTTTCTCATGTGAAGATGGAACAGAGAAAAGAGGACACGTGACATTGTTTAGATAATCCCCATAGAAAGATGGAGTTCTTCCTTCAGGAAAAGGGTGCCTTTCATTTAAAATATAAATGGAACTGACAGGTTATGGGGAAGAGAAAGATTTCTTATGTTCTAAGAAATGAATTCAAGATGCACCTAATTTAGTCTCCAGAGAAGGAGGATACTTAGCATTCTCAGGGAGAAAGGGAAAAAAATGGGGAGATTAAGGAAGAATCCCATAAAAACAGGGAATTTAGAGGTCTTTTCATGAAAAATTATGTTCAGAGAGATGTGGAAAGAATCAATGCAATTGAGTTTATCATGCAGTTTGAATTTAAAGTACACATTTAAAATTCTTTAGTTGCCCAAAACACATTTCAACCCCACTTCTCTTCTTAATTAGTTCTCCATTCTATGTGGATAATTAACTCAAACAAATGCTGAGCAAAGACTTTAGAAAACTCTACCATGAAAAAGAATATGTGTTGATAAGGCTCCTAAATAGATATTTTCTTTTACCTAGCTGTTCTTTTATTGGGAAAATCGGTGGCAAAGAAGTGCCAATTCAAGTTTATAAAATTCATGATTCCACGAGGCTCCAAACTGTGCATGTAATTATCATTTATAAATATCAAAAAACTTTTGTGTATTAAAGGACTATGAATGGTCTTATGCTAGTGTTATATTTAGTTTTTCTTTAAAAATCATCCTACTGCTTCATAGGAAGCTACATTCCAACAGAGACAATCCAGATGTGAATGTGTAGCAAGAAAAAGGAGAATCAACTGTAAACAAAACTATGGTTTATGGATTGTGCTTCAGAAGAGAAAAATCACAACACACACACACACCCGCACACACACGTCCTCATTATCGATCAGTGTTACCACAATGAACATGCAGTGAAAGTGCAGATATAATGATGTACTTTCTAGAAACCTATTAAGGGACAACTCATGCCATCTTTAGCACTGGAAGAGTGAGAACCTGCCACCCCTATGTAAGCCCTTCAGTAGATGGTCTCCCTGTCCTACCCAAAGGCCTCCAACGCGTCACAGAATGAGGCCATCAATTCATCGGGAAGCGCACGTCCCATTTGTTAATGGGAAGTTTAAAGTCCCCACAACTTGATGTATGTTCACCTTACAAGCAAGAGCTTTGTTTACAACATTGAATAGCAAAGGAGCCTTAGGTTAATGCCAAGAACCCGATTATTACCTCTTAAAAAATTATCCTCCCAAAGGAGGAGATTCTTATTAAAAGGAGAGGATTTCAAAGTCACTTTAGAACTGTACCCCTGGGTGTTATTTTTCAGGCATCATAAAGCATTTGTATTCAGCTGCTTTTTGATCCAAGTAAAACACTTCTAAAGCTAAGTGAGGTTTGTTTCCTGAGTTAAGAATATCTTTCAGCGACAGATGCAGGACAATAAAAGGCCTTTTTTCCAGGAGCATATAACCTGAAACAAGGACAAATTTCAAAACTGTTGAGAGATTGAGAAACCTAACAGGACACCTCACATTTAACACATTCTCAATGGACTTCAGACTTCCTGGCTATTCCTGAACTATTTCCCATGAAACAAGGCATCATATATCACTGTCAAAACACACTCCGGCTGATACTTTCCACAGCACCCGGACAACCCCCCGACAAGCCAGCCCACACGAGCACCGGCCGCAGTCGAGGAGGCAGCTTTAACCTGCGTCAGTGACCTCATGGCGGCCAGCTGCGCACAGGCATTCACTCACTTGTTCATTCAAGGCACAGGTGAGGCCCTGCCTCTGCTCGTGCTTCCCAGTCCAGGTCAAGCACCAGAATCACCTGGGCCCTTCCCCGAGCTGTTGAAGGGGGCGGGGGGAGGGTGGGGGGGTGGGGGTGGGACTGTGCATCTTAGTTTTGAGATGGCCCACAGCCAGATTTGGAACCTCCTGCGGTATGTCCGCATATCACTGATGCGAGGGGGCTTACACACACAGGGGGATCACCTTCCCCAAATTCCTGAGCCGCCCCTGCATGCCGACAGCCTACTCTGCTCCCCTCTTCTTAATGAGCTCCAGGGCCTTTCGAGGCAGCACCTGTGTGGAAAGATGGGGCGAGGGGGGGAGAGCGAAGGAGGAGGAGAGGGTTGTGCATGAAGGTGTGGCTCCCTCTCCCTCCCCATTTTAGAGCTTCTCCCATTCCAGCTTCCAGCAATGGTGAGGTATTTATAAGCGACTAAGCCTCCTGCCAGTAACAATTACAAACTCCGGACAAAATATAAAAACCAGCCATTTCAAGGCACTGTAGAGGGAGCAGAAGCAGGCAGGGACAAGACAATGTTCACACCGTGAAAGAAGAACACACTTGTTTAGACCCACCTTTATCTGGGCACGTGCCACTGTCCACGGGCATGATACACTTAAGCAAAGGGGTTTGGAAGTCAGGATCAGAATTCAGGGCTCTCAGAAGAGCTGAAAACTGGGCAGGGACATTCCATAGAGAAGGGAGCCACGGGCGGGGCGGGGGGAGGCCTAATACTTGCACACAAACTTCCAAATCCTTAGCTGACCCTACGCTACACGTGCCCTGGATGAAAAGCCAAGAAACCCAGTGGAAAGCGACAGCTGACAGCCTGAAAATACTGAGTAGAGATGCCAACAGCTGTCCTATACTGGAAAGACGGAGGTTAGGACTCACGCCCCTCCAATTTACAGGGGCTTGGTAAACAATGTGAACATTCCATTGAAATCCTAGAAGGGCCCTAGCTTAAGAATGAGAACCACATCCAAAGGCTAAGGGCTATGCTTATTAATGCTGACCCTATTAAGATTCAACTAGATCCTTATAAACTTCTGCCTAAATTATCCAAGATTTACTTAAACTTGAAGAGATGATATACTCAGTCTCTCCTTTTTTTAAAAAAAAAGTACGGGCTACTTCTACTTGCACCAGTCCTTGCAATGGTCACATTGCTAATAAAAACCTAAAGGGAAATGCTCCTGATTTGCTTCAGATCTCAGAGAAATCAATGGAATTATGATTCTCAGATTCATTATCTTCCTACCCAATACAGTGATGTCCTTTATTCCCCCACAAGCACATATTTGCTGGCAGTGGACATACATGCAGCCTTCTTTAATAACCGGGACTTAAGGCACACTGGGGCCTATTTGCTTCATGTGCAAAAATCATGCGACTTGAGGACTATGGAATTCCCCTTAAATTTTACTCCATGTCCAAATAAATGATTTCAATGATTCAATTTTCCATGAGAATCCAGTGTAGTACAGCAGGTAGTTAATTTATTGCTGTGGTCTTCTGATCTAAGTTGTTCACAGGAAGACTTCAAATATCTCTTAACAAAATGGGCAGAAAAGGGACACACTGTGTTATGCTGTGTATAGTACGCTCCTGCGTATAATGTGTACCCAAGTTCTGGGCCCAAATTTTCAGGGAAAAAAACTTTCCTTTTAATGTTTTAATTCAAATTTTTATTTTTTTATATTTAGATACTTGTTTTTGTATTATAAAAAAAGTTTAGCATTTCTCTTTTAACATATTATGGTACAAAACTTTTATGTAACAAATAATTATAAAATACCAAAACATATACAAGGTACAAGAAATTTTATGTATAAAATTTTTTTTTTTTAATTTGGGGGGGGGCGGCGGTACGTGGGTAGTTACCCAGCTGGGAATCGAACCCAGGCCGTAGCGCTAACAGTGCCAGCACCAAAGCCTTAGCCACTACACTTCCAGGGAACTCCCTAAAATTATTTTTATATAAAAAACCAATTATCATATTCCAGGGTATTATTTTGCATACAGATATTGTTATTGATTTCTACAGTTATACTTTTAACTCGTAAGTATAAATAAAAGAAATAGAAAAATTTATATAGATACAGAATTATTACTACCTATGTATAATGTGCATCCTTATTTTCCCCTCACAAATTTGGGCCAAAAAAGTGCACGTTATACACAGCAAAATACAGTAAACTATCTAGAGAAAAGTTACAACTCTACATAATTTTACTCAACATAACTAAAATTTTGTCAGTACATACTTACAAAATAACTACAAAATTTGAAACTCCATAATTGTGGTCACAATCTATCTATAAGCAGACACTCTCTGTCCTCCACCAAAATAAAAATTATTCCCTGACATTCGAGGCACCAAACGCAAAGACAACTTAGAGGATTTTCAGAGTTGCCCTTACAAGAGCTGAGTCCCAAGCCCTCCCCACAGGATGCTAAGGCGGAAGTCTCCCCCAGCAACACTGCACCTCGTGCCAGACCCTTCTAACTGTTCCAAAAGGACAATGCTGCCGAAGAGGAGTGTTAGTTCGGCAGAGAGGTTCCCACCAGAAGCTTGTGGTCTATCTGAACGAGTCTCTTCACCTGGCAGCTACACCCCCCCCACGCCCGCGTACGGGGCAGCGGTGGCCAACTGCTGAACGCTTCTGCTCTGTGCTGATCAGCGCACCACTGCGATCTGCGGGCTCTGCAGTCCCCAAGCCTTCCAGGTGACTCAGCTTCCCTTGTCAGCTGCCACACAGACTATGCAGTCCTCCTACTGTCCCCTTTGCATACTACAATTTAACAACATTCACATGGCAGTCCCACCACTTACTTCCCCTTCTAGATGAAGAGAAATCCATGACTGCCTAATGGAACCCGGGGATTAAGAACGCCTTGGTCCTACTGAAGCCGAACATATGTCTGCCCTAGGACAATGAGTGCATCTGCTCACCAGAACACACAGCAACATTCACGGCAGCATAACAAAAGGTGGCAACAACCCAAATGTTCATCAACAGTACAATGAATACATTAATTGTGGAATGTTTATACACTACCACATGCTGATAAAAAATAAACTGCTCACATATATAAAAACATGTATGAATCTCACAGACACTATATTGCACAGAAGTAGCCAAAAAGAAATGACTATCTATCATATGATTCCATTGAGGTGAAATTCAAAAAGCAGCAAAACCCACTGATGGTGATAGAAGGCAGAATTGTGGTCACCTCTGGACAAGGAGGCTGTGTTTTGACTGGGAAAGGGGCACAAAGGAACCTTCTTAGCTGCTAAGAAATGTTCTATTTCTACCTGGGAGGTATTCACACAGGTATGTATACACATACATGAAAATTCATCGAGCCCTTCATGACTAGTACTTTTTTGTATAAAATATATACTATAGTAAAAACTACACACACTGGAATGCCCCGGTGGAATCTGAACCAATCCTGATTTAGTACAATTTTTAGATGGGGTGTCCCTTAGAAATGACAGGCACCTCCTGTGCAGGCTGCACTGTTACCACGGAGCGTGCGGCTACCCAAGCTGCTCCTTCGCGTAATGTTCAGTCTGCCCAAAGGATGAACTAATCACTCGGACTTGACTTTGCACTCTGCCAAAAAGAAGAAATGATAAATAGTAAACAGATAGTAGGTATGAATTTGGCATTTTTCGTAACTTTGTAATGCTATGGGAACAAGGAACTCTTTACTTCTTAAGGTATCCTGATCAAAAGGGATAAAGATATTAATGATTGACAAAAGCTATTCAATATTGAAAACTACCTATCAGTTAGGGAGGACACTCACAGACAACACATTACCCCAAAAATCAATCAAGATCCTTGCCAACTACATGCTAATAAGCAGCTTTTGTTACCCCAAACTGACGTCTATCCCTACCAAACGTGGTTAAAAAACTGGCTCAATTTAGAATGGCTATTACTGGCTCATAATCATCCAACTTTTCAAAAAATAACATCGACAACTACAGGGATATTTGCTCCATAAGGAGGGGTTCTGACAACCTGACAGCTACTCAGAAGTACCACGATCCATCCAATAGTTGCTAGTTAAATTGCCGTGATGTTTTGCATCATGAAAGAATGAAATTACATTTCCCAGTAGGTAAGTATGTAAAAATGGAAACATTTTTCAAAAATTGAGCAGGAAGTGGTAGAAGCATACCTTACAAGGGCTGTCCAGAAAGTACCCAGCCATGTAATATGAAAACTAGAAGCATTTATGGCTGGATTTTTTCTGGACAGCCCTTATATACTAACAAAATCCAGGTAAACCTGAGAAAGCAAGAAAAAGTACAGAATCGCCTTCATAAGGCCCTTTTGAACATTTACAAACGGATTTTGTACAACTACCCAGGTCTGGGGGCTATAAATACATAGTCTGTAAGTATTCAGGATGGATAAAACCCATTTGCTGATGAAAAGCTACAGATGTCACAAAAGGAAAACATTACTAGAATTAGTGTTCCCAATGCAGGAATGCCTATTTTCCTACCCAGTGACTGTGGAACTCACTCTACTGGATCAGTCATCCAGGAACTCTGCAGGGTTTCTCTCTTAACACAGAGACTTTACTCTCCATTCAGGAAAGGTAGAAAGAAAGAACACGAGACACTGAAGCTAAAACTGTCCCAACCAGGTTGGCAAACTACAGCCCTTGGAACAAATCTGGACTGCAGACTGTTTTCATATGGTCCACAAGCTAAAATCTTACATATTTTAAAAGTCTACAATAAAAAGGGGTTGGCAGGGGGGAGAATATAGAATATGTGACAGAGACCAAATGTGGCCTGCAAAACTTACAATATTTACTTACTGTCTGGTCCTTTACTGAGAAAATTTGCTGACTACAATTCTAAACTATCAAAAATCCTTACTTAATCTGCCCTAGCCTAACATTTTGTCACTAGTGTTAACGGCCAATCACTTCCTCAGAGATTATACAGATTTTCTCCCTAGGATGTCATTATAGGATGTCCTATGTGGTTGGGAATTACTCCACCCAATCACTGTATTTTGCTGCACCCAGATCTGGCTAACTACTGTCAGAAGCTAATCTACTATACTGTCTATGCCCAATCTGTACAAGTCACATTTCCAATGAAGACATTATCCAAACCTTTATGTGACTTTTGCTCAGTGACCAGTAGAAAAGATCTCAGTGTGCATTAAATCAGTAAAAAAGATCTGTGGGCATTAAATTGTAAAAATGGACACAAAATTCTTCCCATCCATCCTCATGTATGCTCCTTTGCATTTGACTTTGCAGATCTTTCCATTAAGAGATGAAGTCTTATTTCTCTGTTTTGTTTTTGTTTGTTTGTTTTGCGGCTAGGCTTGGATATGTGACATGCTTTGGCCAACAAGCATTAACAACATGACACAGAGACTTGAAAACTGCTTGCACATTGGAGCTTACCCTCTTGTGCTGCTCTTAGGAATCTTCGACCAATATCAAGTGAATGATCTTGAGCCTGCCAGATGAGACACATGGCCTAGTTACCTCCACTGCCATGCCAGCAGCCAGCAACCACTGGACATGTGAATGAGGCCATCAACTATCAATTGACTGTAAATGCATGTGTAAGGCCAAACAGCATCGTGCAGAGCACAGCAAAGCTGTCCCAGCTGAGCCCAGCCAAGTTGCTCATCCACAGAATCATGAATAAATAAATTGCTGTTCTAAGTCACCTAGTTTTGGACTGGTTTGTTTTGCAAGTTGAGGGTAACCAGAGAAGCCTCCAGAAGCAAATGTCTTCAAGGCAAAAACAGCTTATTAGAGACCTCCAAATCAAGCAGACAACTTTAGAAGTGCAAATTTTACCCAAGACAATAGGACAAAAACAGACCGGTTGTTGTGCTCAAAGTGACTGACTTCCTTATGAGACTGTTAATGTGGAGCAATGGCTATTGCTTTCTTTCTCTGTGTTTTCTATGCCTCTACTTTGCTTCATATTTTCGCTTCCTTTTCTGAAACAAAACACATATCCTTTAACCGTGTTTCTAAGAATGAGTCAGACCATGGCCTCATCTGCTGGCCTCTTGATGGAACTGTTAGCCACTTCCAACCCCAGAAGTCACTCAAATCATGGGAATACCTCTTCTTAATGCTAGAAAACAACCCCATCAAGGATATGATCTGAACATCTCCTCTATATTTTAGAACATACAACAAATATCGCTAGACCCAGATACTCAGGCTTGTTGTAGTAATTATATAGAATTACATATAGCCAGTTTTATCCAGTGAGAAAAATCAACCCAATCATCCTTTGAAATAGTTCTGGCACTGCAGAACTGTATGCTTGGAATCTATGTAATTGTTGCTAACAAATGTTACCTCAATAAGTTTAACAATAAAAAATAAATTAAAAAAAAAAGAAATAGTTCTGGGTGTCTATGTACTTCCATAACCCATGAAACTATGGAGGAATATGACCAAAGGAAATAAAAAGAGTTATCAAGCTTACCAAGAGATCCCATACAACTATCCCAATGGTAGAAATACCTCCTATATTGTAATACAATTTAATACTCCTAGTGTAACACCTTATGAAAAGTAAAAAAGAAAAATGTTTCTATTCAGGAAAACTAGTCTACAAAATATCAACCAAAACAGTTACCAGTTTGTCATAATAACGTAGCTAAAAAGGACATACACTTTCAACTCCTCACATTTAGATCATGTCAGTTGTGCAGCACCAGGCCTGTTCTTTATCTGTGACCTCCATGTATACCAAGAACTATTCCTGGGACTCCTTATCAGCTTCTGTGAAGACTTTAAATGCTGTTACGTCTCACTGCCTAAGTCTCTTCAGAGATCTCATAAGAGTGACCTCCTAGTAGAAGTTAGAGGAGTCGATTGATTTGCTTGAGAGTTTTTGCCTTGGTTAGGGGTCCCTAAATTTAAGAGATGTATCAGTAACTTATCCCTCACCATGGATGAAATTATAAATGAGACCATTTACACTTAAAGGCCCAGCCGAAGAACTTTGATTTGCTTGTCCTCTTGGTCATTAATGGACCATCACTTAGCGTGACAATATTGATTGGCCTCACAAGAGGACATCTGAATCCTGGCTAATAGTTCCTATTGTTCCTAGGTAAATACTTCAGAACAAGATGAAAAAAATAACTTTAAAAATTTCAGACATGGGCTGATTAATCTCAAAGGTCTGACATTCTGAGACATGTAATCTATTCTCTGGGCATGCGCTAGGTCAAATAAAAAACTGACTTCCTGAAAAATTTTAAACTATAATGATGGGATTCCTTATTATAATATTTGTTTTTCTTGAATACACCTTTAAGAGAGTTTTCAAAACTACTGTGAACAAATATTTGATGACCAAATGATGATTCTATATCAGGAAGCTACAGAATTCCTTGTGGGCAACCTTGTCCAGAGACAGATACCCGAAAGGGGGAGAATGACACCCCCTGACATAGCTGCCCAGTCTGGCCCACAAGTACTACCCACACCACACTACATGCCCAATGTCCTTCACAGTTAACTTTCGTTAAACAGATAAACTTACGATGGATGGTAGAAAAGAATGTTTGAGTGGTTTTCTTCTTAGTATCATCCAAAAATCCTAAGAATTCTACTCTCTGTTACTGCTCAAGTTATTCATCTATAAGAAAGGGATAATATCAGAGTATCTTTTTTTTAAGTTTAAAAAATGTTTTCTAAAAAATTAAAAATTGTTTCAACTATAGAATTATTCTTGAATTGGGGGTGGTAATCCAATATGAACTAATAAATGCTATTTTACTTATTTTATAGAAAAATATTTTGAGTTTTTACTAGAAAAACTATAAAACTGATCTAAATATATGTTTAGCATTTAAAAAGAAAAATTATTGAGGCCAGAAATATGCCAGTAATAAAAAATACACTGAAGTAATCATCTTCTGAAAATAAAAACATTTATTCAAGATTCTATTAATATGTAAATTTATTTTAGGATTTATACTAAAGGAACATTTTGAATACCTGCTGGTGTTAAGGCATGTAAACCCAGCAGTAGTAACAGCCTTGCTCTTGATAGGGTGCATGTCTTATAAATAGTTCACTCCAGAAGTTGGAAATTATAAAATTAAAAAAAAATCATTAAAACTTATAACATCAAAAATGCCATTTAATTTACTTTTTACATACATAGTTTTACACCAAAAGGACTGAGGTGGTTGGTAAAGGAATACATACAGGCCAGAATTAATCCTAGAAAACAAAATACTGATGAGCAGACAACCAACTTTTTTCAAAGAAAAGTTCAAGTCCACATGGAGTAGAAAAAATCCAAGATTATACTTCCACCCTAAAATTAGAAATGGCAAGTCTTTTTATGGTTAAAGGGGGGATAAAACTACCAACACCTTTAAATAAAAACATGCTTTCACTAAAATTAAGAAACAGCTTTCCCAAACAGAAAAGGCTCTGAAAAGCAGAAGCCCCAGGGGGGAATGTTTAAAATGAGCAGCACTTCGAAATGTTTCCCCAGCTTTCACTCTGCCCAGGGACTTGTGGATGAACATCACAAACAAGTTACAATCCACTGAATAGCATTTTTCTACTTGTTTAATGGGAACTATGACAAGCAGACCTAGCCACCAGGCCTTAGCAAAGAAAAATAGGTTCTAAAGTGAAACCTAAAGCATTTTGGTAACCAAATATCTGAGAGGGGCCTGGGGAGCTGTGGCACAAGAGGAAACCTGTGGAAGGTCGACACATGTTTCTGAGTTTCCACAGGTTCTTGTAACTTCTATCTTCAGTCAGAAGAAATCCTCAGACTTTTCCTATGTTCCCCAGGGAATGGGTCCTACTAGAAGTTTAAGGAATTCTGAATTGCTCTTCAGTAATTTTCAAGCTTGAGTGCATATTTAAATCATCTAGAAAGGTCTTTTTTTTTTCTTCTGTAATACCAATGCCTGGGCCCTACCCCAGTTTGAGAAATCCAATCCCTGAGTATGGAAGCCAGGCAATTTTAAAGCTCCCAGAGGTTCTGAAGTGAAGCCAGCCCTGAGACTCACTACGTAACCCAGAAAACTGCTGAGAAAAGTCAAGGATGATCATAGTTACTGAATGTTTGAACTGTAGTTGTGACAGAAAAAATTTTCAGGGAGAGAAATTGTTTTGCTAAAGCTAGACTGCCCTTCTCATGTGATTATACCTCTGGTGTAAGATGCTTAAATCCCTCAGGATAATGACACCCATCATTTATTGAGCACTTATCTGGTGCCAGGCACTGTGTTGGGTACCACCCTCAACATTACTGGTAATCCTTATTATCTGGCAAACTAAGTATTAAACACATTTAATCAGGCAGCCGTGAAGAAACTGAAATTAGAACCTACATGTGTCTAATTACAAAGCCATGCTTTTATTTTATTTTAAATTTTATGTACTTATGCTTTGAAAGGTAATCCAGTCACATGTTTCACAGTTTTATAAAGTATGAAGCTTTATAAGGTATACATACATAGGTATAATAAAAAATTAGCCTCAGTCAATTTTTTTCCTGTCGCAACTGTAGTTCAAAGACACAACAGCTACAGTCATCTTTGACTCATAGCACTTAGCCTTTCTATCACCTAACCACTCAACCCTCTTCCTGGAGACAAAGTTAGCAGTTTCTAGCTTATCCTTCCAAAGATATTTAATGCATACATAAGTAAATGTATGTAAGTAAGCATACAGGTATGCACATACCATATATTTGGGTTCCTCTCCACTTCCATTTTAAACAATGGTAGCATAATTCACATACTATTTTGCACATGGCTTCTTTCACTTTAACAATATATCTAGGAGATAATTCTACATCAACACATAAACATTTTTAGGTTCTTTTTTTTGTACCATAGACTATTCTATTGTATAGATACTTGTATATCAATGCTTTTTAAAGTCAGTTCTTTACTGATAGGCATTAGATTGCTTCCAATTATTTACTGTTATAAAAAAATAGGAATGAATAACCCTGAGCAACATAATTTCATAACTATGTACAGATAATTATACCGAGAGAATAAATTTTTAGATGTCAAAAGTCATACCCTTTCCACTATTCCATGCTGCCTCAGGATTCTAAGAAATAACTCACAGCCAGACCCGTGATGATTTACATTTAAATTACTTTATTTTAAAATGTTACCTAAATACCCAAGTTCTGCTTTTCATTTTAATAAAAAGTTAGAAATCATTTTTCAGTATATGCTCAAAGACCAAATGAGTCTGAGAGATCATTTTATGCCAGAGAAAAATGACCTCAAAACCAGTGGCACAAATACTGTCCTGGCTGTCACTTCCCATTCAGAAGGTGTCTGTTCCTGAGGACTCTGTGTCCCCCTGGATGATGCTGATGCTTGGAGACTGACAGCCTTCCTCCAGGTTCACTGAAGGTAATGTCACGGACATCTTGGCAGGTGACGTTTGTGAAGTGAAGAGTGGTACTGCTTTACCACCTATAAAAAGGAGAAACTCGTTCAGCTAAACAAATGTAGCCTGAGTATTCACATGTTTTAAACTTTACTAAAATAATACAGGGGATCAAAACAAGGATTACATACTTTCGTATGAGGTAATTTCCCTTCTCAAGGTGCTCAGAACTTGTCAGAGATAACATACACCCTTCCTCCTTTCCACCCTCACCCCTACACAGTTAGAGACAGCATGTAAAAAGTATGTGTTATGATCTGGACATTTATGTCCACCCGAAATTCATCTGCTGAAAGCCTAATGCTTGGTGTGATGGTATTAGGAGGTAGGGCCTCTGGAGGGTGCTTAGGTCATGAAGCAGAGCGCTCAGGGAAGGGATTAGTGCTTTTATAAAAGAGGCCTTGGCCCCTTCCATCATGTGAGGACACAGTGAGGTGCCGGCTCTGCACCTGGAAGGCATGTCCTGATTTTGGACGTTCAGCCTCCAGCACTGTGAGAAATAAATTTTTGTTGTATATAACCCACCCAGTCTGTAATATTTTTTTCTTACAGCAGCCTGAGTGGACTGAGACAGTACACAAGTGCCAAACGTCATGGTAAAGATAAATAAATAAATGCTAGGTAAGGTTGAGTAGAGGAGGTAGTTTGGGATGAAGAATTCATTAATATGTTAAAAACCCAGAGTTGATTATATTCGCATATCTATCTGCATATACCCTAACTCGCTCCGCTAGGTTTAAAGCATATTGCCTAAGAATATGAAGGGTGCCAACTGGGTATTGTTTAAGACCACAAAAATCCTCATTTCAGATTTCATGGATTTACCATATACACATAAGAATAATAATAAGCATCTTAAAATCTTAAATTATCTTAAATAATCTTAAAGACATCTCTATGAGTCAAGAGTCATAGTAATTTTTCTAAAACTCATATATTTTAAATAGTCTGTCTAGTAGTAAAGTGAAATTTTCCATTAAATTTTTATGGGGACCACATTAAAAGTAGATAGTTCTGAAGATTTCAATGATTACTCAATCACAGCTTCCCAAAATGATCAGAATATGTGTAAAAGGCAAATTCCTTTCACAACAGGAAGTCGAACAAAGATTATTTTAATATTATACCATTCCTTTTTGTTACCTTATGTCAGTTTCTTTTTTTTTTAATGAAAGAGGAAAAGGAATTAAGATCTGGCATCATTATAGCAACATCAACCAACTGTAATACCACAGTATAATCCTTTAAGAAAAATGAAATTTTTATGTCAATTTAAATGGAATAAATATTTTACATAGGAAAAAACATTTAGTTCTGTCAGGATATAATAAAAACCAAAATTAAGAAACATACAAACTGCTTTGAAAGAAGTCTTCATAGGACACAGAATGATTTAAATATTCTGACATTTTTACAAAGCCACAATCTAAGTGAACTAATTTCTTCAGCACTGAATTACTGATCAAATTGTCAATGATGTTACAAGAGTTCTAACTCCTTTTTTTTAATCTCGAGGAAGTTTCAAAATCTCAAGGACCATATTAAATTCAGTTATTATAAGGTTATGTTATTTCTTGTCGTTACTGACTTATATTTATAAAGCAATTAAAATTTTGCAAAATCTTTTCCCCATCATTTCACCACAACCCAACAGTGACTTTGGGAGATAGACAAGGCAACTGAGGCACAAAGATGTTCAAGTTGGCTTTCTCTGACAGCATACACTCAGTAACTAGATATCTATACAGGCCTACTGCATGTGTATACGGAGCTAAGATGGTGCTGAGAGGATACACAGATGAAAAAGAAATAGTCCTCATCTTCAGGTTCAAGACCGAGTGGTAGAGATAAAACAGGTACAGGAATACTGAGTTTATATTAGGTAGAAGCAGCAGTTGAGCTGGGAATTAAAAAATGTGGAAGGCAATGAAGGAAAAGAACAGAATAAAGTCAAGATAAAGTTAGTATGTTTAGGGAACTGCGAGTATTCAGACATCAAAGTCCTCACCGGATAAGAGGAATGATGAGAGAGAATGCCATAAAGGAAGGTCATGATCGAATTCTGTAAACAATGAGGAGTCACAGAAGATTCTGAGAGAATGTATTTTAGAAAAGAGAATTATAAGAGCTGTGTGGAAAATAAGGAGAGAGAGGAGGCATGTATGGAAACAGGCCATGCAAGTACTGATGATCCTGCAGTGGAGACAGAGTCAAGGTATTCTGGAAAGAGACTCAGGACTTAGGAAGGACTGCACACAGGTCTGAAGTGACGAGCTGAGCTAACTGAGTAGGCAGAAACAGGAATACAAATGAGCTCGAGGCCGTAGGAACAGGACAGCTATGGAAAGGAGCAGAGATGAAGTTTCAAGCACAAGTCCCTTTATGATAGGTCAAGGTTAAGTCTAGAGTCCACATGAGTGAGGTCTGTTGCCCAGACACTTGGGAATGGTTCCATCCAGATTGTCAGTGTGAAACTGCAGTGTGGGAGAAGCAGAGTCAGGAGCAGGATGAGTGGGGGGCGGGGCGGGGGGGCAGGTGATAGGGGAGACCATGGATTCTGTAACAGGAGAGAGCTGGACAGCTGGGCTCATACATCTATTCACTCAGCAATTATCAACTGAGCACCTACTATGTGCCAGGCACTGTCCTAGACTCCACAGAGATGTCAGCAGTGAAGAAAACAAATGCTCCAATCTCACTGATATCATATTCCAGTTGGGTGTAGAGGCAGATGACAAACAAGTAAGGAAATAAACATAAAATATGTCAGAAGGTAATAAGTGTTGTAAAGAAAAATAGTAAGAGGTAGGAGGGATAGTGAGTGATAAGACACTTCGGGAAAGTTGTGTAAATTTATCTAAACCCTAGTTTCCTCATCTATAAAATAAAGAGGAAAGTAACTACACCTCAGAGGGTTTTCTGAGAATTAAATGGGATAATGCATAAAGTGTTTTGTACAGTGCTGGCACACAGAAAACACTCAAAACAGATTAGCTCTTCATATTAGCCCTTTAACTTTTATGTAACTATCCTTAGGAAGGACCCTTGGGGTGGGGTGCAAGAGACAGTCAACTGTAGAGAGAGGAGTAAGAATGGTTCACTGAAATACACTAAGGAAAAAAACCCCCAGCTCTAGGCCTCCAAATAAGTATGCTTCTTTTAACTCTAATAATTTTGTTTTAAACGAGTTGTGACAATAAAATGCATCATTTTTATCTAAGACGTTTGTTAATGTACATTTTGGGAAGATTTTATGAAGTGTTCATTTACATAAGCTAAACAGTCACAGCTTTATGAACTTTAGAAGAGAGATTTTCAGATTGAGGACATTGAAAAACAGCATCATTTTGGTTCCTGTTAACAGGCAAAGAGAGTAACAACATTGCTATCCAGTTATGGTCCTTACAGAGTTTAATTTTTCTTTTAAGAAAAGACATAATATCTTAATAAATTATCATGAAAGCAAACATAAATTTTCTGTCTATATTAAATATAGTTTGATGCTTTTAAAGTCTGACCTTCTTTTTTTTTTTTTTAAAGTCTGACTTTTTAAATGTCCAGTCATGTCATTACTCTGTGATGTAATTGTTTCAACAGCTGCTTTCAGGTTTGTTTGTTTTTTCAAAAAGAAACTACTCCTTGATTCCATGGATTCACAGTACGTCATTTAATCTGTCATGCATTTAAGCCAGGATGCCACTGAATGAGACCATGCTTTTGAAGCTTCCTAAGATTTATTTTAATATATTTTTTAAACATTTGAAATTCAAAAGTTTTTGGCTTTAAAAATATCTAAAATTCATTAAGAAGTTTTATGTTTTCTGTTCTTTGATATTAGATTTATAAGACTAAATAACAGAAAAACTAAAATAAATTTATTCTAAGTAATACAAGGATTTCTAATATCCATTTAAAATTTTGCCTGTATATTATATGTATAGTTTTTAAAATATGCATAACTTTCTAAAAGGTTTTTAGATTTAGATTATCTATATCATCAGCAGGTTTTAGATCTGACTCTAACCTTCAAACACTTGGTAATCCATTAATATACCTATTATCTGCAAACTTAAGAGTAACTCAAACAAAGCATTCTCTCCTAAAACAACGTGAAACAAGGAAAGAGAAGAAAAAGTTTCCTTGGGAGCTTCCTAGAAAAGTACAGGATCTCAAATTCCTCATTCAGAGTAAGTAACTGCACATGGAACAAGCCATCTATATAAATTTGTGGTATTCTTCTATGAGATGATGAATAGATAAAACAACTTTAAATTGCCTGGATTTGGGTCCTATATGCAGATAAAGACTGGTTTCTTATAAACTGTACATTTAAAAAGGACAGTTTATAATGTAATAATCTTTAATCCAAGTACATGAAGACTCTTAACCCACAGTCCATGGATGGCTGACCAGGGATCTATAAATACCCTGAAACATTATGCACATTATTTTCATATATGTACAATTTGGGAGGGAAACATACAGTCATACCTATCTGTGTCTTAAAGGGGTCTGTGGCTTAACAAAATGCACTGTAATTCTTTATGTGTCTGTCACTTCCACAGTATATTCTCTAAGAGCATGGACTGGGACTTATAGATAGGCATACAATAAGTATCTGTGATCTTCTCATTTTATATCATTGTTATTTGCTTGTGGGTCTGTCTATTACATATGTGATTCAGAATGGTGCACTGGGATTTTAAGGAAACTGATCAGGCTGGAAGGTCTGTGGGCAGAGCTGGGCTCCTTGAACTTTATGGTCCTAAGTTCCTTTTTATAAAACTCTATAGTTCTAACTTCTTGTCTCTCTCTCTCTGTCTCTCTCTCTCTCTCTCCGGCTATATATATCTTCCATCTTGGCAAACAGCAGAACATGCACATGGCCCATTGGTTCCGTGTGTTCTGAGGCTGTCAGCATCTTTTTCTCTTTTTTCTTTTTCCAAACAAATCCTTTTGATGATGGACTACCTAGTTGATGTTATTGTCTAGTCAACAAGGAAGATAGTGACTTTGTCTTATTTACCTCTGTATCCCACAAAGTTGTAGCATAATGCTAGATGCACAGTGGGGTTTGAAATGACTGCTGAACCCAACTGATGTGTTTCTACCTAGAGAGTGTGGTTGCTCATGACTCACGTTGACCAGATCTTGTTTGTAAATCAGCCCTGAGCTCCAGCAATGCAGTTGCCTCACAGCTGTGTATGAAAATGTTACAGTACTTCAGCTGTGTTTTACTGAGTTCTTGAAGCATTTTTCCTGTCCACCCTGGGCTCATCTACTCCTGCTTTAATTCTGTGTTTAAACAGCTGCTAAACTATCCTCCTGTATTCAATTCTCCTCACATACTTAACCCAGCCCTACAGATTTTATAAAATCATAGCTTCAGTGCTTGAGAACAAATACAAGTCTTGATGAAGAAAGTGCCTAGTCATTTGATGTTTAGCATGTAATATTTTATTTGCCTCTGCTTTCCAGAATTAGTCACTATTAAACATTTCTTTCCTTACTTTCATGTTTATAAGAGTGATTTAAAATGTTACTGTGGTCTCATCCCAAAATAAGTTTTAGATATACAAATCCTATTACATTTTTTAAGTTTACTATTGCTTCTGTTTTTGAGTTGACAAATGATTATTTTAAAATTTATAATTTAAGATAAAATTCTTCCTATAGGAAGAATAAATGTATTGGCACCTGTAAAAACAACTACAATTCTTTTTCCTCTAAAAAGCAATAGTTAATGTGAAAGATTTGTTTCTTCCTATGCCAGGTTCCAGCTGCTTCACTTTGTTTAAAACTGACTTCAAAGTTTAAACACTGTCCTGTCCCAACAAATAACCTCCCCGAGATGGAATTATCTCAAGTACTATCCTCAGAGCTCTGAATACCACACCTGCAGCCTTTTATTCAACATTTTATAAACTTTCCAAAGGGAAATGATAAAATGTTTTTCTGTCCCTTAGCACAGTGGTTCTCAACCTTCCTAATGCCACGACCCTGTAATACAGTTCCTCATGTTGTGGTGACCCCCATACAATTATTTTCGTTGCTACTTCATAACTGTCATGTTGCTACTGTTAAGAATCATCATGTAAATATCTGATATGTGTTTTCCGATGGTCTTAGGCGACCTCTGTGAAAGGGTCGTTCGACCCCCAAAGGGGTCGCAACCCACAGGTTGAGAACCGCTGGACTAGAGAGTTGAGTTTATAGTACAGAAAGGCAGTTCTACACTGGGGAGAATTTATAGATATTCCAGATAAATAAAACATTGGAATTACTATCTCTATTATGTTGATTACTATGAGAGAGAAATTGTAAGGAAATTTAAAAATCTGAATAGCTCCAAGTTCAACCACTTTTAAAGTAAATAAAAGATTTATTTTAAATCTTTTTTAGTAAATTAAATCTTTTTAATCTTTAAGTAAATTTATTTACTTACCTGTAAATAAAGATGTAAGGTACAGATTGGGCTCAATTTGTGTCTGATCCATATCACCTGTGAAGAAGGTACAGTTAGAAATTTCTTTCACAAGAACATCAGTTAAGCATAGAAATAATCACAATTCATTTCTATTCCCTGAAAAGAACACAAAACAAATGCACTCCCACCGCTGCTCTCATAAAACCAGGTAAACAGAAGCCTGATCTCGTGGCCTTAAACTAAAGAAGGAAGTTAAACAACTGAATTTTAATGACTTTCAATAAAATAATTACTTTACCTAACAGATTATTATCTTTATGCATCAAAGATTAGGGAGAGGGGAAGCAAAGGATCATGAGAGAATATGCAATTTGTATTAACGAAAGGAAACCCAGAGGCCATTTCTCCCAAGGTTAAAAGTTTTCACATTTTCTCTTTCTTAAGGATTTAATCATTACCAAAAAAGTTTAAAATTTCCCTTCTCCCTAGGCCAGCCTGAGGCATATTGCCCAAGACAATCTATGTGAAACAACCAATAAAGTTTTTAGGGAGCACTGAAGAGCCCTACACTATTAAATCAAAGCCAACTTTTAATATTAAAGTGAAACAGGCTGGGGGAAAATTCACTTTATGGTTAGAAAATTATGAAACAGAGATATGTTAAATAGCTGAAGAGAGAAACTTTGTAGTACATAGAGTTCTCAGGCTGAAGGCATTTGCTCCTGTTGATGGCAAGTTGTCAACCATTGCTCTGAAATATAATTAATAACTGTTAATAACCATTATTTCAAACAAATTCTTAGGGAAGAATGATTTAGAAAGCATTTTCTGCTTTTTGCTAGGATGAAAAAGCCAGTCATCTCTCAAGCTTCTTTTCTTTCACTACAATTTCAGGTGGACTTAAAGGAAGATAATTAAATTAATATGATGTTAAGCAGTGCGTAGGGCACTACACTGACCAACACATTCTCACTGGTGACAAACATTTATGTTAAACTGTTGTAGTTAGACTCCAGAAAACATCAAAATTATGTTTAAAAATTAAAAGCAATACAGATCAATGAAGAAAAAGATTAAAACTTAAAAAGAATAGTTTTAGAAGAAAATATAGTTTTGTAAGGCAAGGTTGTGGGTGAATACAATTTACTTCTATAGTAATAATCTGCAAATAGACCAGAATTGAACATCCAACTTTAATATTGCTTTTTAAAAAATCTTTAAATTCATCAGAAGTGCTTACTCTGATGTTACTATTAGACACTCCCTATGGTCACTTCTGCCTCTAAGTTTCTGAAATTTAGAGAGGGACACAAGTTCCTGCCTGGCCCCTCCAGCTCATTAGAGCTACCTTTCAGATTGTCCAAGCATCTAACATACAAACGTTGAAACAGGTCTCAGGACCACCTCAAAGGGCCCGTTCCACTGAAGAACCATTTGTTTGTGGCCAGTAAAATTAAGTGGCAGTCTTCTTTGAAGTGGTTACCTCCAAGCCCAGAATTCAAACTCATCTATTACGTTATGGTAAGAAATAAGCAACATCATCCCCTTTCATACAAAACAAAACTAGATGGAAACTAAGAAAAAGGAAACCTACTTTAGGTTTAGCAAGGGTTCAATTTTTAAAATTTTCTGTATCTTTTATGTACCCATCATTATTATATGAAGTGTTGCAAAGACCACAAAGAGTAAGTACATTGTCTCCATCCTCTTCATTTATTTATTTATTTTTTTGCCCGGGGGGGCGGGGCGGGCAGGGGTTCCCTGGCTGGGAATTGAGTCCAGGCCGCGGCATTGAGAGTGCTGAAGCCTAGCCACTACCCCACCAGGGAACCCCCCTTCCATCTTCTTTAAAAGACAAAACCAACAGAGAGCAGACTGAAAGTATTAATAGCAGGGAAATCTTCCAACTAATGCTCCTGTTCCACCTAAAATATAAGGTAGTTTAAAGGCTAATGTCTAAATGAACTACCTGCTGCTTAATATTAGAGCACTTCTGTCTGCTGAAGTTTCCACTTGTGGAATTCACATTTCTTCTATTCTTGGCCATTTTTCTTTTCCTCTTCTTGTTATATGGCCTTCTCTTTTATTCTCTTTAAGAAGGTACTATATATTATACCTGGATGGCTTTGGAGAAAGGAGTTGTGAAACCTTTTCCAAACCAGTGATTTTCCACAGAGGCTTGGGAGAAAGAGAGGGGAAAGTCTGAATCATTTTGGGGGCTATTTCAAACTAACAAGGGCTCCCTTTATTCTGATAGGCTCATACTCCAAAGGGGATGTATCGCCAAAGGGAGTTGCTGCTACAATGAAACTCTCTTCTAAATTCACAACCACCTAAATGTGAATGTTATATATTCCATTTTCTTTGCAACAAAAAAATGGAGCACATTTTATTTAAAAAATGAATTTTAACTCAAAAAATAACTATTTCATTACTCCAAACCAAGGCATACTTTAGTTATCTCTTTATATCCAACAAAACTACCTTAGTAAAAACATATATATTGAAGTAACACACAAAATCTGTTATTATTTTTATGTCTTTAATAAACTACTTCCTGGGCTGAAGTAAAATGACTGCAATGCTGGATTTTCTTAAAGTACAAGAAAATAAATGGTTTCCCCCCTTATCCTTCTTCATTTTCCCTGAGATTCAGTTCTTTGCATACAGTTGCTCAAGAAAGAAGCAGCTGACCCATGTTTCTAAAACCTTTATGTCAAATGAATATACTCTGTGATCTTTTATAGATCATTTTTATGAAAAAACCTCCAACACTTTTTTCTAGCCATTCTATAATGTGGTAAGATTTTTAAAAAGTTGCAAGTAATGACAACCGGATGCTCTATCTGCGGCAGCTGTAATCTAGTGACTAAGAGCACGAACTCAGAAGCTAAGCTGCCTGAATGCAAGTCACAGTGCCAACACCGACCAGCTGAGACCTGAAAGACATACCACCACTTTGTGAAATACCACCATTTGTGCATCAATTTCTTCTTTTACTTCATAGGTTTGTTATGATCACTGACAGAGATGATATATGTAAATAACTTAGAGCAGTACCTACAGAGTAATAGGTAGTTGTTTTAGCCTATTATTTTCTAACTTCTCCCAACTGACAAAAAAAAAAAAAATCATTCCTCTTAGGCAATCTTTGCAAAATACTTTTTGACAGGGAGACTTTTTGTTTAAGAAGAAAAAAAATACTGATCACATATTATTACAGCAGTGGCACTTACAAGGGATCTCAGAGACCATCTTATCCTTATTAATAAGGAAATCAAGATTTAAAGAGGTTACTGACAAAGAAATCAATGTTACAAATTAGTAGTAGGGACTAATACCCATCACAAAGAGTTCTTTCCCCACCTCCAAACTTTTCCGTATGTTTCCACTAGAGTCTGTCTTCAGATACTGAGACATATAAGAACAATCAGAAATTATCTCTTCTACTTCTGAAAAAATCATCAAGGAAAGAAATACAGTCTAATGTTTAAAAGCCTAGCCTCTGCTTTTGGAGTTGGATTTGGTTTGGCTCTCAGCTCTGTCATTTATTAGCTCTGTGACCTTGGGCAAAGCACATATCTCTCTGAGACTCAGGTTCCTCAAATGAGAATAATTTAACCTAATTAATGGGGTTGATGAAGGATTCCAGTAGTGTGTGTCCCATATAGGAAGTATACATAGATGGTAGCTATTATATATTATTGCTGTTATTATAAACATAAACTCTTCTCTACCCAAACTGGGGGAGAATCTTGATTTCTGCAATGATTTCTCCTAACAGTAAAAAAAAAGCCACTTTTCAGTATCAGTGACTATTGTCCTTTATTCCTGTAACCAGTAGCAGCCTCACAGATTCCCACTTGTTGGATGATGGATGGAGTTTGCCGGAAAAGTGAGTGTGCTTTGCAGGTGAAGATTCAAGTCGCAAACACAACCTACACTCTGGCCAACACAATCTGAAAACCATTTGTTAGGGTTGCTGATTCTTATGCTGCCTCATCCTGTTGCTCAAAATTGAACAACCAATACTCACTGGTTTTTAAGTCAAAGGATAAAAAGACAGATTTCTAAATATTTGATGTATAGATTTCTATGGAAATTCTGAGAGGTTAATACTAAAAATTGTCATAAATTACCTATGAATATAATTTATCTTTTTACCTTAACCACACAAAGCAAAATATGTCAACCTTTATTTAAATGATTTAAGATACCACAATATGAAGACAAGTGATCTTAGATTTGGAAATAGAATCCAAGGCTGGGAAAGCAGGGATCCTGTGAAAGGAGCTTTACTGAGGGCACACAGAAGTCACCAAGACTGGACCACACTTGTACCACTCATCTCATTTCAATACTTTACTTTGTTATTTTAGATGGTCCAAAATCTTGTAGCTATATGGTGCTACTCTGAAAGTAAACTATGGTGCAGTATTTAAAAAGATAGGAACCAAGATTTTACCATATTTTACTTTTGGTTTGAAAGTTTATTTTCTGCTCTTTCAAACTATCTTAGTAAGAATCAATGGTAAAGCAATACTAAAATCTGTAAATCATATTATTGTTTTACAAATTCTTTATGGATTATTTAACAAAGCTGTATAGGACTACAGAGTTATTAAATGAAAAATTAAGATATAAAGACAAAGGCCCACAAACATGAATTTTTTGTTTTGTTTGTTTTTTCTTTTCTTTTTTATTGGGGTGACATTCTGTTAGCAAGGGTGCATTGTCAACTTGATGTATAAGTTCACCACCCAGTGTGAGTTCTCTTTCCATCACCTTATATTTAGCCTGCCCCCTCCTCTCCCACCCCCTCCCCTTTCTCCCCTCCCTAACCCACTCGTCCCCAAATAAACATTAAACTATTGATTGTGTCTATGGGTTATTTGTTTGTTCATTTCTTTTTTTCTTTGCTTTCAGTTTTATATTCCGCATATGAGTGAAGTCATACAGTTCCTTGTTTTTTCTGTCTGGCTTATCTCACTAAGCATAAACATGAATTTTTTTAAACCACAAAAGTTTTTAAAAAAGTGATGTCCAGAATTTGAAACAAAATCTAATAAAGAGAAATCTAAAATTTAGTAACATTAAGAATAGCTGGATCTTCTATACTAATTTGAGTTCACTGACAAAAAAAAATAGAAATACTAGAAATATTATGATAGTAGTTAAAATATATAGAAAGAAGTTAATACTTTTTAAACAAATAATCTGGCCAGATGAAGTTACTCATTGGCTGCATATCTAATAGGTATACAACATGCTCCAATAACAGAATTTTCAGAAATAGTATCTTGATGGCAATAAAAGCTTATATTCAACTGCCAAGAAGCTGATTGGTAATTCAGAAAATAGATGATCCACCTATCCTGAATGCCGATCATGATTTATTTGAATAATGTACATTTAATTACTGAAGGTCATTAAAAACCATTTAAGTGCTTGAACGTACTGCTGTGTGGTGTTATGACAAAGAGAGTTCCTGCCTTTTAGGGGCAGGAATGTCTAGAGGGACGTTCCAGCATTAAAATTTTGTTGAGAACTGAGAGGATCGATGTTTTAATAGACAACTTTATCTACATGCATTTCCTGTGGGTTGAGCAGCCTGTGACACTGCTACTAAAACAAATTCCTCTCAGATAATTCTTTATAAAAGCATGCCATAATGGTTTGAAAACTAAGAGAATCTTAAAAATTACAATAGGTTTGCCTTGTGAAAAGAAGCTATACATTCTGTATGAATCAATTATTTAAAGTACAAAAACAAGAGAACTAATCTATGCTGTTAGAAGTCAGAACAGTGCTTATGTTGCGGGGGTGCAGGTTCTGTCTGAAAGGGAACATGAAGGGCTTTCAGGGGGGTTGGCAATTTTCAGTTTCTTGAGCTGGGTATGGGTCATAAAAGCAGCTCAGTTTTTGAAAGTTCTTTCAGCTCTATAGTTAGGTATACTATTCTGTATATATATTATACTTCTACAAAAAGATGAAATTGAAAAAAGTAGATTAATTTCAGCAATTAAAAGGCAATTCCTTTATAGTTCTGAAGTATTTTCCCATTACTGAAATAGCCAAATAACTAACCTTACTTATACTAGGCCTTTAATAACAAGTGAATAGTTACTGCTAGGCCATAGGCCATACGACTGACTACAAAGACAAATTCCTTTATTTCTTTTTTTAAAACCTTGAAATATCTGTGAGCTATAATTATTCAGAAGGTGAGTTTTGTTGTTGTTCTACCTTGACTCTCACAGGACTCACGACTTAGCATACTTGATGTTCTGCAGCAATTAGTCACTCAATTAAGTTGAAAGCAGAGATGAATCTCATTTTAACTAAACTTGAAAGCATTTTGTTGAGCATATTATAAAGCATAATATCTCTAAAATATCAATATTCTACAACAGCCATTTAATTCCTTATTTTTGATGCAAAAAAGTTTGTTGTTGCAGTTTATGTCTATAAAAGCAATGACATCAGAACCACATTTAAACTCAATTCTAACTCTTATTCAACAGTAACTCATAACTCGTGTGAACACGAGGCCACAATTGTTAGAGAAGGTCATTATTATCATATTTTTATATATGATATTTGATAGCAAACAAAGCTGAAAGCAAAGTAATTCCCCAATAGTTACTAAGCAGTTTGTACCTAAGTGCCTCTATAATTTACACACAGAAAATCCATTTTCTGAGATGGAAATCCTTCTTAAATACAAAAATTTCATTCAAATTATGGCCTGTAACTATCACTAAAAATGCAATGTATTATTTGTGTAGCCTTTACAGTGGATTTTTCCATATCTAGCCAATTCCTAAATAAATTTGGAAATAAAAATTAAATGTGACATAAATGACCAGTTCACTTCACCAAGGCCAGAGCCGGTAACTTTTGAAAAAGAATGAAAGAATGAAAAATGAGCTTTCAAATACAGGAAGCCACTAGAAAATAAGGACACTACCTTTTCATATACTAAAATTAAGAGCTTTAAAGATTTTCTGTGGAAGAGTAAGTTTCAGCGTGAGGGGATCGAGAGGTGAGGGTGGATTTCTGCTCACTGCACACACGACACCAGTGGGAATCAGGGCCAGTCCAAGTTCTACGTTACCATTGCTCTGGGTAATAGTTCCAAGCTGTGAGGCACAGCTGTACAGGCCCTGCCAGCAAGGCCATCGCAGCAGTGCTTTGATAGTGTGGGGCCCTGAAGTGTCAGGATATAGAGAAGGCAGCAGTTGTTGGCTGTGAAAACAGTCTGATACAAACCAGATGGGAACTTACTAGATGGGCAACACAAAGGAAAACAATTGGCTCATTCAACAAAGTCAGGCCCCTGCCCCAGAGAATTCACAGAAGACAATAACAGTTACCCAGAGTTGATGCAAACAAGAAACAGCCATGTGGTTACAGTTTAAAGAATTGTTTTTTCTCAGACTAAACAAAGTTTTGATTTCTAATTCTTGTATTCATTAATTGTAGTTTTGTGTATAGGCCTTCTGCCAAAGACAAATATTTCACTTATACAATATATAATTTTGTGACACCAAAAGAAATATATGGAGACATAGAAACTAATCTGGTACTGTTTCCTGTAAAGGGCTATGAACATAGGCTAAGCTATTTCAGGAAACTGGCAAATTTAGAAAATGATTGATCATGCTGACATAGTAATTAGAAAATATCCAACATAATATTTCCAGGACTTCCTATGTCTGATTGGTTTTAATGTAGGCAGAATGACATGAAAGGCAATAATCACAAGTTTCTCAGAACTACATTTCTACCTAAATGATTTTTTTTCTGACTTCATTAGGTGGGACAATATTATTGCAATTATATTCACAGGAAAAAAGTGCTAGAGCTCTCCATAACCTTATTGTGTGAGGCTCATCAAAATAGAAGGTGCCTCTCCATTCTGAGTTGACAATTATAACAAAGATTAACATTTAGGTTTTAAGTTAATTTTGACAGTACCATTTCACTAAAAGACTTTTTTAGGCATGTATTCTACAACAGAGTGATTTGTTTTACTATTTTAAAAGACAGTAAACAGCATTCTAACTTTAAATATTTCACAGGTAATTGAATTCTTTCACTAGAAACCCCAGTACATCTTGGGCCTCTGCATTTACTACTAATTTAAAAATACACCCAAGAAAGCCTTAAATTTGTAATCAACATTCTTAGGTGATGCATTAGGAGCCTATCAAGGAAACTCTGAAAATAAAAGCATTTTCATGCACATATTTGAACATATTTTATGATTAAGCAACCTTCTTTTGTTTTGCACTTTTATAATAATAAATAATAAATAGGTTTCTTAACAGAGAAGACATATGAGGGCTGTTCACAAAAAAATCCAGCCATAAATGCCTCTATTTTTCATATTACATGGCTAGATACTTTCCGGACAGCTGTGGAATTGTGAAAATTACTATAGTCCAGGAAACACAACTCAGGCTTCCCAATTTGCATTTGTTGCATTGTCCAGATTATTTTCACTGACTCCTCCCACCCAAAAAACTGAGGCTGAACACTTAAAGACATCTTTACTGTTGTATTACATCCTTCCTCCCTTGCAAGGTAATTCTGAAGGAAACCAGAGAAGCAGAAATGGAGTATCAACTTGTGTGTAGGCTGATGTACTCGTAAGCACTTCCAGCCACACGCATTTCCCCCTGTACTCGGCTGCACATGCACACTCATGCACACTTTTTAAAAAAAATCTCAATTAATTAGTGGCAACAGTGCTGGATAACTAAGTGTATTGACTAAATTTAATAATCAAACCCAAGAAATCAGGTCTGCTATTATAAGCTGAATTACTATGTAAAAAGTAGGAAAAGAAAAATTTTAAAAAGTGTTACTGAAGTCTTAAATAAGAGGAATTAAGAATAAACACATCACTCATCAATGAATCAATTAGGGTAAAAATTTGTTAAAAGTTTTTTTTCAACACATAGAATCAACTGTCTTACAAAATGATTAACAAAGGTGGTTTGTCTTAGATTTATTAGTAATTTATTTCTTAGACCTTGGGTTAACTCGTAAGAAACACAAAGTTGTATCATTCCTATCATTAGGCATACTGATAATTACTTATGTACTTCTTCAGAAATTGCCCATTGCTACTTTTATGGGTACTTACATATCTAAAAATATCAACCTAATGCACTAATATAAATTTTATAAGAAAAAAAACCAAGTCATTGCATTTAACAAGTTTTCATCCATAAACAGATTTTAATATGATTTCAGAGAATAAGACAAGGACTAGATCATGCAGAAGCTTTTAGGTTACAGTGATGTGTCTGGACTTTATTCTGGTACAAAAAGAAGTCTTTGGAGGTTTTTGAGCAGAGAGTCACATGATCTCGTTCATATTTTTAAAAGATAACTCTTGCTCTGCGTGGATAGTAGACAATAGGGGATGAAAAATGAATATAGGAAAACCCGTTGAGAAACTTTCCTGGATAATATTAAGGTTGAAGATATTATACTTAGAAAATCAACTGCACAACTACAGGAGGCAGAAAACAAATTAGTATCAAGTCACTGAAAAACTCTTGGTCAGTTTTATTAGAACACTGAAAACCACGGTATTAAGTAACAGTTTTTAATAACTTCTGTGGACACTGAGACAATCAGAGAGTACCGAAGTTAGTCAACCTCTGTGAGACTCAAGTTTTCTCATCTGTATAATAAAAACAACTATAATAAAAACATCTGTTTACATACTTACACATTTGCTGCAAAATGAAAGCTACAACATGTAAGAGTTGTCAGCTATAAAGTATTTGACAAATATTAGTTTCATCATTGTAGGTTTGTGGGAAGAAACATCCACCACACTTGGCAGTGACTGTGTTCTGCCCTAGCTAACTTGATGTAAGATACATTGACTAGAGCATGATCAAATTAGTAAAGAGCTTGGAGAACATTAGCTTTGTACTCAAGTAGATATGGACTTGAATTCTAGGTTTTCATTTTCTAAACTGTGTGCTTCAGGAAAATTGGTTAATCTTCATGAACCTTATAACCTCGCTTACAAAATGGGAATAAAACTACCTGTATGGCATGGTATTGTAAGGAATAAATGAGATAATTACACAGAGTACCTAGCAAAAGATTTCAGTAAATGAAAACTACTGTTAAGATGATGATTGTGTTCAAGGCACAAAAGAGCTGGGGGTGGGTTTAAAAATGAATAAGCCATTTTCAATTGGAAGTTCAGTAAGAGCTCAGAAAGATGTAGCTGATTGTTGAAAAATAACAAGTTTGTAGACATGTAAAAGCAGAGAAAGAAACTCCAGGTAGAAGGAAGATAACATGCAAAGGCATTGAGACTTAAAAGTGTGTGTGTAGAAAAATCTCAAGTAATGTTTATTGACTTCAACTGGGTTAATTACACATTATATTGAATGTGCCAATAATTGTAAGTTTTGAGCTAACTGTTCTTTCTTTTCTGAAATCTAAAAATTTACTTTTCAAACAAGAGTATTTCCATCAAGCACTTGAGAGTTATTAGCACATACACTATCTTCTTTTTCTTTGTTTCTAGTTAGCTATTAATTATAAAGCATAAATGTTCCATACTTTTGGCTTTAAAGGAATGTATTCTTAACATCTAAAAATCCAACTTATAACAAAGATATACTGTATTATAAAAACATAGCGAAGTATCTCTCCTGAAGTGTTAAATCTAAGAAAAAGATATGAGTAAATACATGTAATATACTTGGTGTCATATTTAAACACATTTTAACAACAAACTCTTTTACATATTTCCACATAAACTTTTAGTGCAATTAAGAAAATTCATTATGAGAAAAAGTATCATAAACTCAGTAATATTTAAGTCAGCTTTATTGAAGTATAACTTATACCCCTATGATTCATCCTTGCCAAACTCCTAACAGATAATCACCACCACAATCAAAATCTAGAACATTTCCATCATTCAAAAAAGTTCACTTCTGTCATCTGTAGTCAAACCCTCCTCTACCTCCTAGAAAAACCACTGTTTGTTCTCTGTATCTATATATTTTTTTCCAAAATGTCATATAAATGTATTTGTCATAAAAATACAGTATCCAGTCTTGTGAATTTGGCTTCTTTCACTTTATACAATGCAGCTGAGATTCATCCATGCTGTTGTGTTTATCAGTAGTTCATTCCTTTTCATTGCTGAGTAGTATTCCATTGTATGGATGTACCACCAGTTGTTCACCTATTTACCTGTTGAAGGACACCTTGGTTGACAGTTTTTGATAATCACGAATGAAACTGCTAAAAAATAATTCAAGTAAAGATTTTGTGTGAGCATAAATGTTCAGTTCTCTTGAATCGATGCCTAGGAAATGGACTACTGGGTTGTATGGTAAATTTACATTTAGTTTTATAGGACATTGTCACTGTTTTCCAAGGCGGCTGCAGCCTTTTGCATTCCCACCAGCAATGTATGAGAATTCTAGTTGCTTTGCTTCCTCACCAATGCATGGGATTATCAGTTGCTTTTATTTCAGTCAATCTAACAGGTATTTAACAGGATATAATTTTAAATTAGCAAGTCCCCAATAACTAATGACGTTGAACATATTTCCAAGCTTATTTGCTACCTACATAGTTTTTGTGGTGAACTTTCAGTTCAAATATCTTACCTATTTTTAAAATTGAGTTGTTCATTTTCTACTATTGAGTTTTGTGAGTTTTTAAAATATATTCTGAATATAAATTCTTATTCAAAGTGGATTTGTAAATATTTTCTTCTAACCTGTAATTTGTTTTTCATTCTCTTAACGGTGTCTTTTGAAGAATAAACTTCTTATTTTGAAAGAAAGACCAATTAATCAATATATTCTTTTATGAACTGATTTTCTGTAATATCTTAAAAATCGTTGCCCACCTAAAAATCACAAAAATTTTCTCCTATATTTTCTTCTAGAAGTTTTGTACTTTTAGGCTTTATATTTAGATTTAGGATCTATTTTGAGCTCATTTTTATATATGTTTGTGAGATACGAGTTGAGATTCATTTTTTGCATACAAACCATTTGCCTCAACACTATTTGTTGAAAAATCACCCTTCCTTTATTAAATTCTTTGCCATTTGTGAAAAAAATCAATTGATTATACACATGTGAACTGTTTTTAGACTCTATTGCATTGGTCTGTTTGCTAATGTTTATGGCAAAACTACACTTATCTTGATTACAGTAGCTTTAAAATAAGTTTTGGAGTCATATAGGTTAATACTTCTTCTTTATTTTTCTTTTTAAAAGTCACTTTGGTGGGGGGGAGGTTCCCTGGTGGTGTAGTGGCTAGGCTTCGGTGTTCCCAATGCCATGACCTGAGTTCGATTCCCAGCCAGGGAACCACCCAAATAAATAAATAAATGTCATTTTGGCTATTCTAGGCCCTCTGCTTTTCCTTATGAGTTTAAGATTCAGTTTGTTAATGTCTACACAAAATCTTATCAGAATTTTGATTGAGACTGCACTGAATCTATAAATCAATTTGATAAGCACTGACATTTTTGAGTCTTCTAATACATGAATATATTATCATCTATCCATTTATTTAAGTCCTCTCTGATCTCTCACATCAGGTGTTTTTGTAGTTTTTAGAACACAAATCTTGCAAATATTTTATTAGATTTATACCTAAGCATTTCATGTTTCTGTTGCTATGATAAATTGCAGTTTTTAATTACTTCTAATTTCTCACTGAGACTACAGAGAAATGTCCTCGATATTTATATATGAGGGCTCACTGTCTGAGAAGTATCCAGTCATGTAATAGGAAAAATAAAGGCATTTGTGGCTGGATTTTTTTCCCCAAAAGCCCTCATATTGACATTGTAGCCTGTGACTTGATGAAATTATGTATTAGACTACTTTTTTGTAGGTCTTGTGGGAGTTTCTACAGACCATCATGCATCAGCAAATAGTAATCAAATTAATTTTTTCCTTTCTTATCTGTATGCCTTTTATTTCTTTTTCTTGCATTATTGCATTGGTTAGGGCTGCCAGTATGATTTTGAATAGGAGTAGGAAGAGCAGACTTTATTTGCCTTGTTTCCAAATTATTGAGAAAGCATTTAATCTTTCACCATCAAGTGTATTGCTGGCTGTATGTTTCTTGTAAATGTCCTTTATGCCCTTTGATTCTTAGTTTTCTGAAATTCTGAACATAAATAGATGCTGAATAATGTCAAAAGCTTTTCTGATCTATTGAGATGATCACATTTGGTGAATTTAGTACTATTACATTTTAGCACATTCATATGGTGAATTACATTGATATTTGAATGCTGAACCAAACTTGCTTTACTGAAATAGGCCCAGTTGGTCTTAATTTATTGTGTTTTTATATACAGTTGGATTAAATTAATATTTTGTAGAGGAAATTTGTATCTATGTTAATGTAGGGCAGCTGTCTATAATCTTTTTTTCAGTAATGTCTTTGTCTGGTTTTGGTATCAGGGTAATGCTGGGAAGAGTTCTTTCCTCTTCTCTTTTCTTACAGAGTTCAAGTAGAATTGGTATTATTTCTCCATCAAAAGTTTGGGATAATTCTCCAGTGAAGCCATCTGAGCCTGGAGTTTCTTTGCTGGAACATTTTGAACTAAGAATTCATTTTTCTTTAACAAATATAAGATTACATCGGTTATCAGTTTCTTCACAAGCTAGACAAAATTTTTCCATTTTACCTATCTTGCCAAATTTATGACCATATATTTCATAATATTTCCTTATAATCTCTTTAATTTCTATAGAATATGCACTAATTTCTCCTCTTTGATTCCTAATAAGAGAATTTGTGCCTTTTCGCTTTTTTGCTTCATCATCCTGGCTAGAGTTTATCCATTTTATTAATTATTTCAAAGAACCAGCTTTTGGTTTCATTGACTTTCTGCTGTATTTGTTTTCAATTTCACTCTGCTCTTTATTATTCCTTTTCTTGCACTTATTAAAGGTTTGATTTGCTCTTCTTTCTCTGGTTTCCTAAGGTAGAAACTTGAGCATTGATTTCAGACCTTTCTAGTCTATTCCAATATAAGCATTTAATGCCATAAATTTTGCTCTTGTCACTGCTTTAGTTGCATCCCACAATATTTGATATGTAGTTTTCTATTTTCATTCAGTTCAAAATATTTTATAATTTCCTTTGCAATTTCCTCTTTGACCCTTAAATAAAGGTTTAATTAAGTGTGCAATTTAATTTCCAAACATTTAGGAATGTTCCAGAAATCTGTTACTCATTTTCACTTTAATTCCACTGAGATCAGAGAATTTATTTTGTATGTTTTAACTGTTTTAAATTTATTGAGGTTTGTTTCATGACAGAGAATATGGTCAATCCTGGTTAATGTTCCATGTGTACGTAGTTAGCAAGTATATTCAGCTTTTTATCAGTTAGGTCAAGTTGGATGATATTGTTGCTTAGGTGTGCTATAGTCTTAATGATTTTCTATTTACTTTTACTAATTATTACCAAGGAGTGTTAAAGTCTCCAAACTATAATTGTGAATTTGTCTATTTCTCCTCAGAGTTCTATCCATTTTTCCTTTGTGTATTTTAAAGTAGTACTGTTAGACACATACATATTTAAGATTGTTTTATCTTCTTGATGAATTAACCCTTTTATCATTTAATATCCCTCTATCTCTAGTAATATTCTTTGTTTTGATAGTCTACTTTGAAATATCTGATATTCATATAGGTACTCAGGTTTCTTTTAATTAGTGTTTGTATTGTTTATCTTCTATTCTTTTACTTTTAACCTATGTCTTTATATTTAAAGCAAATTTCTTGTTGAGAGCATAAACTTGGTCTTATTTTTTTATTCAATCTGACAATCACTGTCTTTTAATTGGGATGTTTATTTACACTTAATGTAAATTATTGATATGGTTGAATTTAAGTCAATCATCTTGCTATTTCCTTTTTATTCTTCTGCTGTTATTCCTTTTCTCCTAATTTTATCCCTGTCTTTGGAGTAATTGAGTAGTTTTAATTTAATACTATTACATTTTAGCACCAAAATAGAAAATATTTTAATGATTCCTCTAGGTCTACAATACACATCTATCACCATAGTCCACTTTCAAATAATAATATATCACAATATATACTGTAAGAACCTTTCGTCAGTATACTTTCAATTCCTCCATCCCATATTTCATACTATCATTGTCATTTTATTTTTATAGGCAGTAGAAATACGTAATATATTATTTTTGCTTTGGACAGTCAATTATATATTATTGTGATTGAAAATAAGAACTATTTTATTTTTACCTTCATTTTAACCATCTCAGAAGCTCTTCATTTCTTAAATCCAAGCTTCTTTCTGGTATCATTTAATTTATACTTGAAAAAGTTCCTTTAACATTTTTGTAGTATGTGTCTGTCTCTCAGGTTTCATTTACCTGAAAAAAGTATTTCTTTTGCCTTCATTTTTGAAAAGCATTTTTGCTAGATACAGAATTCTGGGTTAACTTTAACTTTTTTTTTTCCTTTCAGCTTGAAAATATCACTCCATTTTCTTCTTGACTGCAGCTATGTAATAGAAGTTGATGTATTTCTTATCTGTGTTGTTCTGTAAATATTATAACTTTCCCTCTGGCTTCCTACAATATTTTCTCTTTGCCTTTAGTTTTTAGCAGCTTGAATATAATATGTATAAGCACTTTTTTCTTTTAACCTTGCCTGGCATTCTCTGAGATTCTTGGATCTGTGGCATGATGTTCGTCACTGTTCTTATAAAATTATTGGTCATTATCTCTCCAAGTAGTCTTTCTTTTCTGTTTGCCTTCTCTTTCCTTATTGGAATTCCAATTAATGTATATTAGGATACTGATATTGCTCTTGGATGGTCAGGTTTTTTTCACTCTTCTTTCTCTTTGTGTTTCAATTTCTATTGACTATTGTCAAGTTTACTGATTCCTTGGCTATGTTGAGTCTACTGATAAGCCCAGTGAGGTCATTATTCATCTTTACTACTGTTATTTCCCCCTCACACTTCTATTTAACCCTTTCTTATAATTTCCATCTCTCTACTCAAATTTCCATCTGTTCATGCATGCTTTGTCTATCTTTTCTACTATCTTTTGTCTAAATTTCTACATTAATCTGTTATTTTAAATTCATCTGACAGTTCTAACCAATGAGTCACCTGTGAGTCTTGATTGCTTTGTCTCTTAAGTATGAATTGTTGTTATTTTCTTGCTTTTTTGTATCTTTAATTTTGACTGAATGCCTGACATTGAGTGTAAAACAACAGAGACTGAGGTTAAGTTGTATTTAAGCTTGGAAATGCAAACACTCTTCTTCAGTTATGTCAATAATGTGAAGAATTGAGTCAATCAAGTCAGAAGTTGGCTTTGAGTTTTGTTGTCTCTGCAGTCAACTTTGGTGTACCTCCAGCTTCAAAATCCTCTTGTGTTAATGTGTTCAGTGTGGCCCTGGGATGCCAGAGTGTTTTTCTCAATGTTTCTATTCTACTTGCAGCTTTCAGCTTCTCCAGTCCCCTGAAACATAAGGAGTTTCTCCTCTCTACAATCTTGTTCCTTGTCCATTGGTAGACTGCTGCTGGTCCTTGTTACTCAGTAGTTGCTGGTCTCAAGGTGACAGATGAGGAAGGAGTAGTTCTCGGTTGTCCTGGACCAGCCTCAGTCCCAGACAGATCCTAGATGCCTGGATCTTGTGCTGGGGCTTTCTCAGTGATCCTGTTTCTCAGTGAACCTGAGGCAGCCAAACTCTGCCTTATCCCTTTAGCAAGTTTTATTCAAGTGAGGTTTTTATCCTCTCCTAATAATAGGAGACCACTAAATGTGTTGATATAAGATTGTGACACCAGAACTATTTCCTTCTTCTCCCCCAAAAGTAGATCGTTTTTTTCCTTTGTCTTTCCCTCTGCCACAATGGGTTTCCACGTATACCTTGGAGGTGACAGATACGCTGCTTTCCCCCAGTGACTTAAAACTTTTTGTTCTTACAGGAAAAGGATCCAAATGGAGCATCCAGTCTTTCCGAACCTCTCCTCTTCCAGGTTTGTACCAGGAAAGGAGAATCTCTTTAGTCTCCTGCCTTGCCTCCCAATCTTACTTTTTCTAGAGGTCCATGGAGAAGAGACTGCAAGAGGGAATGAACTCCCCTTGTACCAGCAGCTACCAATGGTTCTATGCTTGACCTTTAGCAACCCATTAAAAAAAGTTTAGCCAAATACATCTTATCTGCTGTATGGTGCCTTGTATCTCTTCCCATGACCATGCTCTGGTACACTAAGATGGTGGTGGTGTCCTATCTCTTTAGAGGAGTCTGCCTTTCCTTGTACTTTAGGCTACTTACTTAGTTGTTCTGCATCATAAGCTCTCGAATGAGTTCGAGAAGTGTTACGATTTCATAGTTTATCTGACATTTTATTATAGATAGGGTGGAAGTGACACTCTTTCTGTTCTCCTCATTCAAGCTAGAAACAGAACTCCCAAATTCAGGAACATTTAAAAGTGAATTCCTTTTTATTAATCAATAATAACATGGATTTAAGGAAGACACATTTATTCAGATAATACTTGTTCCATATTTGGATTTGAGGATTTAGGGCGGAATTATTAGCCTCATCCCCTCCCTAACAGAGACCACACACATAGTTTTGAAATTACTTGTCATACCTTAAGAACAAAAAACTCAACTTAAAAAACTTTTAAGTGTGATTTTGAAATTACTAAGATCAATTATAATTCTGATAGCTATTGTAATTTAGCTATATTTCAAATACAAAAGCAAAGAGATTACCACTTTACTGAACAAAATAATTTCATTTCATTAAAGGTACCTTGTGCCTCATGATGACATTTGGTCAGAAATACTACTAAATATACACAAGCTTTGAATTTCCTAATTCTCATACATTTAAAGTCACAATCACTATATGTGATATATAAAAAGTGCTAATATGGCTAGGAATTAAACTTAGAACATAATGTCAAAAAAATCTGTGATTCTGTAAGTTTATTTCCAACAAAAATGTAATCTGCTTTTGATAATTATTGCAATTAAATTTATTCCTTTTAGCATTTTGACACATATTTTCTAACCCACATTTATAATCTACAAATGAAAACTAAAGAATGCTGTCATTTTTCATATAACTTAGACAACTAATTTGTCTTAGCATATAAACACAAAACATATGACCTAATTTTCCCCACTGATTACAGTACAGCATGTTGTCTTCCTAATTGTTATTTAATATAATGGTCTTAAAATTTTAAAAGAAAAACTAAACAAGGAAAATAGTTTTTAAAGTTAGTTATTTTAATACATCACTCTGTAGAATTAATTGTTCCTGAGTTTACAAACAAATGGATTTAAAACTAGTCTTGTTTGTATTGAAGAAAGTGAACTTGCCCAGTGAAAGGGAAAATAATTTAAATGACTCATTAAAATCTCTTAGAAAGTTGCTTTCGATATAAAACCAATACACACATTAACTGGGACTTAGAATCAGATAGATGATATCATGTGGTCAAAAATACGGGGGCTGTCGGAAAGTATCCAGCCATGTAATATGAAAAACAGAGGCATTTATGGCTGGGGTTTTTTCCATACACTCATATACTCAATGAATCCAATACCAAATGAAAGAGTTTTATTCTTAAGACTCCAAAAATGTCATCTGTCAGAACAATCAATTCAATCTCTCTCTTTTACATGCAAATCGGAAAGTAATAATCAAGGGAGGAGACAAGGACTTCACAGATTTCCCAGAAGCATATGTTAGAACCTATGTCCTAACATATCTTCAGTTAATTTTTAATGGATGATCACTGAAAGAGCTGTTACTGCTAGTAAACTGCTTGATTTTTTTACATACACATAGTAAACTAGTACATATTTCAAAGTGAAATACATGCTACTTCCCCCAAATAGCCATAATTTGGGGTTAAGGTATTCTTAGAAGCATTTATCTACCAGACAAGATGTAGTTTTGATTCCCTTGTGGTAAGGTGAATTTTTTCATTATCTTCAAGGCCTCTGTGTAGAAGATAGGATTGAATTCCTTCTAGGTCACCCAAAGTCCTGAGAACCCTAGAGGATTATTTTGGCACTCTGACTCTCCTATTCTCTGAAACATTTGGCAATGTCTCAGAGTTTTATCAGAGAAGAAATAAAACCCACAAAATTTATGAGAAAAAAGTCATAACTGAATGTATTTGCCAAGGCAATCATATTCATTCAAAAAATATTTAGCATGGAGATATGTATCAATCATAAAGTGAAAAACTTGGCTCTATTTAAAATGCTCTATTTATAGCTTGCTGAGTATTTATTTGTCTTAGTCAAAGATAACATATGTCTGCTCTCCTAACTTGTATATTAAATGTAAAATTAAATGAAAAAAATTATACATACAAGGTCTGACAATTAGGTTCGTGAACTCATCCTAGAAAAAGTGCTACATACACCTCATTGCTGAATACCACTATGGTCACCTTCGAAGTACTCCCCTTGGGAAGCTTTGTACCAATGCCAGTGCCTAGTCCACCTTTCAAAGCAATTTTGTAACTCTTTTTTTTAATGACCATCAGAGTTGTCATCGTATTACCCTTGATGTCCTAAATGTCATCAAAATGTCTTCCTTTCAATATTTCCCTGATCGTTGGGTAAAGAAAAAAGTCATTGGGGCCAAATCAGGTGAGTAGGGAGGGTGTTCCAATACAGTTATTTGTGTACTAGCTAAAATGTCCATCACAGAAGAGTGCCAAATGAGTTGATGCACTGTTGCTGTTGGTAAAAAGTTCAGGTTGTTTTGATCTTTTGCATTGCAGCCTGTTCAGCACTTCCAAATAAGCTAGGTTGACAGTCCTGTTGGTACAGATGATGTGGACTGATGGAATTTATTTGGTCATGAGGAACTGGCTGACTTCAATTGTGCACTCTGATGCTTTGTTTCAACACCAGTGATAACATGGCCCCAAACCTTGTCCTGCCACTCCAAAATGTCTTGGCAAACTTCAACTCTCCTTTGCTTTTCTTTGTTCATTGGTGAGCTCCTCTGGGACCATTTCTGCACACACCTTTCTCATGCCAAGATTTTCAGTTGAGATTTTCCTAACTGCTTCTCTATTGATGTATATGCTATGCTTCTCACAGTCAGCCAATGATTTTGATACACAATTAGATGAATTTTTGCCATGTTTTCATCAGTTCTGCTCATTACTGGCTGCCCTGAATTCTCTTCACCAGTGACACTTTCTCTCCCCTCAGAAAAATATTTAATCCATTTGTACACTTCATTTTTTTCACGGCATTACCTCCATAAACTTGGACTAACAATGTCCCTGACTTCACTTCCACTCTTGCCAAGTTTAACAACAAATTTAATGTTTGTTTGTTGTTCTAATTCATTCTGACATTCTCACAATGGCACACAAACACACACAATAATGAACGCCACTCAGCTAGACACTGCCACATGTCAACATGAACACAGCTATGAGACACAGATATGCCAAGGTTATGACACCTTACTGAGTTGTTTGTACAGTGCTGCCAACATAAGCGCACAGTGGCAAGTTCATGAACTTTATTGTCAGTCCTAGTATTAAATCCCTGTTCTAAACAATTTCTAAATAAAACTTCCTCTTACTAGTAATACCTTGATTTTTTTTATTATGATTTTTGTTGACTTACTGAATGTTAAATTAAAATTACTTAATGACATTGTTGTAAGTCAACTATTGCCATCTTGTGGTCAGACATTCATATATTATATATGAAACTGAAAAAAGTGTCACTTTCCTAAAGAGAGATACTTACCTATGAAATCTCACCAAAGATATTTTCCTTTAAGCTGAGAGAAATGGTCATTTTATTACATATAACCCCAAAGGAGAAAAAATTCATGTAGAATTTTAAAATATTATAATAAAAAAAACAAATTAAATATATAGTCATTGACCATGAATAGTAACAGTACTCAGTCTTGGTATTAGGTTAGGAACATTCATTTGCTCTATATACTGTTTTAATTTTTAAAATTCATGAGAAGAGTTTTACAGACAATTCTGTAGGATTCTAAAATATAGTATTAACATAATATTAACATAACATAACACAGGTTAAAAAAGTAGTCGGGAAGGCAAAGTTGTGACAAGTTGGAGCAAGAGAGAAACAGAAAACAGAAAAGTAAATCGTCTTTACAAAGTACCTTAACAGCCATAACTTGTCTTTATTACATTATAATTTAAAACAGACAACTATGATATAAATATAGACCTATATGGATACAAAGACAGACAACTGTACAAGAACCAAAAGGTAAGATTACAAGAAAAACATTAGCTGAGTTTTTATAATCCATTAGAAATAGAGTTTATTGGTAAAAAAACAAAAATACAACAAGAAAAACTAACAAGTACCTGGTCAAATATGATACCATATTCTTTATCCCAATGGACTAAATGAGAAAAATCAAACAAGACATATATAATAGTAAAGATTTCTCATTATGTATTTGTTTTATATCAGGACAAGTATCAAAGTATTATATTATTACAAGAAAAGGAATCTTACCTTGTTGCTGGGTAAGTGAAACATCAGATTTGCTTCTTACACGTATTATACGACTTTGTGCTGGCTTATGTTCAGCTTGCTTAATATCTTGGTCTTGCTTTTGTTGGTACTAAAAAATTTAAGACATGAAATCATAGTATTACTTTCAAAGTTACTTTAAAATAATTTGAGCAATTAAATTACTTAAGTGTTTATTATATAAAATTTGAATATTGTTTCAATGTAGTCTAATTGCCAAATGGGAGATGGAGTATATCTTACTAAAAAATGACAATGCAAATAAAGTCTTTAAAAATTTCTGAATAAAATACAAATTTCAACTATTCAAATAATTTGTCTATTTTTACTAGAAAATTCAGAGCTACTTAAAAATCAAACTATTCTAGATATATACATGATGGATTTAGACAGGATAAAAACTTAATTTGGCTGTAAGCTCTTCCATATAACTGTTTTTGCATAAACTGAAAATTTGCATAATGCACTGCAATTTTCCAAGAGCTTTATATATAGTAACATCATTTAATTCTCACAAGTGTGAGAGCTATTATTATCCTCCTTTGCCATTCAAGAAATGTATAATCCACCTTAAGCCCCATCATGTCTCCTCCTTACCTATAACCGAACCAAATTTGAAATTTACAACAATCACAAATCCCTTCCAAATCACACATCACAAATTATGATGACTTTAGCCATTTTCTCTCTTCCCTTTCCTATTTTATAACCCTAATTATGAGTGAGTCCCTGAAAACAGCTATCAGATATACTTCATCAGGAATTTAAAAAGGTATCTCTGGACCCTTATCAACAAATACAAGCAGAGAAGATTCTAAAACACTTGTCCACAGGGGCTCAACTTTAACCACCCCGGCTCTGGCAGGCACCTATTTGTCTATAGATAAAAGTGAGTGATTTTAGACTGCAGTAGTAACAACAACTAGCTTTAACTCTGGTCTTCTAAGTTTAGAGCCATCTGTCATGTAGGACTCTAACTTGAAGGAAATATTATTTTGGTGTGCATTTCGAAGATGGATACAATGACTATCTCTGGCTGCTTCAACTTAGAAGTTCCCTATTGGCTCCCTTCCCTAACCACAGTGATTAAAAGCTGAGTATTGCAGAGCTAAACAGCTTGTGTTCAAATCTGGCTACGTTTATTTTCTAGCTTTGACCTTGGGCAAGTTATTATCTCCTCAACACCTCAATTTCCTCAACCATAAAATGGGAATAATAATAACTATCCCATTAGAGTGTTATAAAGATTAAATGAGTTATAAAGATTAAATACGTAAAGAACTTAAAATAGCACCTGGCAGAGTAAGCACTGTAGCGTGTGCTATTATTATTAATAGCCATACTTCTCTGTTAAAGAAATCTAACAAATTTTTTGAGGCTCATCCTTATGGTAATACAACATAGTTTTATTTCAAACTAGGCCAACAATTAAAGGAAAATATCTTTCATTTTAAAAATAGTTTTATTAAAGTATAATTAATAGACAATAATCTTCACATATTTAAAGTGTACAATTTGCTAAGTTTTGGTATATGTATATACCCATGAAACCATCACCACAATCAAGATAATATAATGAACACATCCATCAATCTCCAAAGTTTTTTCATATCCTTTTGTATTCCCTGCCATTACTATAGTTTGCATTTTCTAGAATTTTATATAAATGGAATCACAGAGTATGGACATTTGGGGAGGGGGCTGGCTTCTTTCTCTCAACATAACTTTAGTGAGAATCACCCATGTAACTGCATGTTTCCATATTTCAGGACTTTTTCACACTGAATAGTATTCCACTATAAAGATTATATTAATACAATAATTTGTACATCCACCAATTGATGCACATTTGCGTTGTTTCCAGTTTGGGCTTACTACAAATAAAGTTACTATGAATATTCATGTACAAGTCTTTGTGTAGACTTACGTTTTTAGTTTCTCTTAGATAAATACCTATGACTGAAAGGCCTGGGTCACATGGTAGGTGCATGTTTAACTTTTTAAAGAAATTGCCAAATTGTTTTCTAAAGTGGTTGAACCATATCACATTCCCAACCAGCAAGAGTGTAAGAGAGAGTTCAGTTGCTCCACATCATTGCCAACACTTGGCATGTCAGTCTTTTTAATTTTTGATATTCTAATGGGTATATAATGGTATTTCTTTGTGGTTTTAGTTAGCATTTTCCTAAAGAGTGACAATGTTGAGAATCTTTTTATGTGTTTACTCACCATTAGTATTATCTTCTTTGGGTAAAATATCTGTCCAAATACTTTATCTACTTTTAATTGGATTGTTTGTTTTCTTAATATTGAACTCTGTGAGTTCTTCATATAATCTGGATATAAGCTTTTTGTAAGTCAAGTGATTTGCAAATATTTTCTTCCAGTTTGGGGCTTATCTATTTATTGTATTAACAGTGTGCCTTGAAGAGCAGAAGTTCTTATTTTTGATAAGACCAATTTATTAATTTTTTCCTTTCATGGATAGTGCTTTTAGTATCAGTTTTGCCTAATTCAAGGTCAAAATCTATTTTTATTTTATACAGAAGTTATTAACAAATGTTTCTGATCCTACATAATGGTATGCTTCATAAACAATCTTTATTTTACATATTTTTGGCTTCCATCCTCAACATCATGCAGTGCTATACAATACCATGCAATGAATACTTATGGAGTAAATTAATCCACAGTGTGAAATGCACTGCTATTACACAGATGTAAAACTGTACTTAATAACATGAGCATTTTCTTACATCTTGGAGAGTAATTATACTTTTTTTCAGTCTGTAAGATTGCATGGACCATTGGCTTAACTCATTATGAAGTTTCTTATCTTTCATGGTAATACATTTTGCAAATTTTAATGTAAGAAACATTTATTGAGTACCTACTATGGACAAATAACTTAGAAAAAGGCCAGGTGTGTTCAAGGTCACAGCTAGAAATGAAATGAGCTAAGATTTATATCCAAGGTTGAGAAGTAAATAAAGGAGGCATCATTTGAGGCTATCTTACACCAAAAACTTGATGCTCTTGAGAGTGTACCATGCTAAAGCAATATTGTTAACATTCTCCTTTTAAATAAAGTACAAGTATTATTGATTAAGTACCTGAGAAAAATCTTCAGCTGCTACTGATAATTTAATGTCATTTTCCTGTGCTGTCAGAAGTGATGTGGGAAGAGTGAGATGAGAATCTGGCTGCAACTCCAATTCTCCCAAGCTCATTGGACCATGACTAGCACATGAATCTTCATAAACACCACCTGTTATCAAATATATAAACAGAGTTAAAATAAATTGTTTCATTTATATTAGACAAAGAATAAGTCATTGACTAAAATTACCAACATTTCTTATTTGCTGCATTAGAAGTAGCAGTATATTTCAACCAAACACCAAGACTTCATTGCAATTAAAACCAAAGCTCCTAGAGAATGCAAAAAGTGCCTATGTTCAAACAGATCTATGGATTGTTCTAAGGTTCCAAGTGACAAGTTGCTTATGCAGTCTCTACACCCAACCCCATTCCTACACACCAATTCCTAACACCTCAGCTTATCTTTTCCATCAGTAAGAAGCAACAGAATACTTTCTACCTAAAATGTAATCTTAAAGCAAGGGGCAATTTCTTGGCTAGAAAATGTTGGTATTGCTTAGCTCTGTTTTGTAGATGTATTTCTTCAAATGATCAAGTTTCTCTTTTCCTAATCCAAATGGCATCTCAATCAAATCAATAAAATGAAAACAATAAGAGCCAAGATACCTATCTAAAAAGAATAACAGTGTATACTTTACATTTTATACTCCAAGCACTGCCACATACATTATCTCATTTAATTTGAATCTCACAATCATTCTGTAAGGTAGGCAAGTCAGACAGTATTATAACGCTTTCACTGACAAAGCTAAGGCTTAGGGAAGTTAACTGTCCAAAAATCAGAGAGCTAATAAATGGTACAGAGGAATTAAAATCCTCATCTTCCAACTCCTAGTTACTGTTCTTTATTCACATTTTTGCTAAAATATTTCTAAGAAAATCCTGTTTTTCCTAATGGCCACCTTTTAAATATAATACAGTATAGTCTATCTCATTTTAATCAATAAAGTACATAATCAAACATTTCCCCAAAAGCATTAAAAGTGTGCAATAGTTCCCAACTCATATGACACCCTATCATTTAACATATATTTACTGACTATGCACTTAGGTGCTAGATGACAGGCATGTGATGGTAAAGAAAATAAAGTCCCTACCCTCAAGTGAGGTTGCAAATCAGTAAGGTAAGAGCAACATCAGGCCTGCAACACGAGAGGACTCTACAGACAAGCACGTATGATGGGTATCTAACCCAGTGACAAGGCATCAGGAGAAGGATTCTATCACCGCAATCATAAAAATTCTGAATTTGCTATGTCACTTCTAAAAAGCATGTTCATCGAGTGCTGATGTGTTGTTTACATAATGTAAGCTACTCTTTGTAAGGGGGATGCTTAAAGTATTTCATTCAAGTCAAATTAATTTAATTACTCGTAACTTGAAATCCCTAACATTACTTTTCTAGAATCTTATTGCTATGACAAAGCAAAAGTGGTAGACTTTCAGAGGACACGAAGTCCTTGAAATTGCTAGTGCCAGCAGCTTTAGGTCTGGCATGTCTAACAGATCATGCCATTTGTATGAAACCCAAAGGCACCTCAAACTTCACATGTATAAAACCCCACTCATCCCATTTCCTCCTAATTCTGTCCTTCTTCCACATTGCCTCTCTCTGAGTGAATGGAAATACCATTTATCTGATAGTTCTAGCCAGAAATCTAGACATTTCTTAGACATCCCTTCTTTTATACCTCTCATATTCAAAATGAGAACTGTCCATTCTCCTTAATTGTCTCTGAAATCTCCCTTTTTATATATCCTTGCTGCTGATAATATCTCACCAGGTTTACTTTAATAGCTGTCTAATCAGGCTCCTTGCCTCCAGTCTTAATCCTCTTCAATCTACCCATCACACTGCACCTCAGATGATCTCCCTAAATAAAAGGCAAATATGATATCACTCATTTACCTATAATCCTCAATAAGTCTGTATCACAAAACTCTCAGAATTGGTAGAAATTCAAAACTGAATTTTCCATGGGAAAAAAGTAAGATTCACATTATTTTCCATTTTGTACACACACAAAATGGATCCCTACCATCTTAAATCCAAAAACTACTTGATGTTTCATTCAGGGTTTTTTAGGATCTGGTTTCTGCTCGCTGTTCCTATCTCATTGCATCCTAAGCTATAATTCACTGATAAAGTACTTATATTTCCCTGATTAAGTCATGCTATTAAGTCCCCTTGTCTCATTGCATATTTTGTCTGGAAGGTCCCTCCTCACTTTCTACAGGTACAATTGACCTGTACCCCCAACCCATATAGACTTCTTCAAAATAACTATATTAATCTATTGCATGTTTTCACCTTCTCATCTAGTATGTCTATTTGAGAAAAACCTTATTACAGACAGGTCTTTACCAGGTTTTATATACCTAGCATCTAGAATGTGTACAGAGCATAGCATGCATTCAAAAAATATTTTCTGAATGAATAAGTAAATGAACAAACTGAAACATGCTTATCAAACTTCACCATCTGACTAATTCCTTTAAGACTCAATTTCACATTGGCTCTTATGGGAAACCTCTGAGCCCGCATGAATGGGGTGAGCTGCTTTCTGCGTTCCTACAGCAGTCTGTGTTCTACTAATCACACAATGTTATAATTGTCATCCTTCTTGTATTTCTCCTGCACTAGTCTGTAAACTTCCTTGAGAGCAGATGTCTATCATCTCTGTTTCTCAAGTGCCTAATACTATACCAGGTACACACAACAGGTATTCAATACAAGTTTTCTGAATAAATGAAGAGCTTTAATTGGTAGTAAATCCCAGAGTCCTCACAATTTGTTCAAAATACCAGTTTCCATTTTAGGGTTGCCAAGATAACTCTTTAAAGCTATTCTACATCTTTTCATTATTCAACCCAACCTGAGAGCCTCAGAGTAAGAACAGTGTTAGGGGACAGTGGGTTATAAATAGGACACTTTCCTGAAAAATCAGCAGGGACAGGGAAAGGCAAAGTAAGAACCAACGAGGCTCTGTGAGCAAAGATATTAAAAATCAATATAAAAGGCATGAGATTAGCCACCAGCAGAAATAATGATACATGGAAATCATTCTTCTACAGTAATTATTATGTAACAAAATACTGAAAACAAGAGAAGCAAGTTAATTCTCTATGGGCACAGTCCTTTTAGGCTACTGTAGATAGTTACTGATACTATTAATTATACACAGAAGGTATTTTTACATACTCCAGCTATTATTAAAGAGAGTAACTTACCATGTGCCCAGCACTGTGCTAACTACTTAATATGCATTGTCACTTAGCACTCCTAATAATGTTATGAGGTGGACACTATTTGTGGTAATCAGCCTCCAAGAGACCCCCTTGATCCCCATCTCCTGGTATTCACACCTTTATGTAGTCACCTACTATGTTATTCTAAGATTGGTCTGTGTTGTTGGTAGAATGTGGCAGAAGCAATGGCACGTCACTTCTAAGATTAGGTTATGAAAGACATTGCAGTTTCCATCTTGGCTGCTCACTTTCTCTCAGACCATCTGCTCTGCAGGCAGCCAGCTGCTATGTCATCAGCAGCTCCATAGAAAGGTTTATGAAGTGAGGAGTTGAGGCCTCTTGCCTGCAGCCGTATGAGTGAGCTTGGAAAGCAGGTCCTCCTACCCCACGGGAAGGCTTCAGGTGACCTCGGCCCCAGCCAATAGTTTGACTGTGACCTCAAGAGAGATATGCTGAGAACAACCCAGCTAAGGCACCCAGATTTATGACTTTCAAAATTGAATAACAAATATTTGAGGTCTTCAGCTGCTAAACACTGGAGTAATTTGTTACATAGCAATAGATATCTAATACACTAATATTACCCCCATTTGATAGATGAGTAAGCTTCGGCTCAGAGATATTAAGTTATTTGCCCAAAATACAGAGAGCTGGGATTCAAACTGATACCTGAAATTCCAAAAGCTCAAAATCTTAGCCATTCTGCTATACTGCTTCATCTATATGTTCATTCTTGTGTTATCTAACACACATTACTTTTTCACAATTAAACAAATATTTACAGCGTACCTACTATTACAAATGACTGTACTATAGGTTATCTGCTAGATGCTACCACAAGTGTAAGGAGGGGCTGAATAGGATATATTCTCATGGATTTTATTCGGCAACAATTTAACAAGTAGCTACTTGTTTGCCAAGTACCTATCTCAAGTGATCTGTGAGAGCCACCTAGTGTCTATTCTGCTTAACTGCAAGCTGCACAGATAGTTGGACACAAATACGTCACAACTTATTATTTTTAATCCTACTAATTTAAAAGAATGTAAAACATATGATGTGCTCACCATGTGCACAAAATGAGAAATAATTCCAATCTTATTTTACATTTATTCCCATGGAAAACTGTCTTGAATTTCTTTCAATTCTGAATGATAGAAGGTATTCACTCAATATAAAACTAAGACTTAAATACTCCAATATTTTTGTAACTTCAGGTATTTCTTTCTCTGATTTCTAGAAAATCTGCATACCTTGAGAATGGGAATGGAAATAAATCAGTAAATGAGAATATAGTGGATCCTCATTAATTCAAAGACTCCGTATTTATAAATTCACCTACTCGATAAAATTTACTTGTAACCTCTAAATCAATACCCCCAGCCCTTTCTCAGTCATATGTGGACATATGCAGGGCAGCTAAAAACCTGAATCACCCTACGTGCACTTTACCAGCTGAGCTTGAACATGGTAACGCTCTGCTTTCTCATTTCAGCTTTTACATTGTAAAAATGTGTCCTTTTTACTGTCTATTTAGTGACATGCTTTTCACATTTTTTGACATTTTACTGGTGGTTCTGTTTAAAATGGTCCCCAAACACAGTGCCAAGGTACTCTCTAGTGTTCCTAAGTGCAAAAAGGTTGTGATGGGCCTTCCAGAAAAAATGTGATAGATAAGCTTTATTCAGACATGAGCTCTAGTGCTGTTGGTTTTGAGTTCAATGTTAATGAATCAATAATATATATTAAATAAGTCTTTAAATAGAAACACACTTAATACAAGGTTATGTACTGATCAACTGACAAAGTTTTTATGATCAGAGGTTCATAGGAACCTAACCCTGTATTTTCCCCAGGAGACTCTATAGAACATAAACACTGCGGACATGAGAATCAACTATATATGCTGGTGATCCATATTTTCTAGTATATATTCTAATTCCTAAAGTGTTATAGCAGAAAGTTTAGTTAATGAAGTTCTAACTGAACTTCACTGCATACACTGAACACTGAGTCAGAAATTCATACAGTGTAGAGTGAATTTCTATAGTATTATCTAATTTAACCTGTCCTAAACAAGATTTGTTATGTAACAGTTTTGATGTTCTAGTCACACTTTTGAGTATAAATTAAAATAACTATATCATGCTTAAAGGCTTTTAAGTGTACATATGCATATTACCAACATTATCTCATGCACCACCCACCCAATGGTTCACGTGCCAACACTGATAAATGAATCACATTCGGGGAAACACTGCTATATATACCACAGAAAAAGTTGTTACCAAACTTTTCAATTATAAAAACCCTTTTTAATAGAGAAATTTTGTATGTTCCCATCTTCAAATAGTTATGCTTTTCTCAATTCAGATTAGGAACTACTATAGATTATAATAAAAAAATAGAGTACAGTATTCAGCATGGAAACAGTGCAAAGGAAGTATTATGGGATTCAAAGTGAATATTCTAATAGATGATAATTCCAGAAGAAAGATTTTGGTATATACCTGTCACTGTGTCAAACTGCTGAGATAATGGCTTAAGAGAACCTTTTTGATCCACAGATTCTGCATTAGCAACAGGCCCCTGTGTGTAGACAGAATGTCCCATTAAGAGGTTCTCGACTGCTGCTGTCAGCCTGGGCCTTTGTCCTTCACTAAGTTCACCTACACTGCTTTCCAAGTCCTGTAAAAAGTAGAAATAATTGTTAAAACCATTATATTAATCTCAAGTCAAAACAGGAATTATTTGTCAAATACCATGCATGATCCATACCACTTGACTACTTAGAGATATTTTAGAAAGTGTGTATTATGCCACATACACACTACATGAAAGACAAGTTTTAAAAGTTAGTTTAATGAGGCATCTAGTCATAGGTCTTATTTTTATGAAGTTAAATAACCATTATCTATTTTTTCAACCTTCAAATTAGATATCACTAAAACATGAGAAAAGTTTTATTATTTAAGACACTAAATGCTGGAACATTTTACATATTGTTCACAAAGTTTCAAATTAGAATAATTGAAAATTTCTCTCTCATTCTTCATTAATGAAAATTGCCTAAAGCTGTTAGTGTACACTTTATAATTAAACAGCTGATGAGGAGAATATACCTTAAATGATGTAAAGATTACCCCTTGACAAATAATTACATTCTTTCTAAGTATGCAGACTGAAGACTACTTTAACCATGTTTAATAAAGTTCTCTCCCTGGGAAAGCATAAAATAAAAAAAGGACAAATATGTTTCTTTATTAAATATATGAAATAAAAAACTTTTTAAAAAATAAGACTTTTATTTTCTTTCTGTAGTAAAAAACCCAATCATTACCATATTTTGTGACTTGGAGATACTCTAATTAATAAGTTTACTAATCAAGAACTGAAAAAAATTCTAGTACCTGAAAGTGTTCATGTTTCTCATTTAAAAGTTTAATTTCAATGAAGAGGGGGTTTTTCACTAGAATATCTGAAGAAATCACTCCTGAAACATCTTTGATGACACTACAAGATAAAAATCTAATTTCTCAGCTCGGAACTCAACATTATATACAATTTGCCCTAATCCTTCTCTGTGCACTTCTATCTCCTTAGTCCCTAAATCTTATTTTCCTTTGGAACATCAATTGCCTCTATATCATTTAAACTGAAAAGGAATGTTTTGCAATTAATGTAAAACCCTTGGAGACTCTTGGGCAAAGTTTAGAATAATGACAGATGCATTTTCTCTAGAAATTAATTAGAAATATTTCGCAGTGCCAATACTACTCTGCCACTACCATATAAATGTGCAACACACAGTATCTTCTCTATTGTGAATCAATTTTTTAGGGTACTTGTAACTGCTAAACACCTTAATATACTCTATGACCCTAATGAAGACTTAACTTCCCTATTTATAAAAGGCTCTCGTACTCATAAGTACCATTTTATATTATACTCAAATCTATTTGACTCATGCAATTTCAAATTATGCTGTCTGTAATTCATAGCAATGTAGATTACCAAACCCAACTACATAAATGTACAAATTGCAGTTTTGCCATCAGACTGCTCTCACTCTCAGCCCCTCTGGGCAAGGAGTTTTAAACAGAAAGAGAAGTTGCTATTTTCTTACTGAAGCAATATTTTAATATAAAAAATATATCATTATTACAAACAAAACAAGTACTTAATAGTTCTCTAAACATGAAAATATGCCAAATGTCACTGTTAATCAAGCTCGTAAAAATTTAAGATTAAGAACCTCATATGCCATATGAGAAAAGTCTCATATAGTTAGCAGTTTATTAGCACTTACTTAAAATATAAATGCTTATACCTTTTAAGTCAGCAATTCCACCCCTCACTATCTGATCTACACAATTCCTCCTAAGTGTAAAAAGGATTTTCTTATAGTTTGAGTAGAAAAAAGTGAAACCAATCTAAAAATCCTTTAACAGAATAATTCAATTATGGAATACTATATGGTAGGTTAAAAGAATATGGTAGTTCTTCAGAATTTACAGTTAAGTTTTTAAAACCAGGTTGCAGAATAATATATACACCTCAAAATTTTACACATGCATGTGTGCACACATATGCAAATACTTAGATTCTTAGAAAAAGATCTGGAGAGAATAAACTTTCAACTTCTGGACTTCTGGTTCAGCCAGGACTGCATACTAACAAAGGCACCCAAGTTAACTATCACCCAGTCAACCTGAGAGTAACTACAGAACTGAGAGGAAACCATGGATTCTGAGAACTAATTAAAATTATGCCAAACCACTGAGAAAGACTGACAGCTAATTTGACCTGTGTGTGGGGGAACAGAGGGGCTGCATCCTGGGGAGGAGGGAGGAGGGAGGGGCTTTAGTCAGAGGAATGACTGGAGTAAATTGCTTGCTTCTTTCCCTCATCAATTTGAGATCATCACTGCTTGCCCCTTAACCATGAAGATCTTGGCGACAACTCCGGATGAGACGCTAGTAGCCCAGGAGCATTAGGGAGCAAGAAGGCCCAACAGGGCTGAAAAGTTAGAGGCGAAATCTGACTAGGAATTCATGGCATTCATTCCTTTGCCCTCTTCCCGTCTAAGTCCCAGGACTATATTATAAAACCCCCATACTCCTTCCTAAACATCTTAGCTTGTGACTCGCTTGCCCCAAAATACCTTAATAGGCTCCAGTGCCCAAGCCTTTCCACAGCCTAAAAGGTTCTTTATGATCATCTGAGTCAACCTGCTTCTCCAGACTGATGTCTTTATCTAAAGCTCTAGTCACACTGAGATTTTCAACACTTTCTAAATATACCCTAATCTTTCTTGGCTCTTGTCCTTAACATACGCTATTTCTGCTTTCAAAATGTTGTTCCCCTTCACTGCTGCCTGGAAAAAGCCAACTGGGTCTTTAAGGACTCACATCAACATCACATCCTGTATAAAGTGTCATCAAACTTCAAGCAGAGTTTCCCTCCTCTGAGTTCATATACACTTCCAAACACAGCTATCTGACCAGCTATTGCACTGTAATTGATTAAGCCCTTTTCTTTCTACATGACTGTCAGCTCCTTACAGGTAGGAAGTCCTGTCTCATTCATCATTTTACCTTTTCCACAGTTGTCTGGTATACAGTTGATACTCAGTAAATGACTGTGGAAAGAATAAATGCAAGAATGAGTTCATAAATCACTTAAAAGGACTTCAGATTTTTTCAACTGTAGAATAAGAGGGTTGGAACAACCAAATTCCTTTCAGCTGCAAAATTCTATAGCTCTAGGATTCCAGGTTAAAGTTACTATAATACAAGGCTGACCCCTGAATAAGTTGAAGTATTAGCTCTGTTATTTTTTCCTGTATGTAGATCTAACCAAAACAAAACAACAACAAAAAAACACAATAAGGTCTGAAGTACCTCTGAATGATAGATTGCTTGCTGTGAAACTAATGATTCCTGGTTTTGGTTAGCAAGAAAAGAAAGAATTGCATCTCCATGAAATTTTTTATGGGGCATTCTAATCACTTGTCCTTCACTAGGAGGATCATCTTCCTAAATGAAATATAAAGACAATTAACACAACAAAAAAACTGTATCAAACAACTGCATTTTTCTCAATTTATGAATAAAACTTGGCAATCATAACAATGTCAATTTAGCACTTTATTGAAAGAAAATGGACTCATATTTTCATTTAGTTCTCATTCTCATTTAACTATATTAAAAAAACCTTTTATGTTTGCCTCAAATACAATAATAATATAAAGTAATTTGGTTACATTTAAACTGGAGATTTATTACAAAAACATGAAAATTAAACCCTCTGTCATGTGACTGAGCTACAATGCTTCATGAATATTTTATATTTTGGCTCATGAGGATTCCAGCTTCATATTTACGCAGTACACAAACCAATGCCACAGTGTGGCCATAAGGCAAGGCATTCACTATAGTAATGATGCAACCTAGATCACAAGCAAAAATGAAAAACTGCGGAAATATGTTAAGGCACCTATAAGACCTTCAATTGTCCCTCTACCTTTGTGCTGACCTCTGGTACCTGGCTAGGGAGCAGGTAACTGAAAGGCTCTCACGAGAACACCCAGACCAGGTTTCTTGGTGCCTCAAAATATAACTGTCCCCAAAATGAGGGACAGTGTGGGCCTAAGTCAGAGAAACTGGATTCCCTTGTAAATACAAGTATCAATATGATTTTAAATTCCATTAATAGTTTTTCACTTAAGTATTTTATTTTTAATGAAATAAAGTTTATTAACTCTGGATTACAAGTCCTTATCCCCCACCTGTATACTGATAAATGCCTATACTGGTACATGACTCCAAGTTATTACCAGTTTTTCAAGACTGTACTTCTGAATTTGTAACATACTTGAGGCTTAGTAAAAATATCAAAATTAGAGTTTAGTTTCAGATGTAGAAAAAGAAATATGTTATAATTTAGTGCTGGTTCAGTTTTCTTATTTACTTTGAACAAACTTAAACATGCTTTGGCACCATAAAGTTCTTAGAATGGATAAAGATGCCACAATGACATATTAAGTAGGCCAAATGTTAATATAATGCTTCTCTGCAAATAAAGACATCTCATTTATGCCTTCTCCCATATTATTTTATAAATATTTATGAAAATATGAGGGCTGTCTGGAAAAAATCCAGCCATCATCAATATAACAAGAACAGTTACATGGCCGGATACTTTCCAGACAGCCCTCATATACAATACAACTTTTAAATGCCTTTATTTTTTCTTTCATAGGACTAGATAATAGCTAGTGCCCCTGGCTCCTATTTCAGTGTTTTTTTTAAGCCATTGAATTCAATTATCTTTTAGTACAAAGAATTATAATTATGGTTAGGGAAAACACAAATGTATTATAAGACAGTTGCTTTAAATAGCTAAGGTCCTGCCTGAAATAGAGTAAAGGCAACATATCCAAGTGGCAATTTGTACTGAGCTAGACTTTCATTACCTAATTATATTAACTGTGTATTATACAACTATTGGAGCCACAGAGGTTAACAATTTTCTTTTTGTTCTCACAATTATGATAAAGAGATGTAAAAAAAAAAACAAACTTAAATTCCTTCATGGATATTTTATTAATTTTTATTGCTACAACTCAAATAGTTCAGAAAAACCCTGATCAATGGCAACAAGTTTATTCAAGATATTCTTAATGACAGACTTCAATGTGGAGTTAGTCATTTCCTACCATTTCATGAGCATCATGCAGAGTACTGGATAAGCTATCGTTTAGGTTTGTCAGATACAGTCCATCTCCTAAAACTAGAAATTAAAATGTAAAAATTTAGAAAACAGAAGAAACACAAATTTAGTATACAATCTGATCATAAAGTCTTAAAATGTTACACTTAAACTTACACAATAAAAATACTGGCAAAGTTCATAAATAAAAAAATCTTAAGTTAATCTCACCACCAGTTTTTTTAAAGTTCATTTCATAACAAAGATAAAATTTTGTTTCAGCTACCAGCTTGTCCAAAATTAAGAACTATAAACATCAACTGTAACTATGAAATCAAGAAACAGGCACTCCTATATACTACTGATACAGTTAAAAACTGATTAAAATGAAAAACTGATGAACCTCTCTAGAGACCATGTTGGCAACATAACACTATTTTAAAGGTGCATACTCTGACTCAGCAATTACATTTCTAGGCATGTATTCTAAGTGCACAAAGATATGTATGTGCAAGGATGGCACTGGAGAGTTAAGTATAGTATAGAAACACTGAAAACAATCCAAATGCCCACCACTGTGGTACCATTTTCATAGACTACATAACCACTAAAAAAAAATGAGGTAGGGCTATATATATTAGTATAGAAAGATGCCCATGATATATTATTAAGTTAAAAAATTCAGGTTTCAAAACAGTATGTACAATCTTATTTTTAAAGGTAAAAATACACACACATTGCAATGTACTTAGGTACCTATGTATACATGCATAGAAAATAAAATACTGGAAGGCAATATCCCAAACTATTAAGAGTGATGTTAATTTCTGAAGGTGTGATTTCTGAGGGAGATTTTACTTCCTGAAGTTAAGACCCAGAATAGCTAACTTGCACAGAGTTCATATTCTTCCTATTATAACCACGTTAAATCTTAAAAATTAAGTAAAAACTCATTTTTTGTATGTTGAACATTTATTACAATTGGTAACGTGATAAACACTTTAACCCTTTCACTACATTGACTAAGTTTTTTCCAAAATGTGTCAAAAAGTCACAAAAATAAGAAGTTGATATTTTGACTATTTTATACATTTAATAACATTTTGAGCTGCTTTATATATAAATGGCATTGTTTTTATTTTTAAATTTCTATTATATGGTAATAAATTTACCATTATATTGAATTTTCGCAAAAAATACTCAAAACATACTAAGTGGCATCAATTAAATTTAAGTATAGATAAATTAGAATCATGTGTGTGTGTGTGTGTGTGTGTGTGTGTGTGGTTCCCTGGCTGGGAATCGAACCCAGGCTGCAGCATTGAGCGCCGAAGCCTAGCCACTACACCACCAGGGAACCCCTGATAAATTAGACTCTAATGGCATTGATGACATAAAAAATTTATTACAAAATGTTAAACATAGCACACAAAACATCTTTGTTGTTGATAGTACAAGCCACAGGAAAACATATTTAAAAATCTTGCAAATGGAGAAAGTCCTTGAAACACTTTCATACTGAATAATAGCAAAGTTTTTTTGAGCTTGGGAGTAACTCGAACATCAGTCAGTGAAAGGAAATATTCATTTGGATATAACTTAACGTCACAGCAAAAAGGTTAAAGAGAAAAGTATTAGTTACGAATTATCAAAATCTAAGCATTCCTTAGGAATTATCATAATCTTAACCAGTGAAATCAAATGACACAAGTTAACTTACTCTTGGGAGCCACTTTTTGATCACAGTCAAATAAAATCTCTCCTTCAGAGATGGGTCTATCTAACGTTTCAGTTTCAGTAACAGTAATGCTCAAGCTGCTCTCCACGGTTGAGGAATCAGAACTTGGCATCTGTATGGGGGAAGGGGCCTTGGTGCTAGTGGGAAGCGGCATCAAGGGAACCGGGTTTGGAGGTACAGGTTGAGCAGGGAAATCCATGCTCTCAGGTTCTTCGTCCTTGGCCACAGACATGACACTAAGAAGAAAAAGACATATTTTGAACTTAATTAGGTCACTGAAGGCCTATATGAATATTGATATCAAAAACGTATTCAAAGGTGCTATGTCTCCTTCAGCACAGTATTTCTTATAATCTGCACAGGTATAATTAACAAAATTTATTTTTCCAAAATTGTTTTCATGCCTTAATCATAGACCATCTTGAAAGTTCCACCATCTACAAAATAAATCTACATAGAGATATGTGGTACTATAATACTCAACTGATCAGGTTAAATGAAGATTCACACTGGGAAGGAATCTTTTTTCTATTTTATTAGCAATATGATAAATACCTTTACTTTAATCTGTTCCCAAAAATCTGCTTAAAGAAAAAATAATTGAAGGTATAAATAAATTTGGTAAAAATTTTAAAAACTTAAAATTTATGAAACTTCTTTCTACTAAAGTATAAAGTAGCTTGTGATTTATCAATCTTCATTTTTCATTTCAGATGTTTTATATGGGTCACATAAGTCAACTTAAGATGACATAAACAGTTAATAAAAGTAAATATGTTATCTTTACATAGCTCTCGGGTGAAGCTCTTCTTCAAGAGAGTTAGGATTCTCTTCCTCCAATGGCAGGTCTCCATCACCCCATGGCTTGGGAAGCTCTTGGCTTGGTATCTTCAATTTATCCATGGAAATCTCTGATAAAGTTGGGGTAAGAGCTGAGGCAGGAGGAGGTGTAGTAGCAGGGGTAACTACTGGAGTATTAACAAGTGTGACAGTAGGAATGTCATTTCCTAAAAATTTTTTAAAAGAAAAGATAACAGTCAAAGATAAAAGATAAAACAACTCCACAGGAAGGCAAAATAATATTGTTTCAGAAATCCCCTAACATTTTGGCATTAAAAGTGGTAATAATAATAATAATAATAATAATGGCTACTAATGGAAAAATTCCCAAATTAATTTAGCAAAGTATAAGAAAATAACCTTGGAAAGACATCACTTTTAACACCAAAATGAACTTAAAGTAGTCTAAGTATCTATTAGATTATATATATTAAAAAGTGGCAACCAATTCCTTAGTTTCCATGCAGAAAAAAAAAAATTAAAACCTAGTAAGTAACAGGTATAGGAGGGCTGTCTGGAAAGTATCCAGCCATGCAATATGAAAAACAGAGGCATTTATGGCTGGACAGCCCTCGTATGTATACTAATCTATAAAACATTTTATAAAACCATGAAATTTTCTTTAATAGTTGCTAAAATTAAAACTGAGTTATAGAAATAAGGTATCCACCTTTTTCAGCAAATATTTCCTTCACAGGAAAAGCTATATCGTGCTCTGAATCACCAGAAGAAGAATCTGGAGTTTTTACCCACACACGCTCCTCAGGAGGTGATGAAGGTGAGGGAGGAGGAGTTGGCTGTGGGGTAGCCACTGGTGTGCACACTCTTGCCTAAAATAAATCAGTAAGATAAGATAAACAATCCTTATCATCACTCAAATAAAGGTCATTTGAAACAATAAAATGAGTCCGTTCACAGATTACAAAGAATTTAAATGAGGTGGCGGAGGGAGGGAAGGATGGAAGGAGCCCTAAATACCCTAGTTCTTGAATTTCTAAGCCATCAGTTTCAAAACTAGCCTATAGAAAGCCTTGGGCAGTTGAAATAGTTCTGCCTCTGAAATAGGACCCAAAGAAATCTAAGGCTACTTCAACTCATATGGAAAAAATTAAATAGACACAGGTGAAGATAAAATGCCAATACAACCTGAGTAGGCCATGTAACAGAAAGGAAGCATTTTAATTAATTGACAAGATATCAAAAATCAGCCTTTTAGCACAAAAGAACAGAGCTTGTAAAAAGCAATGGAAGGATAAGAAGAAGTAGGGGGTAGTGAAAGAAAGATAATATGGAGATGAAAATTACTTGGGAAGAAAAAAGTAAACACTTTAAAATCATGTGTTAAATAGGAATCATTCAAATGATTAAAAACTCAAAAGGTACAAAAGGATGATAGTGAAAAGTAGGTCTCCTTTCTTACCCATGTCCTATCTATCTAGTTCCCTTCTCCAGCATTATCAAATATTATCTTGACTTTAGTCACTTCATATGTATAAACTACCTGTGGAATAATTTCTCAGAAGTGGGTCTCCTCAGTTCCAAGGCTAATTGCATTTTTAATTTGAAATCATTTTGGCCAAATTTCCTTCTACAGGGTTGTTATTTTATACCAGCACCAAAAGGTGTGAGAATTCCCATTTCCCCAAGGTTTGCTGAATAATGGCATTATCAAACTTTTAGAGTTTTACCAGTCCAATCAGTAAAGACAGGATTTATTTCAGTGATCTTTTTTCTTGTTATCCATGAGATGGACCATCTTTTTATATGTTTGTGAGCCAACTGTATGTACTTCTTTTGTGTGTGTGACCTGTCTGGACATACCTTTTCCCTATTGCTCAAATACATTATTTGTCTTTTTCTTTTAATTTAAACATCTTTATATAGTAGGGTGATTAGCCTTTATTCTGTATTGTGATTGCAAATCGATATACAATTTTAAAACCATGAAGCATATTAGAAATTCTATACCATTGCTTAATAATGACCATATTCTTAGCCTTGATTTTTAAATGAAAGAAATATATCTTTTTTCTTGATTACATTACAAGAGCACTATTTTCAAATACAATACTACTTACTGACTTATCATCATGAGAAGATTTGAAGGTATTTTACTAGTATTTGTAATGGGTAATGATAACCAACTATTAGTTACTGAATATTTTCCAAACTCCAGGCACTAGATTACTATACATATGTATAGTAATCTCATTGGATGTCTCACAAAATATACAATGGCTAAAAAGATACAGTATCATAAAGATGTCAATTCTTCACAAGTTAAACCAATCAAAACTAGATTAATTCCCATAAAAATCCCTCATAAAAAATCTTTTATGGAACTTGAAAACTAATTTTAAAAGCTATTTGGAAGATCATAAGGCCAAGAAAAGACATGACACTTCTGAAGAGAAGGAACAATACAGTGGTGGGGGAGGGGAGCATGCCCTCCTAAATATTCAGTAAGCAAATTTTGGTAAAGCCATATTCATTTAAACTAAATATTTTATCTCTATCATAGAAATGAGACTAAAGTAACAGAGCTGAGGGTTCAAGTGTAGATATCTCAAAGTCTATGCTCCTAACAATTATATACACTGCCTGTTTATACTGATTTTTCTACATTTTCCCATTCAATCACCCTCACATAAGTATGTGAGTATATGGGCAGAATGAACTAAAGTTAATTAGCACAGAGAAATCCAAAACCCTGACATGTGCACTGCATGAATTACCAATGACCTAATAAAGAGCAGACCAAAACTATGTATTAATTCTCTGGCACACTAATCACATTACACCAGTTATACTTCATGTTTGAACGTTATGGAGATTGGTATAATTTTATGTTTATGCCTCAAATGAGTCAGTCTAATGTTTCATCTATATAAAAGGATGTCTTCGTGACCAACAGGATCAGAAGTGACCATGAATTTTTAAGCAGATAGTAATGTAGAGTGTATTTTGGTTTTGTATAATTTCATGTTGTTATTGTGAGTGTTCAGACAAGTCACCCTAAGATTGTTTTGAGCTACAAGGTAACTTTAGTTGCAGCCTCAAGAGAAACTTCTGCCCTTTGCTTAACCAGCTAGAAGAACCTGAATTAGGGGCACTGTTCATAGTAAGAAATTATCAGAGATAACCTCTTTTGACCTACCTATATGGCTGAGCAAACTACTAATTACTGAACATGTGCACTCTCTGCAATGGTCTTCTGAAGTCCCAAGTCACATTCCCTCATCCCTAGCTCAGAATGTCTATATACCCATTTTCCCTTTCTGTCTCTGAACCTTTCACACATGTGGGGTATCTGCCTTTCTCATGTATGCAGAGTTCCCATAGACACGTATGTGGTGCACTGGTTATTTTCTCATTAATCTGTCTCATTTATTTGAGTATTAGACCACCTGAAATAACCATGAAAGTAGAGGAGTTTCTTCCTCCCCAATATATTAGAAACTTTATTTAATATAATAAGGCTCATTAAGCAAACAACAAAAGGTGCCTAAAATATATTTTTTAAAGACCAAAAATATCAGTTTACAAATAACCAAAAAAAACATGTTATCATTAGCTATATCTTGAACTTTAATAAAGAAACAAAACTATAAAGGGTATTTTTGAAACAACTGGGGAAATTCAAATATGGACTCGATATTACTATATACCCGAATATGGACATAGTATTAACATATCAATGTTAAATTGTGGGGGTATGATAATGGTATGTATTTTGATTATGTAAGAAAGTATCTTGTTCTTAGGAGATACTGCTGATGGTTGTAGAAGTAAAGCATTATGATATCTGTAACTTTCAAATGAGTTTTAAAGAACTATAATAATACATAAAGACAGAGAAAGTATGTAAAACTGTTATGAACTGGTAAATACAGGTAAAGGTAAAAGTTGAAAGTATGAGTCAATGAACAATGTTTTCTACGGATTTAACTTTTCATGAATATTTCTATGGATTTAAAAGTTTTTAAAATGAAATGTTGGGGGAAATGTTACTATAATCATAACAAGGACTCAATCTCCACCACAAATTATGACCTGAGGATACCCAATTTAAAATTTGTCCATCTGACTGTGCTATAATAAATGTATCAAAAGTTCCCCAGCATCCAGTTATGAAAGGAGAGTCACACCTACCGGCAAATATGTTTTGCTTGTTGAAACATCACCAGAAACACTTGTAGCAACAGGAACTTGCTTGTTTGCTTCTCTGTCACCCAGCATGACAGCAATGGTCTCAGCAAGTGCTTCGTTCACAAAATGACTAATCATGTCTGAACTCACAGGAACCCCAGCATCAACAAAAAGCTGGAGGGCGCCACCACTTGTCCCTTCCACTACAAAGTGCAAGAATTTCAGAATCAGTGTGCAAGAAACATGCTTGCAATCCAAACCTTCATTCCTAAAATTTTAGATATGCCAACATATGTGTATAAGGGAGTGGGAAGAGGGATAAAAAAATGAAAATACAAAACCTACTTATTACAAAAGAGAATAAGATGATCATTTACATAATGAATGATCTCTCTAAATAAACAAGAAAGGGAAAGAAAACACACAGATGAAAATTTACTTATATGACCTCTTCCCTAGCACAGAATTTAGGGATAAAAAGGATTTAGATCCACATTAAGTGTTCTCTCTGAAAACAATCCACATTTCTAAGAGCAGGCAGCAGGAAACCCTGTGACAGATCTTGGCCAAAACACAAGAACACACTGACTGTGGGTGATTTTGGAGAAATGGTAACTGCTTTAGAAATATGAAGACAAACCTTCCTTTCTTACTAACATTACAGGTTAACCCTCTTCAAACATTTATAGTAGTTTAAGTGCTTAATATCAGAAGCTCTATAGGTATATTAATTTTCCAAAGAGGTTGTACTTTTCATATGTATGAATGCTCATAAAATTCAGTAAAACTTCCTTAACAGACTTTAGTAAATTTGAAGTGGCTATATTTCTAAATCTTTGTGTGGAAAACATACAACTTGATGGAAATGTGACCTCTCCAAAGAGTACTCCTTATTAGTACAACTATGGCAGCAATATCCAGAATTCCCTAAAAAAATGGCTATTATGTGTCTTGGGATCACTTGTTGAGTGACAAGTAATAGCAATTTACTCTAAAATTACTATAGCAAAGACTACGGGGTCTGACAATTAAGTTTGCAAACTCATCCTAGAAAAAGCATCACATACCTCATTGCTGAATACCACTACAGTCACCTTTGAAGTACTCCCCTTGGAAAGCTATTACACCAAGGCCAGCACCTATTCCACCTTTCAAAGCAATTTTGGAACTCTTTTTCTGGAATGGCCATCATTCCAGAATAGAACTGCCATTGTATTACCTTTGATGTCCTGAATGTCATCAAAATGTCTTCCTTTCAATATTTCCTTTATCTTTGGGTAAAGAAAAAAGTCATTGAGGGCCAGATCGGGTGAGTAGGGAGGGTGTTCCAATACAGTTCTTTGTTTACTGGCTAAAAACTCCCTCACAAACAGTGCCAGGTGAGCTGGTGCATTGTCATGATGCAAGAGCAGAGGGTTGTCAGTGAAAAGTCCAGGTGGTTTTCATCTAATTTTTTAATGCAGCCTTTTCAGCACTTCCAAATAACAAACTTGGTTGACTGTTTTGTCCAGTTGGTACAAATTGATAATAAACAATCCTTCTGATATCAAAAAATGGTTACTAACATAGTGTTGACTCTTGATTTGGACTGATGGAACTTTCTTTGGTTGTGGAGAATTGGCTGACTTCCACTGTACACTTTGATGCTTTGTTTCAGGGTTGTATTGGTACACTCATGTTTCATCACCAGTGATAACATGGCCCAAAATGCCGTTTTCCCTTTCCAAAGGTGTTGGCAAACAGACTCTCCTTTGCTCTTCATTGGTGAGCTCCTTCAGAACCACGTCTGTCCACACCATTCTCATGCCAAGATTTTCATTTAAGATTTTTCTGTTTCTCTATTGATGTTTACTTGGTCTGCTATGCTTCTCACAGTCAGCCAATGATTTTCATGCATAATTCCACAAATTTTTGCAAAGTTTTCATCAGATTTGGTCATTACTGGCTGCCCTGACTTCTCTTCATCAGTGACACTTTCTCTCCTCTCAGAAAAACATTTAATCCATTTGTACACTGTCACTTTCTTTATGGCATTATCCCCATAAACTTGGACTAGCATGTCCCTGATTTTACTTCCATTCTTGCCAAGTTTAACAACAAATTTGTTGGTTTGTTGCTCTAATTCAAGCTTTGACATTCTCACAATGGCACACAAAAACATGCAACAACAATAATGAATGCCATTCAGTAGCACACTGCCACATTCTGGCATGGACAGAGATATGAGACACAGATATACCAAGGTTATAGAACCTTACCGAGTTGTTTGTACAGTGCTGCCCATGTAAGTGCATGGTGGCAAGTTCGCTAACTTAATTGTCAGACCTTGTATTACAAACCCAAATGTATATTTGACACTGTATGTTGATATGTCTCCTTTTTCATTCCCATAATTCATTGTTGGGACATGACCAAAAATGAGAACATTTCTATCCAAAAGCCCAAAAGCCCTATGCAGGCATAGGCAAAATATCTTTGATGGTCATTTTTTTCTTTCCTTAAAAAAATGAGATGATGAAAGAAAACCTGGTGTAGCACTGGAGGAGGCATGTGAGTTATACTAAATAGGAAGAATTAACCAAATGCAACAATAAATTGTATGGAGCGAGGATGTAGACTGTGACTGGGTAGTGAATGAGGAAAATCAAAGAAAAGAAAATAGAATAAACAGTAACTCCAAGACTTTGGATACTGGGGGCTTGGAAAATTGTGATATCATTAACAGAAGTAGAAACAAAGGAAGAGCAGATTTGATTAGAAAAATGAGACACATTTTGGACATGCCAAGTTTGGGATGGCAGCAGAACATCAAGTAGGAATATTCATCAATAGGTAAAACTAGAAGTTGCAGCATGGATGTGTGGTTTAGGGGTCATCAACTGACACAGGATAAGTAATGGCAAGAAAAGACTGAAAAACAGAAAAGGGGGCAGAAAACAGAAACTTGAGGTACAACAAGTTGACAATGCACTGTAGAACTATATGCCTGAAACCTATGTATTCCTTGCTAACAGATGTCACCCCAATAAGCCTAACAATAAAAATAAATTTAAAAAAAAAGAAAATTTTTATTCAAATAGAAAAAAACCTGATGAAATGAAGTCTTAAAGAAATTAAATAGATAGGAGGAAGAACAATAAAATAAATTTTAAGAAACCATAGCTAGCAGAACATTTTAAGAACCAGAGGTGGTCAACAGTGTCTATGCTAGAGCCACATAGGAGGATAAAAATTTGAAAAGAGTTGCCTTTGACAACCAAATGTTGTGAGAGAGCAGCTTTATTAGGGGTAGGGCAGAAAGCTAATCTATAAGGACTAAAGAGAAAAGTAAAAGCTATTAATATACTCTGATGCCTAGGATTTGGGTAGTTAAAGGATAGCCTAGGGAGTAGGTTATTCAGGATTGAAAAGAAAAGGAAAAAATGCCTTGAAAAAAGGTAATGATGCATAGGAATGTTAAAAAAAAACCCACAAAGTTGGAGAACTCACATTATCCAATTTCAAGAATTATTTTAAATTTACAGTAATCAAGAAGTGTGGTACTGGTATGAAGATAAGACTTGCAGATTCATCGGACAAGATAGGAAGTCCAGAAACAGATCTATACAAACATAGCCAACTGATTTTCAACAAAAGTGTCAAGGCAATTCAATGGAAAAAGGATAATCTTTTCAACAAATGATGCTAGAACAACTGGATATCCATATATCAATAAATAAATCTTGATCCTTACTTCACATCACACATAAAAATTCACTCAAAATGTACCACAGACCTAAATGTATAATCTAAAACTGTATGTCTTCTAGAAGAAAATATAGAAGAAAATCTTAATGATCTTGAGTTAGGCAAAGATTTCTTAAATAGTACACCAAAAACACTACAAATGATAAAAACTGATAAATTTAATTTCATCAAAATTAATCTTTTGGTCTTCAAAAGATAATGTTGAGAAAACAAAAAGGCGACATACACAGTAGGACAACACATTTGCAAAATATATATTCAATAAAGGACTTGTATCCAAAATAAGGAAGTTTTGCAACTCAGTAATAGGAAGACACAAACCCTAATTTAAAAAGGGGAAAATGATTTTAAAAGATTCTTCACCAAAGTAAATATACAGACAAGCATATGAAAAACTGTGTATCACCATTAGTCATTAGGGAAATGCAAATAAAAACCACAATGAGATAGCTCTACATGTTTACAGAATGGCAGAATAATTAAAAACATGACAATACCAGACATTTGTGAGAATGTGGAGCAAATGGAACCCTCATACACTGCTGGTTGAAATGCAAAATAGAATAGTCACTTAGGAAACCTTTAGCAGTTTCTTGTAAAGTTAAACATCTACTTACCATATGACCAAGACAAATTAAAAGATGTGTCTATAAAATTTATTTGCAAATATTCATATCACAGCTTTATTTACAACAGCTAAAAGCTAAAAGACTACAAATGTCCATCAAATGGTAATCAGGGGTGTCCAACCTTTCGGCTTCCCTGGGCCACATTGGAAGAATTGTCTTGGGTCACACATAAAATACACTAACGCTAACGATTAGCTGATGAGCTAAAAAAAGGTCTGTACATAATTTTTGTACTGTTTTTAAAAGTTTACAAATTTGTGTTGGGCCACATTCACAGGTGTCCTAGGCCCCATGCCACCCACAGGCCACAGGTTGGACAAGCTTGTGGTAAATGGGTTAACAAATTATATCTATACAGTGAAATATTACTATATGCAACAACATGATTATCAAAGCATTATGCTAAATAATACATACACAAAAAGTTATGTACTGTATGATTACAAATATATATAATTCTAGAAAGAGCAAAAATATATTGATAGAAAGCAGATCATTGGTTGGTAGGGCCAGGCGGGCATGGGAGAGGGTTAGGAATTGTATGCAAAGTGGCATGAGGGAACAACTTTTGGGGATGATGGAAATGTTTTTCAATAACATGACGATGTAGCTAATGTATAGCTATGATTAGCTATCAAAACTCATCAAACTTTACAAACAGAATTGGTAAATTCTATAGTAAGTAAATGAAACCTCAAAAAAGCAGATGGAGAAGGAGGGGTTTCAGAAAAGGGGAGGAAGGGGGAGAAGAAAAGGAGAAAGAAGGAGGTTAAGGAGAAGAGGAGGAAGAAGAGAATGATGAGGGCTCCTCAAGAAGGCTTGTTTATCCATTGAGTGAATACTTATACTTTTATTAGGTGTATGTCAAGGGCATGGCACTGAAGGAGAAACATCTTCAATTCTGAGTAATTTACAGTGACTAAGACAGATATGTAAATGAATCATAACACAATGTGATAATCATCATAAGAAAGATATATAGAAAATACCATGAGAAGTAACAGATTTGGGGTGGGAGGGATGGAGAGTGGTATAATTATGTGAATGCAAGTATGAAATAAGAGAATGATGGAAAACTGACTTCCACTACAGAGGAGAACTGGGAAGTGATACTGGAAGTAAGAGCTTGTCTTTTATCAGCTGAGGATTACTTGACCTCTACAACATATAAATCCACAAAGACCTGAAAGTATGTCTTTTAATAACAAAAATGTTAAAGAGATTCACTTACCAATGTCAGAAGTCAGTGGTTCACTTGCCTCACTAGATGAAACACTGACATTAGCTATGGCCTGTTGTTGGACTGGAAGGAGCCCAGCGATAATTCTTGACATTATTTCTTGTTCTACCCTAAGAGATAGAAGTTAAGGATTCCTAAATTTGATTGGAATGTATTAAGTGTTAGAAATACCACCCTAAAAAATAACCTCAATCCATGGATACAAACATGTGAAAGTAGGCATTCTGAAAACTAAATCTGCAAAAAAGAAGAAAAAAATCAAATGTATTCCCCAGCAAAATAAACTACATGAAACAGATCTCATGTGGGAAATAGTTCATTAAACAAAAATTTTCAGATTAGTCTAATGAAAAATTTAACAGACCTCCTAAATTCATAATCAGGTTGAGGTCAATGACTATCTAGCCTATCATGTACCTAAAATGTCAGGTTCTCTACTCTGAAAGCACACATACAAAACCATACAAGATCAGAGATAGAGAAGTCCAGTTGCCCTCTCTTCAAGGAATAAATATATAGACTACAAAACAGGTAGGTAGTTTTCCTCTTAAAAAGGAAAGAAAATTTGCTTCCAAGGTCATTTTTAGGAAGGAGAAAGAGAAGGAAAAAGGGAAGGGAACACAATAGAATATTGCTTCTGTACATGAGAGCAGCTAATAGACTGATTGAAAATTATTATTATACAAGTAACAAATGTTCATTGCAGAAAAATAAGAAAATATATTGAAGTTGAAAAAAAAAATTAAGGCTCACCCAGATTCAGGGATAAACACAGTTAACAATTTGGTATATGTTTTTCCACTTTTCTTATGCACATTTATTTTTGAGTGAGTTCTTAAAACTATGGTTAAATAATTAGTATTCTGCTCCGTTTGTGCACCAGTGTTATTAATATCTTTTAACATCATTAAATATTCTAAACCTAATCTTGATAAGTGCATTAATACTCAGTTTAGTTTATTCCATAATTTCCTTAAGGTTTCTCACAGGTAAAAATAGGTCTAAAAATAGAGTTCATGAGTTTTTATATGTAACAAAAAGAACAGTGCCTTGTTTGTAATAAGTTCTGTATATGTTAAGTAATCTATGGTCTAGGAGCAGAACTATAATTATTTCCTTAGGATAAATTTCTGGAAGTGAACTACTGGATTAAAGAACATTTACATTTGTAAGGCTTTTGATACTTAACAATAGCCTCTTTTGCCATAATAAACAGTGTAGGTAAAAATATTCAAGGACAGAAATAATACCTCCAACAATTAGTTAAACCCGCAGTATTACAACAGTTTCCAGTGGCTACAGCAAAGGGGAAAAGGTAATAAATAAAAGGAGACAAGAAAGATTTTCAACCAAAACTTAATACTTTCCATTCATATTTGCTACTACGATTCTATTAATGCCAACATCACTGTAAACTCACCACTGAATTAAGCTATTTTCCAATGTTTCTTTTCTCTGAATTACTTTATCCAGAATATCAGCAGTGGGCTGAAAAGTTGCAGCAACTGGCGGAAATGGAGGACCATTATATTTTGTAGAAACAATTTTAGCACTTCTGTTAAACTCCAGAATTGGTTCAGAGTATTCTGGAATTTCATCACATTTTTCCTCTTCCTGGTAATAATAAAAATGAAACTGTTATATTCATATATCTGTTAAATTTTTACTGAGTGACAAGTACAGCAAGGGAACTTAATTAGGTGAATTAACCAACACTTCAAAATTAATCAATAGCATTTTAAATAGGCTGTATCACATTATTTATAATACAAGGGCTGTCTGGAAAGTATCCAGCCCTCTAATATGAAAAATAGAGGCATTTATGGCTGGATTTTTTCCAGATAGCCCTTGCATATACATTTGTCTATCACATGGGAAAATACTGGCAGAAAATGTTTTATGAGCTTTGTTACCTGTATGACATCAATTACTTCATCAAAGTTACTTCCTGGAAACTTCACTTCTTCTTCGTCGACCTTCGTAAATTCTGGAGTCTAAGAAAGCATTTTCAGAAAGTTTCTGTTGTGCTTAATGTCTTTTTAATTTATCATATTTCTGCCCATAGCATAAACTTCTAAATACACGACCCTATTTTTTAATTTTAATATACTGTTCAGAATTAATTTAGTTTGTAAACAAAATCCAAGATAGTCCCCAAATCCATTAGGTTTGTTTCAATAGTTATAAAAAATTAAATATAAGTTCTTCTGTCAAGGATTTCATCAACAATGCAACTTAAGTCAATTGGTCAAGTTTATAGGATTGTGATTTCTCTCCTAGAGTTAAGATAAAATGCTTATATGAAATGGAAACAATCAATCTACAGATTCAGAGTTCAAAACCCTAGTTACAGGATGCTCAATGATCTCAGTGAGAACTTCAACAAAGAGATAGGAAACATAAAAGAGGAAATAAAAAACACACAAAAAAACAGAAATAAAGAATACAATAACTGAAATGAAGACTACATTAGAGGGAATCACAGAAGATTAGATGAAGCAAAGGTCTGAATCAGTGATTTGGAAGGTAAGGGAGCAGAAAATACCCAAACAGAACAGCAAAAGAAGAATCCAAAAATACGAGGATAGTTTAAGGGTCCTCTGGGACATCATCAAGCATACCAACATTCACATCATTGGGGTACCAGAAGGGCAAGAGAAAAAGCAAGGAATTGAAAACCTATTTGAAAAAGTAATGATGGAAAACTTCTCTAACCTGGAGAAGGAAATAAGACATACAACCCCGGGAAGTGCTGAGAGTTCCAAACAAGATGAACCCAAAGAGGCCCACATTAAGACACACTGTAATTAAAATGCCAAAGGGTAGAGACAAAGAGAAATTCTCAAAAGCAGCAAGAGAAAAGCAGTCAGTTACCCAAAAGGGAGCTTCCATGAGACTGTCAGCTGATTTCTCAACAGAAATTATGCAGACCAGAAGAGAGTGGCATGAAATACTGATGAAAAGCAAGGACCTACAACAAGATTACTCTACCCAGCAAAACTACCATTTAGAATCAAATGACAGATAAAGAGCTTCTCAGATAAGAAAAAGCTAAAGGAGTTCATCAAAATCAAACTAGTATTATAATAAATATTAAAGGGACTTCTTTATTAAAGGGACTTAAGAAGAAAAAAAATCAAAAATATGAATAATAGGAGGAGACAACAAAATGGCAGCATGAAAGGGATTCCTGAAATAGTTCCCTGGAGATTACAACAAATAAAACATCTATAACTCAACTAAGAATTCCCTATGCAATGCATAATCACAGCTAAGAGACCCATTCGTGACATCAAAGTACCTGCAGGTGGGCAAAGAGGGGCAATCAAAGGGAAAAAAGTGGGTAAGTACAGAGATGCTGGCTGCACAAGGGTCCTGACATGGAACTCTACCACTGGGGGAGGGAGGAGGAAATCGGAGGGAGGGTGCTGCAGACCTCAGTCTACCGGACAGAGAAAAAGAGGCCCAGAGGTGGGGGTGTCACACACTGCAACCAGACCTCACTTTGGTCCCCAGCACGTGCAGACTGGGTGGAAAGACACAGAGGCCTGACTTCACTCTGGTTCCAAGAAGAGGGACAGCGAGGAGGGTGGTGAGAAGCCGGGCCCAACTTCGCTCTGGCCCGGAAAGGAAAAGGTAAGAGGAGCTGCCAGCACGTTTCTTGGCCCAAAATCAGCTTGGTGTGAGGAACCAGCATATAGGACAGCTGACCCCAAGGCTCAGGACAGAGACCTTGGGTCAAACCGAGAAAGATGCATGTTCATTGTAGCATTATTTACAATAGTGAAGATATTGAGACAAGCTGCATGTCCATCAGTGGGTAAATGGATAAAGAAGAGTTACATATACACAATGAAATATTACTCAGTCATAAAAACCAATGAAATCTTGCCATCTGCAAAAACATGGCTGGACTTAGAAGGTACTGTGCTGAATGAAGTGAGTCAGACAGAGAAAAACAGTATCATCTGCTTTAATTTGTATGTGGAATCTAAAGACCAAAATAAACAAAACAGAAACAAACTCATCGATACAGAGAACATTTTGATGGTTGTCAGACAGGATGTGGATTGGAGGGGATGGGTAAAAAAAGTGAAGGGATTAAGAAGTACAAACTGGTTATTACAAAATAGACATGGGAATGTGAACTATAGCATAAGGAATATAGTCAATAACGTTGTAATAACTATTTATGGTGTCAGATGGGTGCTAGATATATCAGGGTGATTACTTATAAATTATATAAATGTCTAATCACTGTGTTGTACACCTGAAACTAATATAATATTGTATATCAACTGTAATTAAAAAACTAAAATAATTTTTAAAAATATAAAGTGTTTATATGTGTAGATATATAAGTATAGACATAGACAAACTCATAAAAATACAGATGCTAAATCAAATAATTCAAAAAGATAAGCAAAAATTGTTTTTACAAATTTAATTTCTAGGGCTCACTATATATAATCTAGTCACCAAAAACCACAGTAACATCTTCCTGAGGGCAGAATAATAAATAGTCCAAAAATTATTTGTAATCAGATATGTTTTAATAAACTTCTGGTGAAAAAAATTAGTGATGAAAAATTAAATAAGGCATAAATGCATTTAGGGTCAATTCTATTTTACTATTTCTGATTGTGAAAAATTGTTGGGGTTCTCCCTCTTTGGAAAACTGTATCCTTGATGACCAAATTTGCTTACAATAGATGAAACCTGGGAAAAGTTACAGTGCTATGTCGCTGTGTAGTAAAGTCATAACTTGGTTACTCAGTAGCAAATAAATACTGGGAAGAAAAGCATATTTTTACATCATGTCAATAGTGTAATGAGAAAGTAACATCTCAAAACATGAACTCCAATCATCACTATAAAATTCACATTCAGAAAAATTATATTTAATTCCCATTTGAATCAAGATTCTTCTCCAAAGAGAAATTCTTTCTTCACATGAGTCTTACAACTTAAGAGACCAAAAAGTTATACTAAATTTTATCATTTTCATAATGTTTATAAATGATCTTAAGCAAAGTTTCTTTTCTAAATTCATAAACAATTCCATATTCATTTTCAATTGTTTTCCTAAAACGCAAATTATTATAATGGATTATAATTATAATGGAAGAGACACTGCTTAAAATAACAGTTAAAATCTATAGTCATACATTACTCAAAATCATATGATAAATTTCTAAATACCTGTATCCAGGCGTTCAGAGGAGGAGATATTTGTTTGGGACTAGGCAGAGATGAACTGACATCAGCACTACCATTTGAAATGCTGTCAATATCTACATTGGGTAATACCTGAAACACAATATAACATCTAGGTTTCTGTTCATCATTTTGACACAAATATTCATTGATCTATATATAAAAAATATATATTTAGCTTTTTATTGCAAAGTCAATGGATAAAAAATGTTTTTAATTACAAAAAGATACATTGGGAGTTCCCTGGTGGTGTAGTGTCTAAGGCTTTGGCGCTGTCAACCCTGCGGCCTGGGTTCGATTCCCAGCCAGGGAATACCCACATTAAAAAAAAAAAAAAAAATTAAAAAAAAGATGTATTATATAATTTGGAAAATAAGGGGTAACAAACAAAATCATACTATCTTGAGATAACTTCACTTTCACTATTCTCTTTATCTTTTTACTATCCACTTATACATAGCTAAAATATAAAATAGTTTCATTCCTGATTTTTCATTATAATTAGGTCATAAACATCTTATCATGTTTTCATATAGACTTCATAATTATATTTTAATAAATGACTATACAATATTTCAACAGATATACAGCCTTAATTATTTAATCATTTTCCTCTTGGTAAACATTTAGGATATTCCTAACATTTCCATTATTTTATATATATATATCACTACAAAAATCTTCTTTACATATATAGGGTTTTTTCCCTAAATTTTGAAATATTTCATTATACTAGATAGCCAGATCTATCTTAACTTCTTGAGCCACAGGGCTTGAATATTTAAAAGTCTAGATAATTATTGTCAAAACGCAATCCAAATGACCTAATTTACACCATCCAAAACATAATTATAAGTTTCACCCAACCTTCACCCAAATTAGATATTATAATTGTTTCAGCACTAACAGTTTTTAAATGGAGGTATGTTATTTTAATTTGTATTCTCTTGAGAACTAGCAAGACTTAAATTAGTCTGCTTGTTTATAAACTGTATTTCCTCTTCTGTAGAGTCTTACGTTCTTGAAATATTTCTGGATTTGCATCTATGTTTTTTTATTCATTTATGAAGGTTTAAAAATATATTTAAAAATTAATCCTTTTCCAGCATATTCCTTTCATATGTTCTGTTTTCCTTTTTATTTAGGAATTTTTTACATATTTAAGTTTTAGATTTCATGGATTGAAATTTATTTTTCTATCATATCTAAGTTTTCTTCTCTCATATCCTGGCTTAGCTTCAGCTGTGATAAAGATTCCATGTTATAATTACCTTCTAAGTCTCTATAATTTTACATTTTGTAGTTATCCATTAGCCTACTGCCTACTTGAAACTCTTTTGCTATACAGTGGGAGCTTTAGAGTCTAAAACTGATCTATTTTCCACATTCCTAACCAATTATATTATAAAATACACTATTTAATTTACAATAATCCTATTCCCCACTAATTTATCCATCACATATTACATTCTATATTCTTTTTAAAATAATGCACACTATTTCTGAAATACTTTTTCATACAGGAACAGTACTAAAACACTTTAACTTTTCTAAACCCTTTATTGCTTCAAATATCAACATGATCCCAAAGGTAAAGTTAAAACAAAAAGGCAAAAAGGTAATAGTTGTTTTTTTAATTGTAATTTCACTTAAATTATACATTAACCTAGGAAGAACTGACTACTTGAATATTTAATCTTCACATATAAGTCCTTTCTCCATTCCAGTCTTCATATATATGTTTGTATAAAGATTTAAGTATTCATTATATAAGTCATACACATTGTCTTTTTTAAATTAGTTATACTGCTGAATTGTTCCCTTGGAAAAATCACTGAGTCACCTGCATATGAATCACTGACTTAGAAGAGGTAGCCAAATCATGCAAAACAAAGATAGAGACATCACATTAATACCATAGTTTTTTGTTTGTTTGTTTGGTTTTTTGGGGGGTTTTTTGGGGGGGTAGTTCCCTGGCTCAGAATTGAACCCAGGTCGTGGCATCGAGAGTGCTGAAGCCTAGCCACTACACCACCAGGGAACCCCTTAACATCACAGTTTTAAAGAACAAAACCCATAACAAAAACAAAGTTTTCATGTAGCAATATAACAGATTTTCAGTACTAAAATTAAGCCAAAGGAATTTTTTTCCTAAAATATTTTTGCTCATGCACCTTGGCATACCTGTACAGTAAGTTGCGGAGGATCCTTTTTTTCCGACTTCATTTCTACAACTGCTATGTTAGGTTTCTTGACTTCAGTTCCTGTTTTTCGAGATGATGGAGGAATAGAAGTAGTCACTGTTACAGGGTGTGGCTTGTTTATAATTACTCCAGCAGGTGGCATGGAATCACTATCACTTTGGGTTTGTCCTAAAAAGTTGGAAGGAGAAAATGAGTAAACCATTTCAAAAATAAAGTGAAAAATCTAATACACAATCTAAATCTTTATGGCTGAATTCTCACATGAAAGAAAAGTACTATGTGCGATTACTCTTCCCTCTGTCATCACTATTGTCAACATACCATGTCATCCTTTTAGCAATGACTAGCTTTATTTGGCACTCATATATATGTACTAAACACTTCACATATACTATCTAATTTAACCCTCAAAATAACCATATGCGGTATAATATTATCCACATTTTATAGTTGGGGAAACGAAGGTTTAGAAACATATAATTTGCCCAAGGTCATAACTGTTTGTAAGTGGTAAAGCCAAGACTAAAGTGTATTGCATTATACTGTATTATTTGCATTCTCAAATTTTCCTTCAGCAACAATGGACAGAAATGTAACCAACAAGATACTGCTCAACCACCTTTAAGTAGCATGTAGGCTGACTCTTTGGGAACTATCACAGCTGTCAAAAACTTGTTAGCTTTCACTTCAAAAGTTCAACTTGTTTCCTATATTTCAGAGTAAAGTGCACTCGTTAAAAGGGCAGACTCTAATCAAGCGAGGCTGCCTGGGTGTGACTCTTGGCTCTATTCCAGGTATGTCCCCTCTAACAAGTCACTCCTCTTTGTCCTGGCTCCTTCCTCTATGAAGTTGGTCTATTACCATGAACTCTAGAAGTGGATGAAATCAGTGAAGTGCTTAGATCTGTACCTGGCACACAGCAAGGACTTTTTGTAAGTATTAGCTACGATATTAGTGGAAGGCATGTTTGCACACACGTTAGCGACCAAACTGACATGCCATTAACCCACAATAAAAAAATAAAAAAATTCTCTCATGATGAAAATTATTTGTATTTAAATCATTCATGAAAATTAAGGAAGAATAGCAATGACAGTAAAAGAAAAAATAGCTAATTGGATATAATGAGCTAGGGAAAGCAAAAATGATTTAATCCATCTTACAATGATGAGCCTGAGAGACCTCAAGTAAGTGAATAACTATTAGCTTAGAATACACAACTACACAATATTTATTTACCATGGCCAGTTCACAAGTACATAAAAGGTATTTTAAAGTACTTCCGTTAAGACACGATGGTATTACACGAGTCAAATTCTTGAATTCTTAATTTTATAAATTGTCTATGGCATGTTTAAGATGTTTAAAATTTCATTCCATCTACAGCAATGTATTTTAAAATACCAAATGAATGTTTCCTGTAAGTAAAACTATAGCAGAAACCCTTCATATCAGAGACTGCTATTTTGCAGAGTAAGACACATTCTGATGCACTACCCACAAATACAAACACATAAAGGAAAAGGTAGGTGACAGTTGTGTAAGCACCATTTTGTAAGTTCTGCTACTGCTAATAAGAATTTTAAATTTACTCTATATATTTTGTTGGATCTTACCTAAAAGAATTGCCATAGGAATTAGATGACCTTCCAGAGTACCTGAAAGAGTAGGTATTTCTCTACTTGGGCTGAACAAATACTGCTGATCACCAGGAGGCAGGGTAGTAACGGAATGTTGCAGTTTAGAATCTATCTTCTTAGGTTTTGTTGCATAAAAGTCAGTTTGTGTTCTTATTGACTTTATTTTAGTGCCTGTAATAATCATCAATGGCAGATATTTTTAAATATTGTTTAAACATCTATTATCCAGCCATCTAGAAATACACAACTCTCCTTCACAGAAAGATCTCATTCTATATAATAAGGTTACAGTGCACCCAAACAGAAGTAACATCCAAACCAACAGTTGGCAAACTTTTTTCTTAAATGGCTAGATAGCCAATATTTTAGTCTTATGAGCCATGTGGTTTCAATTGCAACATCTCAATTCTGCTGTTGTAACATGAAAGCAGTCATAGACAATACATAAATAAATGAGGGTAGTTGTTCCAATAAAACTTTATTTATAAAAACAAGAAAGACCTGCAAACCATGGTTTCTCAATCCCTGAATATATGTAACAATTTATACAATTACTATGACAGAACAAATACAATGTCTAGGGGTACATGTTGAATAAAGTTTAGAAAGAATATGCAGACTGTATTATTTGTCATTAATTTATTTTTCTATTGGTACAAAAAAGTTAATGGTCATTTTTGGAATTGGATTTTTTTCATTGTCTCATTAGACCTTACTCACAGCATAATTCTGAATTACTAGCCTTTATCCTTGGAGAAATTATGTACAGATAGTCGAATTTTATATCTGTTTAAACCTTATAGAAGTTAATCTAATTACACATTTTTCCTATTCTGATGAGGTAAATATATGTAGACAATAAATCCTGAATTCTTAAAGAATAAGAAATTTGTCTGATTATCTGTCTCTTGGGAGATAAATTTCCATGTAATCTGAGAAAACTGAAGAAAAGTTAAAATGTAAAGAAGCTAAAATATTTTCTGAATACATTTGTGACATTACTACATTTTTACTTTTAACATGTGAGTAGTTTTGTGAATTTAGACTTTTAAATACAGTTTCATGATCCCAGGAAAAAAATTTTAGTACCATCATCTATATTTTTTCACCCTGTTGTCTAGTATTCATTCATTAGATTGAATAAGTATTTTTCTTGAGCATTTATTTAAAATATTTTTCAATGTTTAATATGTGTTAAGTATTGTTCCAGAATAAATCACTGAATAAATCAACTGTACTCAGGGAGCTTACAGTCTAGCAAGGAAAACAATCAGTAAACAAATAAAAATATAACATTAGACAGTGAAAAGCGCTAGGAAGAACTTATTAATGAGGTATGGCAAAGGGATCCAAAAGGATAGAAGACAATTTTTTGGATACAATGGTCAGAGTAAACCTCTCCAAGGAGCTAACATCTATGAGCAGAGACCAACAGGACTGAGCACGTTAAGGGGAACGCTCTCCAGGTAGAGGAGATAACAGGTCCCAAGATCCAAGGATGAGCACATAGCCACAGATTTTCAACCACCTGTACCTTTAAAAAGGCTACTTAGTAAGTTATTTTTTTATTTGAAACTGTTTTGAGACCTTGAGTTAGTTTTTACAAAGGCTTTCAAAACTCTAAATATGATTTAATAGAAAAGCTCCAACAAACAGGAGGAAACACGCGGGTAAATATCATCTATCTTGGGTAATCATCATCCATAGGTTATGTGCTTTACTAGAATAACATTAGCATGAATCTAGATAAACTAAAACCCTGTATGATCACATAACTTTCAGAAATGAAAAATAAGGAACAACTAAAGCCACTGCCAAAGCTCCAATTTCCAGGAAGGATAAGAAAGAAAAATGAGTTGGTATCCACTAGTTACCACATATTGTCAAAGTGGCTTACTGATTGCTAAAGTACAAGCTGAGGAACTTCAAACTGTAACCTAGGCCAACAGACTTAATATTTAACTAAGAGTTATATTTAAAAATATTAGTGATATGGTAGCTATGAGTCAAAACACACAGTAGTAAGTGAAGATATTTTTAGTTGGGTATAAAAGTAACAAAATTTTTTCACTCTCGCTACCTACAGCTCTTGGAAACAAAAAAAACTACCAAAGTGCTCATAAACACTTTCAATGATAACACACAGCATACTGCAAACCTTTCTGTTCATAAAGAATATGATGGACCTATGTTTTTAACAAAATAATTTAAATTGTTCAAGACTCATCATCTCGTAAGTGCAAGTTTTATCATGCTTTATCTGAAGACACCATCTAATCCTGTATTTTTCTCACTTATTCCTATCTTGTCCCTTAAATCATGTCTATTTTTTCCTACTCTCCTAGATGGAATTGTTTTTCCATCCCTTGGCATTATATAATTAACTGTAATAAATAAAAAGCAAAAGTTAAACTTTACATATTAAATTGATGCCATGAAATATGAGGTTTACCACAAAAAAAAAATGAGGTTCCTTACCTTTAACTTGTTCTATTACTTTTGGTCTCTGTGGTTTGGATTTAGGAGATGGAGAATTAAATCTGAGATATGGTCCTTTCTTAAGAGTGCTGCGATGGCCCTGATAAACTGGTTTTCCATAAATTTGTAACATATAATCATCTTGTATCACTGGTGTTGCTTTCAAAAAACCCTAAGTACACAAAAGTATTCAACTCACCAGCAAAATAGTCATCACTTGCCTCATTTTTCTAAAGCCTCTTTGTGCCAGGTTAAGTACTATAATAAGAATGATCAGGTCAGAAAAGTCCTCTATTTTAAATGGCTTTTAAATTCTGGATATAGCTTTTCAAGCTATAGTTTTAAAGTTTTAGTTTTCAAAAGCATGAAAATTAAATACAAAAATTATCCACCCAAGAAGCATGAAGATTCTTATACTACTAAGAATAGCTTCAGCACTAAGAAGTAAGGTTTAAACATATGTTATATATTGCATCAAGTACAATAACACAACATAAATCAAGACTTTAAATGATTTTCTACATTCCTGATTCTACCTTCAATCATAATCTAAATGCCACAGAAGGTATCATTTATTGAGCATCTACTGGATGCTAAGCATTGAAATAGATGCTTTATTAATCACCTAAAAATCCACACCTAAAAATCCATGTTTGGCATTAAGAAAGTTACAGCCTAGTTAGAGCAGTCAAAACAATTCCTCTATAGCATCTACTACTATGCCTCACAATTGCTAGGCACTAACTGCATTTGCTAAATTGAAAAATAAACCAACAAAAAATATATACATACATACATATATATACATACAAAGATAAAATACAATTTTGAGTACCATGAACTATTAATTTTTGAACCACATGATCTCTAGATATACCTGCTATAACTAAAATTCTGAGATTCTCAGTGTGAGATCTCAAAAGGAATTATGTATTTTATGCAGTGCTTTCCACATTATGGATATACAAAACGCTGTCAATAGTTCAATGACAGTTTACATTTGTGTAGTCCTTATTTTTAAAACATTTTCATATTCATTATTTCTATCTTAAAGGAAATACTCAGTAATAATGTAACATTTATGCCACAAAACCAGAGTAACATCTTACTTCTTTTCTCTCTTTCTGTAACCTTGAAGCAGGCATGCTCCTCACAGGTGGATTTCTATAATGCTCTTCTTTTTGTTTTTGAGAATGTTTTTTTAGAATTACAGAATTATTTACTGTTTTGTCTTGCTTATTGGTTTTAATATCTTTACTCATATTATGAGTTTTCTGGGTCCTTTGATTCTTCTGATCATATCTCTTTTGTTCATATTCATTCCTTGTCAGTTCATCCTTAACATAACCAAAATGACAATTACTTAAAATCTATCCAAGTACTATATTCTTCCACATCAAAAGTATTAGAATTGATTTTCTTGTTTTAGTAACACAGTTTAGCAGTTTTAAATGCTTTATAAATAAATGATATTGGCTTACATATGAATAAACAAAAAACAAACGACTGGAGTCTCACAGAGCAGGACAAATGAGAAATAGTAAACGAAGTACTGAGGCAGGAGGGCAACTTTTCATTATAAACCTTTATCCACTTTTGATGTTTGAACCATATGACTACAGTAATTATTCAAAAATTAAATTTAAAAAATGTGTCCAAAAGAGTAAATAACTTTGAAATAAAACTCTGAAGTAAATATTTATACATTGAAATTGCTTGATGGTTTAAATAAACCTATTTGGGAGGGAGTCCACAGTAACAGAGTGACATGTTACTGCACAGCCAGAGCTGATCTCCAAGTCCTCTGACTTCAACTTTTTTCTGGTGCATCATACAGTAGCTAATACCAGTTCTTCACAACCACATTAGGGACATACATATTCTTGAACAACAAAGTATAAAAATATATTTCTTTTTTCTGCTGTGAAAACTGAACGGACACTTGCCCCCATCGTGAGAAAGCATATAAACGCATCTTATGGTCAAGAAGGAAAACACTTTGCACTCCAAGGTAAAAATGAGTTCTGGTCCCTCAAATATACAAAATTTTAAGAGTTTCTTTTAAATTATTGATATCCTGATAAAAATAACTCTCCTAAATTTTTGCAGTGCTAATGTCTAAGGACACACTTGGATGTGATAAAATGGCAGTTTTTCATCTGGAACTGACTTCTGTAAACTCAGTAACCTTAGAAATTTTGTGGGATATTTTCCCTTTAAATAACTCCGCTGTTTTTATTTTAATAAGCTAGTGCTTCTAAATCTTCTGCCTTGAAACATTTTTGTAAGTACACTTCTTTGTTTTCTAAATGCCTTTGTTAAATTTCCTTTTGAACACTCATTTTAGTTATTGTGCAACACTTTGCCAGATAACAGCCATAATATAATTTATGAGACAAAGCACTTATTAAGTAAAATGAAACTTATTACTAAATAAATACAGTGACAGAGTGAAATTAAGAATTTTAAGTGTACTTATATACAAGGAATATTTTGAGAATAAGTATAATACTTACAAATTGGAAACAAAATTATCTCCTGAGAATTCACTTAATTCTATTTTCCTAATACCTACCTGAATTTCTGCAGAAATAGTTTTAATCCACTCATCCACTGTCTTTCTGATCCGAATCTTCTCTGACATCTCCCTACAAAAAAAAAATTTAAAAAAAAAAAAAAATTTTTTTTTTTCTTAAATTAGTATTTAACATCCTGAGGTCAGGACCTGGATCAGGTATCTCATCTAGTTTTGAATCTACTATGTAGCCTAATACACTTCATCTGAAAAGGAAAAACCAATGCTATTAGTTTTCATCAAATGTTTGAAGGATATTTGAAAAGCACATGTAGATCCTATAAGATATATGCCAAAGAGAGAAACATAATTAAAGGGAAGATTCACATCTGTAAAAGTAACAGCAACATGTATAGGTCCAAATTTCAACTTTATATAAGTCCACACTGTGAAAGGCAATAAAGAAACTTTTCTAAACATTAAAACACATTAAGCAAAATCAAATGCATAGAAAAAAATAAGAAAGCCTGGAGTACTGGCAATTTCATAAATAACCTTGGGATACCAACATCCTGTCTCACCTGTTGGTAGACAGAGCATTGATAAACGAATACATGGCAGCTCCATCCTTTGCGCGAATAATAGCTTCCAGGTTTTCTTCAAGAACTTTTTTATTGTTTTGTACTCCTCTCAAAATCTTCTCAACATCTTTCAATATGGATTGTGTATTGGCTGTCTGAAGTTTAATGGAATTGTGTGGAAGATCAGCAAGCCCTGACATAATCAGAGATTCTTTTGGCTTAAAAGAGAAAAAGGCAAAAATGTTACCCTGTAAAACTCACATTATTATTTTAATCCAAAGAAGAACTATTACTGTAGATGGGGCCATACACTAAGCCAGTACATTATAAGGACTCGATTTGTCAAATTTAAAAGCTATAAAAGAATACTTGGCTATTAAGGTTTCTTAGCATTTAGAAGTACTAATGTGAACGTTAAGTGAAAATGACTGGGAGTCCACAGCAGTGGTAGGGAGAACAGTGGCGAATAAAAGCTGCATCTGGTGAATAAAGCTAAAACAAAATAAGCAAATGTGGGCTCTAGGTAGGCATGGCAAATACTGTGAACTGGATAAACAAGGGCCATCCACGGTTCTCTCTCCCCTTCCCTTCCTTTCCAACTAGAGGGGGCCTATGGCTCAGTCCTAGCCAAGGAGCAGGAAGTAGAAATCACTTGGTGAGGACTTCTGGGAAAGTTTTGTAGAGAGAACAGACTGGGTTTACGCGATTTTTTTAGTGCTTTGTCTTCACCTTTTCCCTTGCTTCGTCTTGATAACTTTTTTATTTCTTTAAACTTTTTTCCTTCACTAATCAATTTTAATATCCTGTTCTCTTTACCTGGAATATATCATTTGTTTCCTTCTTCTTTTGGCCAAGTTCATGAAGAACATGATTAGACTTTTGCACAGTTACTTTAGCTGCTCCTGGTTCTTCATAGGAAGGAAATCTTTGAGAAAACAGAGTATCAATGCTGTAAAAGATTTAAAAATAAAGTTTCCTAAATTGCCATAAATTCAGAAAACATTTGGTTACATAAATCATTGATACATTCTTAGTTATATGAACTCTCAATGGTGTCCTATTAAAACTGTCCAATGAAATTAATCAATTATATGATTAAACATATGTAACACAGAAAATCGTAGGCGACAAAATTACTCAGACCAGACTAGTTTAAGCATAATAGGAAAAGAACAGAAAAGGGTTCTACTTTAAAGAAACTAGCATGCAAAAGCCCTTCCAGAATGGGTGAGTAAGAACCTCTAAAAATACACTCCTGCATAACAACAACAACAACAACAACAACAAACTAGCAAATAGAGTCAAAAACAGCTTTTTCAGAACTCTGGAAATAAAACAAAGGCTTTTAAACCTGAAGAACATTAATTAAGAAAATTACTGACTCTCAGTAAGACCAGGAAGATTCATGGCATTTTTAGCTTGCCCCATTCCCAGTGATTTTTCCCCAACTCTGTGGTAGCCTTGAAAACCAACAGCCTCAGAAAGTCCCATTCACAAAGTTCCTCTTTATTTCACCTGACTCAGAACTAGTTCAGTGAGACACCCTATTTTCCCAGACATTTTCCAAAACAGTGGCAAATGCTTAACATCTGAGCTGCCTGAAGTAGCTACATCAGTTCAGGGAAAAAAGAGGATTGCCAATAACCTAAAAATTGAGGAATGAGATGTCCATGATGCAGCTTTGAAAAGTTCCAACACATTACTGGGGATCTAGAGGGTCACATACATCTACAGGGCTATGTGCATGCCTAAGACGTGAGAAGGGCAGAATCTCTCACTGACCTTGAGGCTCTGTGCAATTAGAAAGGCTGAGACTGAAGGTGTGCTCCAATACACACAGACTTGGCAAAGAGACAAAAACTTAATCATTCAAGGTACTTAAGGAAATCTCTCTCCAATCATTAAGCAAATTTAGCTAACCAAATAAAGACTTGCTGCACATGACAATACAGAGTTCACAGAATTGGTCCAGGAAAGATTAACAAGAACAACATGTATTTGATACCCTGTCCCCTCTCTCCCACCCATTCCCCCATACCCTCAGATAACCACTAACCACTAAACTATTGATTGTGTCCATGAGTTTTTGTTTGTTGCTTTCAGCTTTGTGTTCCACAAATGAGTGAAGTCATATGGTTCTTAGTTTTTTTCTGTTTGGATTATTTCACTTTGCATGATGGTCTCAAGGTCCATCCATGTTGTCATAAATGGCCCTATTTCATCCTTTCTTATGGGTGAGTATTATTCCATTGTGTATATGTCCCACAGCTTCTTTACCCAGTCATCTATCAAAGGATACTTTGGCTGTTTCCATGATTTGGCCACTGTGAATAGTGCTGTGATGATGAACACTAGGGTGCATATATCTTTACAGACTAAGGTTTTCAAATTTTGGGGGTAGATACCCAGAAGTGATATTGCTGGGTCATATGGTAACTCTATTCTTAAATATATGGTGATGGAAAGAGAATTGACTCTGGGTGGGATGAACACATAACACAACACATAGTTGATGTATTGTAGAATTGTACACCTGGAACCTATGTAATTTTTACTAACCAATGTCACCACAATAAATTTAACAATAAGTAAACAAACAAACAAACAACAAACCCTGGAGGGTGGGGGAGGAAGGGTATCTGATTTCCAGAGTTTCCACATTATGTTATTCGAAATTTCCAATTTGCAAAAATAGTTGTAAGACATGCAGAAAAATAGGAAAGTATAGCTCAGACACAAGAAAAAAGCATAGTCAACAGAAACTATCCTTGAGGAACCCCTAATATTGGACTTAATAGACAGGTTATAAATTAACCATTATCAAAGGAAGCTATGTTCAAAAGTTAAAGAAAAGTATAAGAATGAAGTCTTACCAAATAGAGAACAGCAATAAAGATAAGAACTATTTTTTTAAAAAGGACCGAATACAAATTCTGGAGTTGAAAAATAGAGTAACTTAAGTGTAAAATTCAGTAGAAGTGCTAAACAGAATATTTGAGTTAGCAGAAGAAAAAAATCAGTGAACTCAGATGGGTTAACTGAGATTATCAAGTCTGAGGAAATGTGAGAAAAAAGAATATAAAGGGGGTTCCCTGGTGGTGTAGTGGGTAGGTAGGCTTCAGTGCTCTCACCACCACAGCATGGGTTCGATCCCCACTCAGGGAACCAACCAAAAAAAAAAAAGAACATTAAAAAAAAAAATTAAGAGGGTTCCCTGGTGGTGTAGGGACTAGGCTTCAGCGCTCTCAACGCCCCAGCCTGGGTTCGATTCCCAGCCAGGGAACCACTCCCTCCAAAAAAAAAAAAAAAAAAAACATTAAGAGCCTCAGAGACCTGTGGGACATCATCAAATATATTAACATATAATATGGTCCTAGAAGAGAAGGAAAAGGTCATGTGCAATATTTAACTATATAGGGAAATAGCAGCCAAAAATTTCCCAACATTAATGAATATTAATCCACTCATCCAAGAAGCTCAACAAACTCCAAGTAGGATAAACTCGGAGATCCATACTTAGATACATCACAGTCAAACTGTCAAAACCCTAAAACAAAGAAAGATTTTTGAAAGCAGCAAGAGAAAAATGACTCAATATATACAAAGATTCCACAATAAGATTAACAGTTTACTTCTCATCAGAAACTAGGGAGTCCAGAAGGCAGTGAGAGGACATATTCAAAGTCCTGAAAGAAAAAGAATGTCAACCAAGAAGTCTCTATCTAGCAAAACTCTCCTTCAAAAGTAAAAATAAATAAAAACATTGCCAGATAAACAGACAGACAGAATCCATCACCAGGAAACTTATCTGAAAGAAATACTAAAGGGAGTCCTTTGGGGTGGAATAAAAGGACACTAGGCCCTAACCCAAATCCACAGGAAGAAATAAAGAGTACTGGGAAAAGATAAATACAAAAGACAACATAAAATGTATATTTGTTTATAAAATGTTTCTTCTATCTGATTTAAAAGACTACTGTATAAAGCTATAATTACCACGCTGTATAGATGGGCTTATTGTGTATAAAGATGTAATTTGTACAACAATGATAGCAGGAAGAAGGGGAAGGGGGAGGGAATAAACCCATATTTGAGCAAAGTTTTTGAATCCTAGTGAAATTAAATTAGTATTAATCCCAACTAGATTGTATTAAATTAAATTTAATTACAATCCCAAAGGCAATCACTAAGAAAATAACACAAAAAATACAGTAAAACAAACAAGGGCATTAAAATGTTATATTAGAAAATACCTATTTAATACAAAACAAAGCATTATGGAAGAAAATTGGAAAAGAAAAAGACCTAAGGCATATAGGCACAGCAACACGGCAGACATAGACCTTACTTTATCAGTAGTTACATTAAATGTAAATGGACTGAAATGTAAAAAGTCTCCACATGAAGTTGTTTAAAACGTGGCTAATTTAGTTCTTATTACTGTAGTTTTCATGAGATTCAAGATAAATAAAATTACCGTGGTCTAGATTCACTTAATTTCTAAAAAACTTTTATTACATAAAATTTCAAACATACACAAAAGTAGAAAGAGCATCATAATGACCTCCATATTCCCTACTCCATATTTAATTACAGTAATCATTAACTCATGGCTGTTCTCATTTCATTTATACTTCCAAACCAGTTTCCCCTAGCAGGCATTGGATTATTTTTTAAGCAAATCCCAGATATTGTTTCATCAGAAATGAATACTATGCATTCATTAGAAATTAATTTGCATTTCAAGAAATTTTTATATATTCATTTTACAATTATATTATAGAAAAGGGGAAAATATATTAGCAGAAGAAAATAGTAAGTAAATCTAAGATAATTTTCAAAAGCAATGTGATAAATTTATTAAAATTCTTAAAGAAATTTTAGAAATATGAACAAAGTTCTTTTCAGTCTTTTACTCAAATTTCTTGTTTTTACCTGTCTTTCCTCTCAGGATTCCATTCTATTTTTGATCTAGTTAGTGAGGTTTCGTCTGAAGATTCACTTATTCTTGTCAAAGAATCTTGGTTATTTAAAATTTGTTCTAATAGTCTTACATTCCCTACAATAAAAGAAATATAGTATCATTTTTCAAGTACTAATTCATTTCTTTTATACAACCAGTATCTCACCATTATTTGTATTAAATTAGCTTCTTATAATGATTATCGACTCAATTCACTCTACAATATAGGCTATAACTACACTCTTCAAATAAAACTAAATATTTATAGCTCATGAAAATTGTACCAGTAAAAGTTTAGGCCAGAGTTTATTTCTATTACATTTTTTATGAATTTTGAATGAGATGTATTTTCTTCACAGCAACTACTAGCTGAATTTTCCCATTAGCCACACCTTAACGAGACTACATAACAACTTTTCTTTTTTTTGGTGAAGTTGGTTTTTTAAAGATTTTATTATTTTTTAAATTCCTTAATACTCCTTAAATGTGTCCAAAATAAGACTTTGAATGCATTTAAATGATTCCAAAAATAGAAGTTTATACTTAACATTTTGACTTTTACTGTAAGAATATATTTTACTAGAAGGACTATATTTAAGGGTCTTAATTATTTCAGGCCACTTATAAAAGTTAATATATGAGCACCTTTTCCAACTGAACATAGTAACAAATGTTAAATTTCTCTGAATTTTATTACTGAAATTCAGATCTAAAAACAATATAAGGAAACATGCTCCAAAATGATCAGCAAAGCATTAGTTTTTATTAAAAATAAAATTTGGGGAGTTTCCTGATGGTGTAGTGGCTTAAGGCTTCAGTGCTGGCGCCGTCAGCACTACGGCCTGGGTTTGATTCCCAGTCAGGGAGCTACTTACATACTAAATAGCAAAACAATAAAAAATAAAAAAAATAAATAAATAAAATTTGTTCATTAAAGGCTTAATAAACTGTAAGTCAGAATATAATTATCAGTGTATATCTCTAATTCCTTCTATGAAGAATCTAAAGAAGCTTGATTTGCCCAGTTAGTTTCACTTAAAGAAAAATATTAATAGGGCTCCTACTTTAGTCACTATGAAGCACATTAGAACATTATAAATCATAAGTGTGGAAATTTGTTCCTAATTTGTTATAGGTCTAATAAAAGTAGTGGATACTAATAATATTTGCTTTATTACCTGTATGAACTGACATCTCCATATTTTCTTTTTCTTCCACAGGATTTTCCCTCTTTGATATTTTATCATCCTTTGAAATAGGTATAGGAGCAAACCTGCGAGGTGTTGGTGTCTCCAAAGGAGATTTCTGTTTATCAAAGCCCATATCTTCAACCTCTCTTGAAGGTGCTTTAATAGAAAGGAAAGAAAAATAAATAAATTTAACTTGCTTTTTAAAAAACTTTAAAATTGTAAGGTCCAGTCAAGATGGCAGAATAAGGAGTTCCCTGGTGGTGTAGTGGCTAGGCTTTGGCGCTGTCAATGCTGCTGCCTGGGTTCGATTCCCAGCCAGGGAACCACCCACATTAAAAAAAAAAAAAGATGGCGGCCTAAGTAAACACTGTGCTTGCCTCTTCCCATGACACATTAAAATTACAATTAAATTATGGAATAATCAATCTGGAGAACCAGTTGAAGACTAGCAGGACAGAAATTTGTTAATTAAGTATATAAAGAAGTCACATTGAGACTGTAAAAAACAAAAAAGGGTTTATGGAAAACATGTACCAAAGAGAAAAGAATACTGTAATAAAACTCCATGAGGCACACACACACACAAAAAAATATATTAGCAATTAGCAATCATTAATGCTTTGACTCATTTCCCAAAACAAAAAAATAAGATATGTAGTTAAGCAAGCATAAAATTAATTTGTGCTTCTTCAAATTTTAATTTGATAACAATAAACTCTATGCTTCTTGATTTAAAAAAAATTATTTAAATTTTAGAGTTTTACTCTTCCACATATTTTTAAAATAAAACCAAAATTATATAGGATACATGAGGGCTATTTGGAAAAAACTCCAGCCATAAATGCCTCTATTTTTCATATTACATGGCTGGATACTTTCCAGATAGAAATAAGTTCATCCTCACTAGAAATCAAAAGAAATACAGACTATAAGTACTTCATGCTCACAGCTAATAAATAAGAAAAGAATTAATATGATAATATTCAGTGCTAGTTAAGCTGTGGTGAAAATGGCATAGCCAGACACTATTTGTAGCAATAAAAACTAATAAGACCATCTCGGACTAAGTATAGGAAGTCTTAAACACTCAACAGACTATCCTTTAGTCATTAAAAATTAGTGTTATACCTATGTAATTCTTGCTAATCAATGTGACCCCAATAAGCCTGACAATAAAAAAAAAAAAGAAAAAATAGTATTATAAAGATAATTATGTAAAACCTGGGAAATACTTTTGGTATGCTAGTTAAAAAGTAGTACAAAGCTATATTTATGCTATAACTATAAGTACATAAAAATGATGTATGCCCAAGAAAAAAAATAAAGAAAAATATAGTTTTATTTGTTGAATATTTTCTTTACTCATTTTTTATTTCTGTTACTGTCACTAAAATATATTTAAAATATCAATTTGGTATATAATCAATAAAACATACATTTTTTTCCTTAAAACTTAAGTTCAAAAAAACAAAATTATAAGCAAGTAATTCCCCAGAATTGAGTGTAAAACAAGTGTCCACTTCTATAGTAAGCACACTGCTAGGTCATAGTGAAACCCAAGTTCTGGCAGGAGCTCTAACACTCTTACTCCCAAGTCAAGTGACCTTGACCAGTCAAATCATAAGCTTTCTGTGCTTCATCTTCCTACTTTCACAACTTAAAAACTGACTCATATTACTCCACAATAGTTTTGTAAGGGCTACTAATTTGTTATAAAACATAAAGCACTATACATGTATAAGAAAATCTTTAATATTTCCATAATATACAATGTTCTAACAAATTAAATGTTGGGGATATTGTACTACATGGATCTGTATGTACATCATTAAAGTGATAGCCCTTGATTTTCATTAATTCATTATTCAAATATTAATAATTTAGAAACACATTTATTCATTTATTTTAAATTCCAAAGGTTTAATACAAATAAGCTGTGTGTGTATCCCCTTAGTAACTCTGAAAATACTTAGAAATAGTTCATACTTGTACTCTCAAGTGGTTTTTCTCCTGACAGAATCAAGAAAAATAGTAAATATTTGGTTTGTCAGGTAACTGGAGAATTGGTTACAAGCATTTTTTATAGTAAATACACAAAATACTCTTCTAAATTTGTAAGTGCTTCTGACAATTTATGATGGTTTAAAACCATAAAGACATGATCCATAACTAGATTGAACAAGTTTCAAAATGACCTAAAAAGTACTTCGCCTTTCCCAGCCAGGGAACTACCCACATTAAAAAAAAAAAAAAAAAAAAGTATTTCACCTAAAGAACTAATTTTTTTTTAATTAATTAATTTTTATGTGGGTAGTTCCCTGGCTGGGAATCGAACCCAGGCCGCAGCATTAACAGTGCCGAAGCCTAGCCACTACACCACCAGGGAACTCCTGAGAACTAATTTTATAAAACACTTAATCTTCTATATCTCAGTAATTGTAGCTGACATTTTTTTTAATTAATTAATATGTAGCTGACTTTTTTCATTAATACATATTTTTACCTGGCTTGGAAGCAAATGTGCTATGTGAAGACAGATTACTGCTACCAAGATTAGAATATTCTGTTTTTACAGAATATTTTTCCTCTGCTTTAGGAGGCGGCATAGTAACAGGTTGAAAACTACTAGTCTTGAGCGCAGCACTAATGAAATGAGTCTGGAAGACATAAAATTATTTTATTAATTTCAAATATCATTTGAAAGAATTAGGTGACAAAATACATTGAAATTTATTAGTCTTTTTTTTTCGGTTGGTTCCCGGAGTGGGGATTGAACCCAGGCCACGGTGGTGAGAGCGCCGAAGCCTAGCCACTACACCACCAGGGAACCCCCCCCATTAGAGGATTTAAAACCAATTTATTAGATTTAATAAACAATGAAAGTACATACATTACACGCAACCACCCATTGCAGCAGTGATGCCACTAGAAGGATATAGTATATAACAAAGACCTGGACTAAGCCTGGCTCTACACTGTGACTCTGATCATTTTATTTAACCATTATAAACTCAGTTTCTTCCCTCCTACTTCAGAGATGGCTTAGGGGTCACTTAAACAGGCTAGGAGATGACCAGGATTACGGGCCCTAGCCCTAGACCTCTGCTTCCACCAGATAATTTAAAACCAAACCATCTTTATGTCCTGGATGATTTTGTGTGAGGTAAAGGGTTAAAAACTATTGCTACCAAGCACTCAAATAATAGCCACATTTAGTAGCAACAATAATATGTACATTTATATATAAGTGAAAACTACATATAATACAAGTTTTCAGCACTGTTATTAAAATATCTGGAATGTATAAGTATCTTACCTAATAAAACTGATTTCCAAAGAGAACTTTATGCCAACAGGAGAAATACCTAAAAACATTCATAGTTTTATAGAATTCTTATAAATGTGTAGAGATCTCTCTACATAAAACAGGAGAAACTCAATAAATTTCATTTCATTATGCCTTTATTGAACTACGAATATACCTAGTATGTTTCTGAAACCTCAACTTTCTCTGTTAATTATAAGCTTTACAAATAAGATGTTCGAATTAGCAAAGATTCCATTCTTCCAAAAATCTGAAAGTCAATAAATTATGTGTTTATTAATACCAGAATGGGTGAATGGCAGATAGGCACACAGGACAAAGAGGACCCTCACATTAAGAAATCAATATGCTTTTCAAAGGTGTCATTTCACCTTGTCCTAAACAAAAAATATATTTTTTTCTAGGTAAAGAAATTGAGACTCAGAGTGCAATTATTTGTAGACTGGGAATAGAACTCTGATAGACTCACTAGATAATATGCTGCACACTCATTTTAGTTGTACATGGAGTATTTACTAATTTACTTTGCATGCCCATAATGATGCCAATAAAAATACTATCTTCAACCACATGAAAGCTCAAGACAAATTATTAAAAAGTCTTTAAAATGGCAGTATATTAGTGTTCCTTTTGTGATAATATATTCAGCTATAATAAACTTACTTTTATTTTCTTCTAAATATTATATTTTAATTTTTTAAAGTTTTAAAGTTACACATTAATACGGGAAAAAAAACTAAATTAAACAAAAAAGAGTATAGTGAGTACCTAAGTGCTGACGACTATCCCAGGACCTGGATATTACATAATATATAAGAAACTACACCATCAGCTTCCTGTGAGGGTAACTCTTGTTTTTATTAGAGTGTGGTCCTCATATTCAAAAGACACAAAAATACTCATGTATTTAAGTAATTAATTGCAGAAGTCACATGTAGATCAGATGGTTCTCAACCATGGCACGCATCAGAATGATTAGAGCTTTTGATTCCCAGACCCCATCTCAGACCTGTTGTCTCAGAATCTCTGAGAGGTACAGCATGTATATTTTTGTAAAGTTCTCCAAGTGATTCTGATGCACATTTCCAAGCTAAGAAACACTGATGTAAAACAAACAATTTCAATGTGATATAAGCACTTTAAAAATGGTATCATTAGAAATACCACAAAAGGAGGAGAAGCCAACTCTAAGCAGAGGTCTTGACATTTGAACTAGAACATGCAGAGTTTTCCACATAGAAGGGAAGAAAAATGAACAAGCAAATCATTATTTAAGTCCTAAAACTATTACAATCTAATGAACTACTGCAATAATCAATGAATATTAGCTTAGAGATGCAAATGATAAAAGACTGTGTGCTGGCTTTGTTATGGGTACCTGAATATCTATTTGTTGTTGCTGTAATTTTTCAAGATGCCTAATGTGCTGCTCCATGAACACATTCATTTGCTTTTCATGATCAAGACAATGTAATTTCTCGTGTTTATTCTGAATGCTTGTTTGCTGTTCTGTAACACGTTGTAACTGTTTATCAGTCTCCTGTAACTTATTGAGTAATTCTGTAACAGAATTGACTTTTGCTTCCAAATCACTCTGCACCTAAAACAATAAAAATTCGAAAGATGTCAAAAACATGTTTAATTACTAGAGAGGTTATCTAAAGCAATGGGTATTGAGAAATGGCTAAATCAGATTTTCACCCTCTAAATCTCTGATGACTTTATGCCTTTATTTTTAGAATCACAAAAAGAAAAGGCACAACACAGCTATCCCTACGTAGAGCTTTTCTCTCATAAAAATACCAAATTTGCCACATACAATTTTTATAATGCTAGAAACAGAATACTTAAATGGAAAGTAAAAAGAAGGAAATAGCAGTAGCTTTTGATATTTCACTAATCTCAGGCTGAGGTGTCAGGTTGCCAACCTGGAGTTCTACTCTTGGCTCTGCCACCTCTTAGCTCTGGGACCTTGTGCTACTCTGACCTGTTTCTAGGTTTTCCTATTCACAAACTGAGGGGGTTGGCACAGATGATTTCTAAAGTCCCTTCTAGCTCTAAAATAAGAATGACCAATTGTCCCAGGTTGCCTGGGATGGAGAAGAACCCAAGATGAGATATTTTCGGTGCTAAACTGGGAAAGTCCTGGGTTCTCTATAGCATTATCACAGCAATGAGGAGGTAAGTATCACAACTCTTGGGAGGTAATACACAACCAGAAACCAGAAAATTATTTCAAATTGAGAGCAACTAGAATGTCCCTAGTCTGTAGTTGGGACGTGACCATTTATAGAATCAGTTCCTAATAAATATTTTCACATTTTACAAACTAATTCTGAATGAATATCTGAGGAGAAAAGTATACTTTTATCAGAGGAGCTGCTGTTGCAATGGCAGCAGCAGTTGCTGCAGCCACAGTTGTAGCTGAATCAATTCCACCAGGTGAAGTTCTGGTCTCCTGAGTAACAGCATCCTTTTCTGTGCTTGCATCCTCTAAAAGCTGTACCTTTACTTCCTTAAAAACAGGCATGCTTTGAGCTCTGTAAATAAAAAAGGAATAAAAATATACTCAGTAAGCTACATTGAACTGTTTCAAGAAATACCTATGGTGGTAATCTGCTGAAGGTGGGTTTTTTTTTTTTTTTTCATTTTAAAAAAGTAAATCACCTAGTTTTCCTTATCAGAATCTTATCAGTCATTTGGTTAATGAAGGCTCAGGTTACTAAAGAAATAAGATAATTCCTTGAAGGCAGTGCTATTTCAGAAAACAAGGCATGTGAAAAAGACGGGCACAATTACAAAGATACGTAATCAAAAACTACAAATTTAAAACATGCAGAAAAAGATCTAAGAATTCAAATACCAAGGGAAGATAACCCAAAAGGGATTGTTAAACTGGTGAAAAAAAGTTTATTTTTAATTGCTCACTTAGATTTAATAAACAACTATCTTATAGTATGTTAAAATGGGCACAAAGCATACTATTAAAACAGCCTGAATTAAAAATGAGCCCAGCAAATAGATACATATTGCAATAAGGCATTTAGCTACATACTAAAGATAAAGGACTGGTTGATTTTGCTTTATATTTGGCCTAAAGAGAACAATGGAATGAGACACTGACAAAACTAAAAAGTCCTAGTGAAAGAAATCTAATGAAAATAGGTAGGAATGTGCTTCATCCCCAGTCGCTTGATTTTTTTTTAATATTTTTTTTATTTTTCAGTTACAGGTGACATACAATATTATGCTAGTTTCAGGTGTACCATACGGTGATGAGACATTTATATAACTTACAGAGTGATCACCCTGATAAATCTGACACCATACACAGCTATTACAATATTGACTATATTCCTTATGCTGTACTTTAACATCCCTATGACTACCGTGTAAGAACCAATTTGTTCTTCTTCATCCCTCACCTTTTCCACTCGACCCTGAACTCCTCTTCCATCTAGCAACCATCAAAATGTTCTCTGAATTGATGAGTTTGTTTTGTTTGTTTATTTTGTTCTTTTCTTTAGATGGCATTTGTCTTTCTCTGACTTACTTCATTCAGCACAATACCCTCTAAATCAGGCATGGCCAACCTGTGGCCTAGGAGGCTTTGAAGATGGCCAAACACAAATTCTTAAAACATTATGACATATTTTTTTTTGGTGACTATTTTTTTTCTTTTAGCTCATCAGCTATTACTGTATTTTATGTGTGGCCCAAGACAATTCTTCCAATGTGGCCCAGGGAAGCCAAAAGGTTGGACACCACTATTAAGTCCATCCACGTTGTTGCAGATGGCAAGATTTCATTCTTTTTTATGCCTGAATAATATTCCATTGTATATATGTAAAACCTTTTCTTATCCATTCATCGATTGAGGAACACTCAGGTTGTCTCCATATAGTGGCTATTGTAAATATGAGGCAATGAACATATGGATGCACGTGTCCCTTCAAAGCAGTGTTTTGGGTTTCTTCAGATAAATACCCAAGTGGGATTACTGGGTGGTTCTGTCTCTTGTTATAACCTTTGTTTTAAAGTCTATTTTTGTCTGATATAAGTATTGCTACTTTTCTTTTTTTATTTTTTTAATTTATAAGTATTGCTACTTTTCCATCCCTTTACTTTCCATCCATGTGTGTACTTTGATCTGAAGTGAGTCTCTTGTAGGCAGCATTTATAAGGGTCTCATGTTTTTATCCATTCAGTCAACCTATCTTTCAACTGGAGCATTTAACCCATTTACATTTAAAGTAATTATGAATACATATAAAGTTAGTACCATTTTATTATTCATTTTTTTTCTTCTTCTTCTTAAAGAAGTCCCTCTAACATTTCTTATGATACTGGCAGGTGGCCAGTATATCTGAGTCTCCATCAACCTGGCTAACACTGGTCATCCTATCCTGGTGATTCCCTGAGACCCCCCCACCCAACTTGTGGACACAAACCAAGCTGCTTTCAGTGGGTTTTTCGTACAAACAGTCTGTCTTGGCTCATACTGAGGACTTTCCTAAACTCTCTCAAAGGTTCACAAAACCCAAACTAGCAGCATCTGGCTTTAGTATGCTCTGTACCTCTCTCTGAGCAGCCCTAAGCCCGGCACTAGTGGCAGATGGCTTCGGTCCACAGCTTGGCCTCTTGAGGCACCTCCAAGTCCAGCACAGGTGGTGGCCATCTTCAGATTGCTTTGTGGCTCATGCCAGGTGGCCTGGGACAGGGCACGGTCTGTTGCTGAACCTGGCCTAGAGTGGGGCCCCTCCCCAGGAGGCCCTGAAGTAAGCAAGCTGGTGTCAGGCTTCAGACTCAGCCAGAGCACCACCCCCCAGCCCCTCCTGATGATAACACACCCAAATGGCAGACTGAGCAGGCACCAGAGGCCTGATAAAGGGTCAGTATCTATACAACAGCTCCTCCATTGTATTCATGGCCAGTCCTCACAACTAATCAGCCTGAGGGTAAATCCCTCCCACTGATGTGCAAACAGTAACCAACATGAGGGCACACACAACCTACACAAGGGACACACCTAGAGCACCCAGCTCGGGTGACCAGGGAGACTGTGCCACGGGGCCCTATAGGACAACCACCACATGAGGCCACTCTACTAAGACCACAAGATAGCAACCCTACCTAATACACAGAAACAAACATGGAGCAGAAGCCAAAATGAAGAGACAAAAAATAAGTCCCAAATGAAAGAACAGAGCAAAGCTCCAGAGAAAGAATGAAACAAAATGGAGAAAAGCAATCTGCTAGATGCAGAGTTCAAAACAACAGTTATAAGGATGTTCAATGAACTCAGGGAAACTTCAACAAAGAAATAGGAAACAAAAAGGGAGCTAGAAAACATAAAAAAGAACCAGTCAGAAATAAAGAGTATAATAACTGAAATAAATAATATATTAGAGAGTATCAACAGTAGATTAGATGAATCAGAGAAATGAATCAAAGATTTAGAAGATAAAGTAGCAGAAAACATCCAATCAGATCAGCAAAAAGAAAAAAGAATCCAAAAAATTGAGGATAATTTAAGGCAGAGATGTCCAATCTTCTGGCTTCCCTGGGCCACAGTGGAAGAAGAATTGTTTTGGGCCACATGTAAAATATACTAACATTAATGATAGCTGATGAGCTAAAAAAAAAAAAAAAATCTTAGAGTTTTAAGGAAGTTTATGAATTTGTGTTGGGCTGCCTTCAAACCCATCCAGGGTCACAAGCTTGATTTAAGGATACAACTCTGAGACAACATCAAGCATACCAAGATTCACATGATTAGGGTACCAGAAGGAAGAGAGAGAAAACAAGAAATTGAAAACCTATTGAAGAAATAATGATGGAAAACTTCTCTAAGCTGGTGAAGGAAATAGACATACAAGTCCAGGAAGTGCAGAGAGTTCCAAACAAGATGAACCCAAAAAGGTCCACACCAAGACACATAATTAAAATGCCAAAAGTTGGCTCTTGAGCCATTTTTCTGTTCGAGCCCGCTCCTACCTCTTTGGAGTGTACTTTTTCTTCAATAAACTATCTCTTTGTTTCACCTCAAAAAAAATAAATAAATAAAATAAAAAATAAAAAAAATAAAATGCCAAAAGTTAAAGACAAAGAGAGAATGTTAAGTAAGAGAAAAGCAGTTAATAGCTACCTACAGAGGAGCTCCCATGAGACTCACAGCTGATTTCTCAACAGAAACTTTGCAGGTCAGAAGAGATTGGCAGGAAATATTCAATATGATAAAAAGCAAGGACCTACAACCAAGATTACTCTACCCAGCAAAGCTATCATTTAGATTTGAAGGACAGATAAAGAGCTTCCCAGACAAGAAAAAGCTAAAAAAGTTTATTAACCCCACCTTAATTTTTAAAGAAGTTACAGAGCAGCTCTTAAACTTACTCTTCTTTGATGTTTTCTCATTTCTACTAACAGCATTGTTTTTCTCTCTGAGCATCATTTGTCTGTATCTCAAAATTTTAAAGTTATCTTGACTTCTCTATCCTCCACTTATCTTCTCATACTCAACTGAGTCATCAAGTTTTGTCAATTATTTCATCACAATTGCAGGAATAGTGTCATAGAACTTTAGAAGCTGGGGGGCCCAATAGGCTATCTATGCTAATTTTACAGATGAAGAAACTGAGGTCCACAGAGGTAATGGGATTTACTTGATCAAAGTCACAGAACTAGTAAGCGTCAAAGTTAGAGTCCGAATCCCAGAGATCTTCTCAGAGTTAGGGTCCAATTCCCAGAGATCTTCCCTAGCTTTCTCTCTCTGAATATCAATTCTCCCTTGTCACTTCTCCCTCACCTCTTGCCAAATATTTTCATTCTTCAAGTTTTTACTTGCTTAAAAACTTCTCATACATATTTCTCCACAATTCAAAAATCTAAAATTGTTCCCTATAGACAACTGATTTTCTTTCTATTTGGTCTTCCACACACTGCATTCTCTGTCCCTGCCCTATCATCCTATCTATACCTCCTGTTACTTCATAATACAACTCTCCAGTCACAGTCCTCACTGGCTATACCACATCACTCCCACAGCTGACTCCAAGCTTTTTCTCACTGTTTTCTTTCAACCTTCTTCTACCCACTTCCTATATCCTTCTTCTTTAAGATTCAACATCAGCCTCACCTTCTTCAATAAGCCTGTCCTGTAACACTCATGATCTCTCCCTTGACTAACTTTTTGTATTTACTGCCTATATCACAAAATTGAGGCTTGAGTCATGCTATAGTTTAAATGTCTGTATAAAACAGTTTAGTATACTGGATGCAATGCTGTTTCCTATGCGTTCTAATCTATTCCTCCATATATGTACATTTTGGCTCCCCAATGAAACTCTAAGCAATATGGGATGGGGACAGGGAGGGGGACTTCTTTTATACCAAATAAGCAACTAATAAAGAACTAAGCACATAGCAGGTGCTTAATATATATATATATTTCACTGCCTGAGTGATATACTAAAAAATATAATTCAGGTATTCCCTAAATTTCAGTATTCCTGTCTGTCTGACTATGAGTTACCCTTTAAGATTTTTCATTCTACAGTAATAGGCTAAGTGACCAACAAGAGAAACAACATCAAAAGGCTAGAAATCAACTTCTTTGATTTCTTTTTTTTTCCTTTTATTGTTCAATTTATTGGGGTGACAGTGACTAATAAAAATTACATAGGTTCCAGATGTATAATTCTACAGTACATCATCTATGTGTTGTGTTATGTGTTCATCAGCCAGAGTCAGTTCTCTTTCCATCACCATGTATTTGAGACCCTGCCCCTTCTCTCCCACCCTCCTCCTCCCATACCCTCAGATAATGGTAACCACTAAATTATTGATTGTAGACACCACTAAATTATTGATTGTAGACACCAACTTCTTTATAGGCTTTTAAATTTTATTTTTCCAACTATCGAATTAATAAATGCTCAATGTAGCAAGTGTAAAAAGCTTCTAAGTATAAAGAACTGAAAAAAAAATGCATGTAACTCATTCAGAAGAAATTGTTTCTTTCGTTTTTTGTATGTCTGTTTTTGTTTTTACATTTTCATTGTTAGACTTATTGGGGTGACATTGGTTATCAAGAGTTACATAGGTTCCAGGTGTACAATTCTACAGTGCATAGTACTTTTTTAAAATTTTTATTAAAATACAGCTAACATACATTACATTAGTTTCAGTTGTACACCAGTTATTCAACATTTATATACCAGAGAAGTGATCACCATGGTAAGTCCTGCAACCATCTGGCAATGTACCACACTATCACAATATTACTGACTGTATTCCCTATGCTGTACATTCCATCCGCATGACTTACTTGTTTTATACCTGGAAATGTGGACTTCTTATTCCCCTTCACCCTCCGCCCCCCCCTTGTTTAGTTGTTTAATTACAGTTGACATCCAATATTATTTTATATGACTTTTAGGTGTACAGCACAGGAGTTAGACATTTAACCACATAATTTAAGAAGTGATCCCCCTGACTAGTCTTTTTTTAGACCTTTTTTCTTTATTCTTAAATCCTCTGAATCTGACAACTATGCCAATACTATGCAGAATCTGCTCTCACCAAGGCCACTAATGATTCTTCTTGCTCAATTCAACAGACACTTTTCAGTCCTTAACTTTCTTTACTTCTGAGCAGCACATCAGACTTATAATTTCATTCCTCTTGGCTTTGTTAACACCACCATCCCCCTTCAACACTGGACAAACTTTCTGAGTAGCAGTTAGTAGCTAGCTTGCTATCTCTGAATATCTCTTAAAGGTCTGGTTTTCTCAGTCCTACCCTATGCCATCCTCCTTTTCACTCTCACTGAGTCACTTTAACCATTTCCAGAGGTTAGACTACCCTCTACATACTGATGACTTCTACATCTGGATTTCTAGCTTAGATCCTTTGGTGAACCTGACGTTTATATTCAATTTCCCACTGGACATTTTTTACCTAGATGCCTCATAGGCAACTCAAATCCCTGTCCATAGCCAAAATGAAATTTATTCCTCCAAAGATTCTCTCTCAAGGATTCCCTTTTTCAATGAATAATATGCATTTATACAAGCCAGAAAGCTGAGATACAACAATTCCTTTCAGTATCTTCCAACTCTGTCTACACCTCTCCAACCCATCATGCTTCCCACCCTCATTTTACCAGTCTTCAATGCATTCAGGACTAATCTAAACCAACTCTCAAAGAGATCCCTGAAAAACATGTAACCAATTGGTTTCCTGTACTACAGTCCAGCCCTTTTCCAATCTATTCTTTGATATTGCTACCTGAGTAAGCCTTTTAAGAAGTATGTATCAAACAGGTAACCCCGTATAATACAGCACTTCTATAACACAGAGAATTCGGGGAAACCCTCACACAACACAACATCCTAAAACAGTTTCCTTCTAACACGGTTTGAGAATTAGAGAAATCCCCGAACAACATGGAACGTAGTAAGCGCTTTTAAGAGCAAATTTGGTGGAAATGACATCTGGAATATGCCAAGATAATTCAGAGGATGACAGCAAAGGTGAAAACAAAGAAGTTAAAACACTTTACTCTAAAAAGCATAAAGAAAGGCCTACACTTAGGTGGACAGTTGGAACTATATTTCTAAATAAAGATCTTTCCACGAAAGAAGCACAAAGTTTAAGAGACAACTTCACAAGTGCTAAGCACCATATAACAAAATTTATAAAGATCTCTCAGCTAAAAGCTAGCAATCTAAAATAACAGATGTTTTGCAGAACAGTACAGAATAGAAGTCAAGATTATGCCGAAGAAAGTTCAGAGGATGAAGATACCTTGTCAAAAAGAAAACTCCCTTGGTTAGTACTGATGATGAGGAAAACATTATTTAATACATAGTAATATGTTACACTTTTGGTGAAAATTGCTTTAATAAAGATAAAAATATAATAGTATTTTTTTGAATTTTTGGAACTTAATCCCCTTTTTTGTTCTAGTTGTTTTATATAACATGGATTCACCTAACACAGCATTTTGGGAGCCTAACAATCATGTTATACTGGGGTTACCTCTACTTTAAAACTTTTAAATGATCTGCCATTTTTCTTAAAGTTCAAACTCCTTTAGAGAAGTTCATAATCTGGCACCTTGTTTATCTGTCTGATCACATTTTCCCCTAGTTCTATATACTCTGGCCAGACTTTTCATTCCTAAAAAGCTCCAGTCTATTATTACCTTTTATAATTGTAATTTTAGAGCACATTATAATATCAGATAGGACAAATCTGCCATCATTCCATTTTTGTTTTTCCCAAATTAACTATTCTCAACTGTGTGTATTCTATACGTATTCTTAATCACACACACACACACACACACACACCCCGCTCTCAACTACATGTCCTTCCAGATTAATTTTAGAATCACTTTACTGTATTTCATCTACCATTTTCAAACTAAAAAAATCAAATGACACAGACTACAGAGAAATTTATTTCTTGAGACATAATTAGACTGTCTTTTAACCCAAGGTTAAGAGTCATTTTTAAAGTCCTAATTCAATTATTATTCCCTATGTTGCAATTACCTTCTCAGAGGCCCTTCCTAGTTTTTCTTTTTTCTTTTTATAAATTCTGTTCTTTCATCCTAAAATACGGAGATATCTATTGTCAACAGATAGGAAGGGAAGTGTTCATAGTTACCTCTTGCTGTCCCACTGTTAAGGACAACTGTACCCTTTTCAGATCTGCGAGTTCTGAGAGGTCTGAGAGATTTCAGTTCAGAGAGTTCTAACTTGAAGGCAAGTTAATCAATTCCATATGGTTGCAAGAAGCCACTTCTATTAGAAGACAGCTAGATAAAAATGGTAATCACTTTATGTACAACTGAGTCAGATGTACATCTGCAATTTTTTCTTCAAGTACAGAATTTAAGTCTGAACCACCCCTCATGCTCTTATTTTTCCTTTTTGTTATATATTTACAAACCCCAGGATTCAAATTCCTCTTCTAACGACCATATCACATATTGAAACTAGTAGGCTAAAAAAAGGCGCAGAGGAAAAATATGATGAAGGCTAAACAACCAGCCACAAAAGTCTGACTGACTTAGCTCACAACCTTTATGGTTTAGAGATAGTATTCATTTTTGTAAGTCCAGCATTTCCCAGGTCATAACATGTTTACTAAGGACAACTAGGTGAAAAAAAGAAATAACTTTTTATTTTAATAGTTGTATATTTAATTTTTAGAAATACTACTTTTTCTATATATACAGTACAAAAATTTCCATTTTGAATAAAGTGAGAGTTCAGAAGTAAGTAAAAATTGTTATGTTTTTCTAATGGGTCTTCTATTCTGTTCTGATTGAGAAGTAGAACACATTTAGCCTAAGAATATGTATCTCATTCTGTCTCCACTAATGATAAAAATAATTAAAAATGCCTCCAAGCAGTAGATGTATTTTCATGTTTATCATGGTGCTATTGCCAGGGTTGGTTCTTCATTGGTATTTTAAGATAAAGTTGAAGGGAGCATTTAGGTGAAATAGTAGTACCATGGTCTCCCTTCACTCCATCCAGATACTAAGTTTGCCCCTTCTCAAATTGTGACCAGGAAAGGCTAAATATCCTTTGATGGTAAATAATAGGTACTTAGTATTTGAAACAACTTGACCACTGCTACAAGTAGTATAGTGACACTATTAAAAGCGCAGGCTCTAAAGGCATGACTGCCTGTGTTTGAATTCCAGCCTAATGATTTACTAAATGACACAGGAAAAATCAATCTCTCTGTTTTTTCATCTATCAAATGGGAATTCTGTAAAATTAGGTTAGTAATGGAATCTATTCCACTGGATTTGTGAGTATTAAATGAGTTAATGCACATAAAGTGCTTAAAACAGGACCTCTTCAATAACAACCATTAACAGCTACTAAGTACTTTACATGTGTGTACCCAGTATCATGAAAAATGCTTTATACATATCATCACACAATACATATTTCACACATTGAAGAGAAAGTTTTCCTATGTCCAAAATATAAATGAAACTGATTTTAGAGAACCACATAGAAACACAAGAAATGACCCACCTATATTCTGTTAGTAAAACTTACTTTTGCTTTAAAACTGCTCGTAGAGCATCTTTCTGTCCCACGGCATACTGGGAAATAAAGATGTCATTTGCTGCAAAATCAAGACACACAAATATACTTCAGATTCCTGAAAATTTGTTAAATTTTAATAAGCTACTAAAAATAACTCTTTTTAAACTAGAAGAATATTAAGAATTCAGCAATAGGATTTCTCAATTTAAAAAAGACTATGAAAAAAGAGAAAAAAAAAACCAAGAAACAAGTTAAGTGACTAAATAACAGACATAACTCAAGACCCAGGGGAAAAAAAACGTATCAAAAAAAACATGGGGCCAAATTGGAAACATTTGCTTAAACTCTAAACAGAAAACTTCTTAGAATTAAATAAAACCGACTTCTTAAAAAAGTGTCACTAAATAAAATTTTCAAAACACATTTTTAATCTATTATGTTATCCAAAACTTGAATTTAGAATTTATAAACAGATTTCTAGTAACAAACCTATACTATAGGTTGACAGTAATAGAATTACCTTTACCATTGCAAACCTTTCTCTGAATTTTAGAGGCTCTATCAATAGCTTAATTTAAAAGGAAAAACTAATTAAAAATAAAAATAAGAAAATACATTAAGGCTGTTTAATGAATGTCTAAAAATCAATGAATATCTAAAAATCTGAAATGCTATCCTTATGAAGCAAATTCCAACGCTTTACAACATGGATGAACCATGCAGACATGCTAAATGAAGTAAGTCAATCACAAAAGGTCAAACATTATATAATTCCGTTTACATGAGTTATAGTGAAACTTCATAGAGACCAAAATTAGTAGACAAGGGCTAGAAGGAGGGCGGAATGGACAGTCGGTGTTTATGAGTAGTACACAGGTTCAGTTAATGAAGATGAATAGAGATGGATGGTGGTGATGGCTGCACAACAATGTGAATGTACTTAATGCCACAGGACTGCACACTTGAACATAGTAAAAATGATAAATTTTATATCATGTGTATTATACCACAATTAGAAAAAAGTCCAATTTATTCTTTTACCTTTTTGTCTGTTGGTCTCTTCTGTTTTATCCAACAGCAACCCTTGCATTGCAGAATCTTTGGAAAAATTCTTCAGGATGTGAAAGGAAGAAATGAAAGGCTCAATAAACTTTATGACTTCTTACTTATCAAGTAACAATTCACTAGCTTTATGACTACTGTGTTCTGAGAGGGCAGGACTGTATGCTTTGTATATTTAATTCCCAGCACCACCACAATGCTTAGGTACCTTTAGTTACTCAAGGATTTGTTGAATGAGTGAGTAGTGAGCTGTCAGACAAGTGAATGAGTTTTAACAAGCAAGAAACTGTGGCCCTGAAGTTCAGACTCAAATCTCAATTTGCCACTTACAGCCAAGCAAGATATGTGACATCTCAGTTGCTACAGGTAAATGTGAAAATCTAATTCACAGTGAGTTCAAAGATGTACACAATGATGGCCAACACATGGCACAACATCACAAATTAACACAGTGTTCTTTGTCACTGAGCTCCCAATGGGATCGCAGAAGGCTCCTCTATACAGGTGATACCTACTGACAAACGGCTTTCTGTTCAGACCTGTAACCCTAGATTTCATCTTAAGATTCTATTCAGTGCTAAGACACCATGACTTTTTAAGTACTGGGTTTATCAACACTGTTATTCACCTGCCTTAGACATACCTTTTTTTCCTGCTACATCAGGAAAGGGAAAAGAGAAAATCATAGAAGGAAAGTGATACAGGCTATTGGCTGATAGCAAGTGTTAACTTTCTAAAATCAGCCAGCGAGACTAACAGTACAGTAGAATACTGAAAAATTCATCTTGAAAATAAAGAGGAGTTCTCTGATGGTGTAGTGGCTTAAGGCTTCGGCATTGGCGCTGTCAGCACTATGGCCTGGGTTCGATTCCTAGTCTGGGAGCTACCCACATACCAAAAAAAAAAAACAAAAAAAGAAAATATAAAGAACTCCTACAAATCGGTAAGAAAAAGCACATATATGTAATTCACAAAAGAATAAATATAGATGGCCGTATACATGAAAAAGAAATTCTACTTCACTAATAATAAAAGAAATACAAAATAAAACAATGAGATGCCATTTTTACATGTCAAATGGCAAAGATCTGTTTCATTTTAATGGTCTATATTGATAAAAATAAGGGGCAATAATTCCACTCATGACCTTGTTGGAGAGCATATATATTTTTTACAATTAACACATAGCTCTTTAGTATACACCAGGTACTATTAAGCACTTCACATATAATAAAAATGAAGCAAAAAGAGGTTAACTTGCCTAAGGTCAAACAGTAAAGAATCAAACCCAGTGGAGAGAATATACAGAGGGTTGCAAAAATATGTATACACACTTTAAGAAAGGAAAAAACTATATTAAAATTGTAATACTCAACATATACCGATAACTAAAGATAAATACAAGCTACATTTGACTTCTGCAATTATAACAGGTACTCAAAGAAGTTACCACCATTATTTATGTAGTACATAGATAATCGCTTAAAATGTGTATACTTTTTTTTGGCACCTCCAGTATATTGGTACAGTCCTTCTGGAGGCAATTTACAAACATTTCAAAGAGTGTATATATGCTTTGATCTAATAATTTTACATCTAGAAAGTAATTCTAAAGAAATGACCCAGAATATTCATCAAAATGTTTATCACCTGGTTGTTCATATTATCAAAAATTGGAGAAAAAAACTTAATGTCAAATGACAGAAATATGAATAAACAAACTATGGTACACACATACACTAAAATTCTATAAACCCATTAAAAGTTTTTCGAAAAAAAGTAACATGGAAAAATATCCTTAATACTAGTTATGAAACAATATATATTATTTCATAACATATACACATAGAAAAAAGTTAAAAATGTTAACATTTGTTGATTTTAGGTTGTGTGGAATTTCTTTTTTCTTTTTGTATTTTCTACAATACATCTTCTTTTTAGTTTTTATTTTCTTTCTACACATGTGTAAGGATTAGTTCCAGAAAAGAAAAGGGTCATCTTACCTTTTGTTAGTAGGAAGAAATAGGTATGAATAGAAACAGATACAAATGCGAATATATCAGGCACAAACACCTTTAGTTTTCTCCTTAAAAATAGTTAATCCACACTATAACTTTAGAATTCATTTATGAAACAAAAACATGATGTACAGATCGCAGTTTGTATTCATGGTAAAATGATAATCAACTAAGTTTGCTTCCCAGGCATATTTTACATTATACCAATCTACACAAAACAAGCTGAGCCCATATTAAATTTAATGGAATCCTGCCTGATCATTTTCATGACAAATGTCACCGATTTATCCTCAATTATACATTAATAGTGTATCCACATATTTAGGAAATTATTTAGAAAATGAATTAAAATAGCATTAATCATTAAATAAGGCCTGCAAAAAGAAAAAAAAAAAGACACAAACAAAAGAAACACCAACCCAAAGGTTAGGCATTTACACATGGACCAAGTGTGGCACATAATTATATATTTCTTCTGTGAGTTTTTGACAAAGTTGACAATAGTTTCAATTTAATTCTTAGTTTACCAGCTTCCATTTTCAAAATATACATTGTGAAATTCTCTTCTTTATAGACGTCAAATTGACAATATGTAAACATGATTAGTGGTCAAAGTCTAATTAGACTGCATAACCAAAACACTGCATTTATCAACAAATAATTTCAGCATTATAAATAAAAAGTTAAAATAAGAATTTCACCTTTTTGTTTCTTAAAGCCCCTTCAAAAAACCCTCAACAAAAGACCTCACAATAATTTGTATGATGTATAATGACATCTCACTTATTTTTTTAAGTATGTTGTTACTGTCCCTTTACCTTTACATAATTATCTGGTTTACAATACCTTTCCTTAGATAACAGCAGAGTTTTCTTTTTCAGTTACAGTCCTTCTCTCTGCAGTTATTATCTTAACTAATGGATATTTTTTATTCTATGAAAGGCTTTTTCCTTAATGTCTCAAACAGTATTCGAATCATAATTGTATGACAAACATTTCTCTTGGTAAGTGAAATTTAAATAAAAACAAGACCTGCTGCTAATCAAACATAATTGAAGAACACAATATTTGACAATATTGAAATTTTTAACATGATCATAATTAAGAATCCTTTTGCTTACACTTTCTGACACAGTGTGATTTTCTAATGGATGCTGGTGATAATTTCTAGCAGAAATTAAGTCTGATGAACCTATTAAAACAAAAAATAAAAGAAAGAAATCAACTTTAATGATTTTCAAATCAGAACCTTATATTTAGAAACTGTACAGGCATGATTCAAGAACTACAAACTCTATATATATAAAGACCTAAATTGGAAGCAACTTTTCATGCAAAAAACTTAAGAAAACGAAAGGTCTTACAACTGGTATTTTGGGAAATATGGGTCAGTACTCACAACCAAGATAAGAATAAAATATTTTAAAATATGTCATTATATTATTAGATTTGTAAAAACTAGGGTAGAATCATTTGTCACAAATAAAATATGTACATGACACAAAAGCCTGATTTAACAGCAGGCCTATGCTGTACCCAAAAGCAGCAGCATTATAAAAGTATTTTTTGGTTTTGCACATAAATTCATTAATTTGATCCTTAAAATTACCAGTGAATTAAATAAAATACATATTATCTTCATTTTCACTGAGCTCCAGACAGGCTAAGTGAACTGGAACGTGGAAGCCATCAAATGACAGAAGTTGTGCTTTTCTACCATGCCAAATTGGGTAGCACAACCCAAACAGAAGGTAGAGTACTTGGTAAAAAGCGCCAGTAATGAAAACTAAGCTCATCATACAAGTAAAGTGCGTCCATCACAGATGGGAAAAAGAACAGTGTACAAAAACCACATAAAGAAAAAACACAATAGGAAATATTAGTTTCATCCATTCCTTCTATTCGGTATTATTCGATGTAGACTGGGGAAATGGTCAGTTTTCAAACACCTGTACAAACTAGACATTATCTCACGGTTGTGAACTTAAACATTAAAAATCTAAATTTTGAAACACACACACAAAAACGAAATGAAAATAAAGAAGATTTACAATAATGAAAAATGACTGAAAGACTTTGGAATCACATACCATGTGACGTTCCATTCAAGCTAGTCCCCGTTCTAACAGGAAGATGTTTGTTTGCAGATAACATTGGAGGAACACAGGACAACTCATCATCTTTCAGCAAAGCCAAATTACCTCCCTGATTTGGAGAAACTAACTCACGAAGCTTCTTCGCTGGTATTTTAACCGTTTTTTTCTTTTCCGGGATAAACTCAGAGCCTTTCATATTATTGATAACAAAACTAGTCCCACAGTTCTGAACAGAACTTTCTTCTGGGTCCATAAAACTTCAGAACAAAATTTTCACCACTTTGAGGACTGGGGAGGGGGGTGGGGTGAGAAGTGAGAGGGGAATATGATAAAGAAAATGTGAATTTCAAGTAGTTTTGAATTATGCAGTCATCACCTTTTAAATAAAACATTGTCTAAACACTATCCACATAACTAGAAATTTTATTAATAATTCTGGGTTTTAATCCAGCATAAAGACTAGAGCACGATTTTTACCCATTTTCCCCACTCAGTCTATTAATGCACCATACCAGTGAATCTGAAAATGGGGATGACAGGACAACGGCCGCAGGAGCACTAGTAACCATAACAGTACATCCCCCCAACCAGAGAGCTCGCAATGACCCAAAGAGAAATGGAGGCGGAGTTAAGATTTGTTGATAAGAGGGTTAAGCAGGTAAAACCAACATGCTATTTATTAAAAATCACCCACATAAGAAGCTTAATTGCTTTTTTAGCCAAAGAGTCTTACACAACCCTCCAGATGCAACCATCGGACACCGAAATTCACCCCTCCGCCTCTCCAGAACGTCCGGCATCCACCCAGCCACAGGTCTGACTACAGCTTCAGGTGCCCGCGGTTCAACACCCACTTCTCTTTAAGCCCGCCCTTGATACACAACACGCATGCGCGCCAAGAAAGCTAAATGTTCTCTCAGTGCTCCTTCAGCCCTTTCCGGGTGGAAACAAACTCCCAACATAAAAGGCATAAAACAAGTGTGAAATTTTTTAAGGCAGTACATCGCCCGACAAAACTTAAATATTGAATAAAACCCGAAAGGCTCAACGAAAACCTGCAGAACTCCAAACCTAACTGGTAAGACCAGTCACATATATTAGGGACTATTTTACGGTGTAGCTCCTAGAAACCGTTAGGGACGCGAATTAAGTAAATTAATCTTACAAAACGTTTCGGCAGATTCGGGTTATTATTGGCAAGGAAGTCAGGTATAGAAAACATTGTCTAAAGAGACAATCACAAAAATTAATTCTCAAGTGATTTTAGATTTATATGATAATATCAACGTTTTCCTCTAGAGTTCCCCGTATTATTACGAATCGACGTCCAAGGGCCTAAGGGCTATTTGACACCGCGGCTCCCACGTGTTCGCTTCCATCCAGCGGCTGCGGCACTCTCCGTGACCCAGACCCTCCGCTCCCGGTCTCGCCTGGCAGCACAGCCCCTCCAGCCTCAAACTGTTGTCGGAAGCGAGAGCCTGAGCTTAAGTATGATCTCTTTTCTCTGCCCTCAGAATCCCGGGTTCCCGGGCGGGGGGGCAGCAGACTACGCTCTGGAAAGGTGGTAGGGTCTCTGAATGAGGCCGCCGCATATACGTGGGGCTGTGGGGGGCTGCCGAGCCAGGCAGTGCGTCATCCATCCCCAGAATGGTTTTCAGACCTGGCCATCGTGTCATTGGGACAAGGGTCGAAATTTGAGGCACACCCAAACTTAATTTTAGAAGTTGGGGTCTTGTTCTGGGACAGAGTTAGACTGTCAGACATCCACGCCTTGACCTTTTAGCTAACATATTGGAGACGCTTCTTTAACTGAAAAATCCTCTCCAGGCACAGTACCAGGGCCAGTACCCCTCACCTAATCTGCTCATTTTCGAGTACGCACTACTTAGACGTTTTCCTTTACGCATTACTCGAGGCTTTAAAAAAGATTAATAAAAGCAAAAAATGTAAAAGCTAAATAACATTTTATTTTTACATCTCAGCTGTCTGCTTTCATAGAAGAAATACTAGAATGAAAAGGGACTTTAAGGTCTCAACTTTGGACAACCTTTTAATTATTCTTTGCAAATTATTTATTGCAGTTACATTTCCCTCTTCATTACTGGGCTGTTAGGTACCTGCTCGTTCACAATTTGTTTTATAACATAAATGAATTAAAAGATAGAATGACAATGCAGAGCTGTAAGAGACTTTGGAGATGATTCAACTGCCTTGTTTGCTAGGTGTAACTTAGATATGAAGAAAAAACTAAACTTTCCCCTCTAGAATCTAAGGTGTGAGCATAGGCAATCATTACAACTTGAATAAATCATTTGATTTAGGTCTCACAGCCCTTTAATATATATCAGAGCTAGGGTTGAAACCCAAGCAGTCTTGCTCCCATCTAAGTCCAGTGCGTTTAGGATCATCCTTCAGGCCTTAAAGCCAGCCTTTAAACCCAAAAGCAGAATGCAGTAATCTTTCAAAAGTATATTTTGCTTGGGTCAATAATGAGTTGCCAATTAATCAGGCATAACTTCCTAAATCTGCAGCAAATAATCTAAAGTAAAAGGACATGTGGGAGAGAGTCCTGTTAAATTATTATCAACCAAACAATTTAGTTCAAATCAATTTAAACTTTTGACCTATTAAATAAGACTCCAATAGCCCTGGAACAAATCATGGCTCACAAGATTGCTTTCTTTTCTTTATTGTTATTGCTTTACTGTTAACATTTTTATTTATTTGCTATCTCTTGCCTTCTCTCTATATATACATATATAAATAACACTTCTTTGCTGAAGCATTTGCAAGCGTCAGTCATCATGACCTTTAACTCTAATTTCTTCAGCACGTATCTCCTTAAGAACAATCTATTACAAAGCCAGAATAAGATTATCACTCCAAAAGTGATAACATATTCAGATTTCTCCAATTACATAAAAAATGTGTTATTTTTAACTCAAAAATATTTTTTGATTCAGATTCCAAATTCACATATCGTGTTTAGTAGTCATGAACAACCCACTACCTTTTTCCTTTGTGTCTTTTTATTTTTTAAGACAATGTAGTCTTAAAAATTGTCCCATATTGAGTTCCCTGGTGGTGCAGTGGCCAGGCCAGGCCTTGGCACTATCAACGCTGCAGCCTGGGTTCGAGTCGCACCCAGGGAACTACCCACATTAAAAAAAAAAAAAAAATTGTCCCATATTGTGGATTTTCCTAATTATTCCCTCATGATCAGAGTGAGATCAAACCTTTTTGGCAAGAATACCACAAAGGTGATGCTGTGTCTATTGTGTTTTTGATGCTATGTATGATCACTTGATTAAGGGGTGACTGCCAGATCTTTCCAATATAAAAGGACAGTGTTCCTTTCATAGTAAGTAACCTGTGAAGACTATGCACATATTGTTCCCCAACAACCTATCACTCAGTGGTTTTATGATCCATTCATGATCCTTGCCTGAATCACAAGATTATCAGTCATACAAGTTACCAGGTTAGGACATCAGTAGAATCATTTGCTGTAAACTAAATTTGAACAGAATTAGAAACTTGGCTCTAGGCCTGGTATAAATCTGCACATGTTTCTAAAAATGAAATGGAGGACAACTCCCATATCACAGCCTGGTTAGTCTTAAGTTTTTTAATATTCAAAAATTTCTAGGAATTTCTTGTCCTGTGATTTCACCTGAACATACTTACTACCTGGAAAGATAAGGATGTTTTTAATATATATAATAACACATATGCTAAAGATTTGATTGAGGAAATAGATTGAAACTAATTTCGCTTATTGGAAAGGAAGAGGCTTTTTTTTCCCCTTATTGAGGTATAAGTGACATACAACATTGTTAGTTTTAGATGTATTATATTTTGAAATGATTACCACAGTAAATCTAAGGAAGAAGCTATTTTAAAAATGACTTAGCCAAAAGAAGTTTAGATTTCATTAAATAGACTATTAGAGCTTGGAGGAGCCTCCAAAGTCATTTTAAATCCCCTCATTTTTCAGGTAAGAAATCAGGCCTCACTGGAGACATTTAAGGAAAGGTTGGACCACTACTTTTCCGGAACAGAAAGGAAACTCATGCATCAGAAAAGGTTTGAGCTTGATGATTAATAAGATCTCCCTTTACTCTTAAGTTCTCTGGTTTTACAATATATTTTATTTGACACAAAAATAACTTGGCACTGCTGTAATCATTCCCATGACCTAAGCCCAGGGATTCTAGAACTCTTATTCTTAATGTCCATCTCCACGTTTCACGAATATAATCAGAAGGTAACCTCTGACTGGATATTTGGCTCTACAATAACAAACATTTGCTGTAATATCTGGAAACTAAGACCAAATAAATAAAAGGGCGACCAACACTGGTGCTACCTGTTCTCACCAGCAGGTGGTTTGCTTGGCTGCTGGAGTTTGTTAGCATAATTTATGATCAAATAACTGCAAAATACAATGCTGAGAGACTTAGAAGACACCAAACTAAGAAGTAAATTTGCAAATCATTTATTCAATCAATCTTCCAGTATTTCTAGAAGAGTTGCCTACAATTATGTATCTCATAATCTTGATAGAGGCATACCTCAAAAATATTGCATGTTCATTTCCAGACTACCACAATAAAGTGAGTTCTAATCTCTGCTGGTGGAGGATCTTGCCTATAATTTGAAAATAAAAATAAAAATTAAAATTAAAAAACTGAAGCACAATAAAACAAAGTACAATAAAATAAAGTATGTCTGTATTGATAACTATGGAGAAGAGCTTTAGAGATTCAGGCAGACTTAAGAAAATTGCTGTTAGCTCTTGAGGTATAGGTCTGGGGAGATATTTGGAAAATAAAATTTAAAATTGAATGATTCTAGAGAAAAGGTAACCATAATGCTAACATAGTGGTCTTTGGGTGGTACAACTATTTCTCTTATTTTCCAAATTCTTAAAAAATAGATTATATTACTTTTGTAATATGATAAACTGTATTTCATTTTAAGGAGATGTACGAGAACTGTCCAGAAAAACATCCAGCCATAAATGCCTCTATTTTTCATATTACATGGCTGGATACTTTCTGGACAGCTCTGGTATACTGTTAAGACTGTATTTAAAAGACAATACCAGGAAAATAATTTTAAATAAAGAAATTCATACCAACACCATTGGGGCATTCCTCATCTACATCTTCTCAAATAACAACTATCATTTGTCACTATGAGTTGTATACTCAGGGGCAAGTGAGATATATTTAGCACAATGTTACCAGTCTCTGAAACTTATGGAAGGAACATTTAAAGATTTCACACTTTCAGGAGTTCCCTGGTGGTGTAGTGGCTTAAGGTTTCGGCGCTGGCACTGTCAACGCTGTGGCCTGGGTTCAACCCAGCCAGGGAACTACCCACATACCAAAAAAATAAAAAAATAAAGATTTCACACTTTCTGTCTCCAACCTCTGGATGAAGTTCTTATATATTAATTGTAACCTGAAGAGATAAAAGGATAGAAATTGGAAAAAGAACCAAATGTTGGCTTTATAATGAGAGAACATGTAAATTTCTAAGGTATTGTAAGTAAGGAAATGAGATCTGTTTTCTTTTTTGGTGTGAACTATATAAAGTCCAGTTTGCTAGGTGTCCTCTTGAAAGTACAGCGAGTATATTGTAGAGTTCAGCAGTTCATCTTAGAGATGCCCTAGAGGCCTGTTGGAAAACCAAGTTTCTTAATGCATGTTTTATTGTCCTTGTTTTCTTTTTTTAAGTTCCCACAAAACAGTGGGTTTCAGTTAGCACCTATTTCCACAAAAGTTATCCTACCAGTTCTTGGATCATTTCGGGCTGTTTTCTGAACGGGAAGCCAAAAGAACTCTGGTTCTGAACATTAGCTAACATTTACCACCCTGCATCTTGTTCTTTAACAGGGATTAGAAAGCTAGACAACCTCATTTTCTTTTTTTATTAAGTTTTTTATTTTGAGATTATTGTAGATTCACAGGCAGCTGTAAGAAAAAATAGAGATTCCTTGTACCATTTATATAGTTTTCAAATGGTCCCATATTGTGTTATAATGCTACAATGGTATCATCTTAAAAAAATCTCCAGTACCATATCATAGCCAGTATATTGATATTGATACAGTCAAGATATAGAACATTTCCATTACAAAAGTCTCTTGTGTTGCCTTTTTATAGTAACATCCATTTCCCTCCTACCACTACCCTTCTTTAACCTCTGGCAACCACTAATATGTTCTCTATTTCTATTATTTTGTTAATTCAGAAATATAATATAAATGGAATCACACACTATATGATCTTTTGTGATTGGCTTTTTTCACTCAGCGTAATTCTTCAGAGATTCATCCAGGCTATTGTGTGTGTCAGTACCTCATTCCTTTTTATTGCTGAGTAGTAGTACATGGATAGTGTACCAGTTTAACCATTCACCCATTTAAGAACATCTGGGTTGTTTCCAGTTTTTGACTGTTATGAACAAAGTTTCTGTAAGCATTCATGTGCAGGTTTTTATGTGAACATAAGTTTTCATTTCTCTGATAAATGCCCAGGAATGCAATTGTTGAGTCACATGTTGTATGTTCAATTTTGTAAGACACTGCTTTACCAGAGGGACTGTACAATTTTACATTACCACCAGGGATATCAAAATGACCCAATTTTTCTACATCTTCACCAGCACTTGGTGTTGTCACTATACATTTTTAAAATTTAGCCATTCTGATTAAGTGTGTAATGCTCTATCATGGTGGTTTTGTTTCCCCAGGATAATAATGTAGTAGAGCATCTTTTTATGTGCCTATTTGCCATCTGTATTTTCTCTTAGGTGCAGTATCTCCTAATGTCATTTGCCCCTTTTCTAACTGGATTGTTTGTGCTTTTATTGTTAAGTTTGAGATTTCTTTATGTTTTCTTGGTCATATATGTAGTCTGCTTTTGATATCAGGTCTAAGAACTCTTTGTCCTAAAACCCAAAGACTTTCTCCCATTTTTCTAAAAGTTTTAATCATATCATGTTTTGCATTTAAGTCCCTGATCCATTTTAGATTTTTTTAATATAAACTGAAAGACTTGAGTTTGAGGTTAAATTTTTTGCCTATGGATGTACAATTGTTCCAGCACCATTTGTTAAAAAGACTATTCTTCCCTCACTTGCTTTTTGCACCTTTACCAAAAATCAGTTGGGCATATTTATGTGATTCTATTTCTGGGTTCTCTATTTTGTTCTATTGATCTGTGTGTCTTCACCTCCACGAATACCACACAGTATTGATTACTGTAGCTACATATTAAGTCTTGAAATCAGGTAAGACTAATTCCTCCCACTTTATTTTATTTTCAAATATATTTTAGCTATTCTAGTCTCTTTTGCTTTCCATAGAAATTTTAAAATAATCTTGTCTGTATTTTCAAGTAATCTTACTGGAATCTTGATAGGAATTACATTAAGCCTATATGTCAGCTTTGGGGAAACTGTCAATCCTTACTGCATTCAATCTTCCAATCCATGAACATGATATATGTCTCTCTATTTATTTAGGTCTTTCATTTCTTTCATCAGCATTTTGTAGTTTTTAGCGTTAAGTCCTGTACATGCTTTGTCAGATTGACCCCTAAAACTTTGTTGAGTGATTGTAAATAGTCTATTTTTAACTTGTGTCCCTGTGTTTATTGTATATATATAGAAATACAATTAATATTTTTAAGTTTATCTTGTATCTTGTGACCTTTTCTGAACTCACTGGTTCTAGGAATTTCTTTACAGATTCTTTGGGATCATCTATGTTCAGAATCATGTCATCTGCAAATAGAAACAGTTTTATTTTCTTTCTTTATACACATATAATCTGTATGTCTTCTACTTCCGTTTGCCTTACTGCACTGGGTAGAACTTCCAGCAGTATGCTTGGTAAGAGTACTAACAGCAGACAAATCTTGCCTTCCTTACAATCACAGGGGAAAGTAGTCTTTCACCATTAACTGCATGCAGTATCGCGTTTTTTGTAGAGGCTAATTATCAAGTTGAAGATGTTCCCCTCTTTTCCCAATTTTCAGAGAGTTTTTATCATGAATGGGTATTGAATTTGTCAAATGCTTTATCTGCATCAACTGATATGGTCATGATTTTTTTTTTTTAGTCTGTTAATAAACTGGATTATACTGATTCATGTTCAGATATCAAACCAGCCTTGCATGTCTAGAATAAACCCCACTTAGTCAAGATGTATTATTATTTTCATATGTCGTTGTATTATGTTAGCTATTATTTTGTTAAGAAATTACATGTCTATTTTTTGAAGGATATTTTTCTGCAGTTTTCTTTTATGAACTATCTTTGTCTGGTTTTGATATCAGGATAAAACTAAATTCACAAATAAGTGGTTAGATTTATGTATACAGAGCTGTTTGTAGTCCTTTTATCCTTCAGATGTCTGAAGGGTCTATACTGGTATACCCTGTTTCATTCCTGATAATGTTTTTCTTGTGACTTTTTTGTTTGTTAGTCTTGGTAGAGGTCTATTAAAATCTCTTCAGAAAACCAGCTGAACCAACTCTATTGATTTGTCTGTTGCTTTCATGTTTTCATTTTTATTGATTTCTGCTCTTTATTATTTCCTTCTGCATGCTTTGTATTTATTTTGCTCTTTTTCTAGGTACTTAAGGTAGAAGCTTAGATTGTTGATCCAAGAGGTTTCTTCTTTTCTAATGCATTAATTTAGTGCTATAAATTTTTCTCTGACACTGATTTAGCTTTGTTAACAAAAATTTTGATATGTTGTATTTTCAGTTTCATTCATTTCAGTGAATTTTTTCCCTTTGAGACTTCCTCTTTGACCTTTGGATTATTTAGAAATGTATTGGTTTTTTGTGTTTTTTTTTTTTCAAATGCTTGGAGATTTTCCTATTCTCTTTCTGTTACTCATTTCTAGTTTGAGTCTACTGTGGTCAGAGAACACACTCAGTATGCTATATATATCCAGTTTATCTTTTTTGCATTGGTCATCAGGAAATTCAAAGCTAAATATAATGCATAGAAATTCTATTAATCTAGGTTAGTATTTGCTTATTCTTCTGTTTACATGCTGTTTAATTTCTATTTTAAACAGCTTTCTTTTGTACAAATCTTTTATATGAGAGGTTCATCCATTTTAGAACTAGCCAGGACAGAATAAGTAAATAATATGATACACTCTTATATATGGATTAACTGAGTGTGAGCCCTCCATTTTGGATATGTGAAAATCCCAGCAATTCAGAAAGGCTTTTTGACTTCCTTATCTTCACTTCCCTGTTGCCCCCAAATTAGATCACAAGGGTCATATGTTTAGCTGTGTGATTATCCTTTTTGAATTGCAGGCTCCTATTACTTCCTTATAGAGTCTTTTAGAACTCTGAATATCTTTCATGAGGGTTTATAAGTGGAATGTGCTTGTTAATTAACAGAACTTTGCATTTGCATAGGGATGGTAAAAGGACCATTAGTAGCACAGGTACATTAGCAGCCAGTGGAATAGTTAACTTAAGTACTTAAAGGAAGAGAGCAGAAATCTCTTTGTTTTCCTTAAAACCCTGCTAGGAATGGGGCTTTAACAGGTGGCTTGTTTTAAGGTAGCAGAGCAAATTGTTTTAAAATTGGATATTTAGATAGACGGGGTCTTTGGGTCCCATAGCTAACATTAAAATTTTAATTATAAACGTTATAGTTCTTTGTTGTCATTAATGACAGGAGATTGGGAGAATGACATACACGGTTAGAAATTTATAAAATGTGAACAATTTCAGGTAGACTTGTTTCAGGTTCTATTTTATTTACTTTTCCAGTTTTGATTACCCAACTCTTCAACTAGCCTACTAAAAACATTTGTTTACAGATTGACAAACATTTTTTTTTTAATTTTTAAATCAGGTGACTAATAAACATATCAAAAGAATATGGCTGCACAGATGCCAGAATCTGATCAAATAAAACAGGTAAGGTATTATAATCAAAGTAAAAACATTTTGCAGAAACATTAAGGCACTACTGAATGCAACCATCTCAATCAGTGATCTCACAAAATAACTTTATATTTTATTTCCAAAAATGGATATTAAATTATAAAAAGCATATTCATTTTTGAAATAATTTGACAGATAATCCAGGAAAATAAATATTTAATGAGAAAATTTCATTATATTCTTTAGATCATATTATACCTATTTAAGTTAGCAAAAGAACCTTTGCTTTCAAGTATTACAGGGTATTTTTCCTAAATAAAAAACATCAGTTATTAAAGTTTCAAACCATTTTTGTTTTAAAAACCAAATATGAAAGAACTTTCTGATTTGTTTGTAGTTTAAGGAATTTCTTGGAACCTACAATAAACTTACAGAAACCTGCTTTTTGGACTGTGTTAAAGACTTCACAACAAGAGAAGTAAAACCCGAAGAGGTATGAAAAGTGTTCCCCACTAAAAATTCCCTAATCTTGTCATAAACAATATAAACGGGATCCCCTACGCATTTTGCTTGCTCCTAGTTATTACAGGAATTTGTTCCATTGTTGGAGGAACTGAAGCAGCCAAGAACCCATAACATTGAGTTTAACAATTTCAGATTTAATATGACAGTCATATTGAACCAAGCAGACTTTTTTAGAGAAGCTCCCTGAGGCTTTTTGAGTTATTGTTCCATAGCAAAGATTCTTACTATAATAATTAGCTTTCAGTCAAGATCACCTGGCTCAAGAAACTTGACATGGCTTTTGTATCTGACCCTGAGAACTCTGATTAATTTTGGAAAAAGCAGAGCTTGAATTTGTAGCTCCTTTTGTATAGGTGTACTCTGAAAACCCAGTCCTTCTAGATATCATAACTTTTAATATCTTCATCAAAATGTTTATATATTGGCTCAAAGTGACATAACTTCTTCCAGTGGAAGATACTGATAAACATTAATGCCAAGAGTTTAACATATATCCAGCAATGAATAAGTACTTGTTAAATAAATGACAACGTTTGATAGCTGCTAAGTGAAATAGTCTTGGTAAAAGGTTGAGAATTAAGATAATGGAGTTTCTCATTAAAAATGAAGAAACTTACTACTGGGCCTACATTTAACAGTCAGAAAGAGGATGGGAATGTGGGCTATCGGTTAATACTAAACATGCCCACAGAAAATCTAGTCCCATTGACAGGGGCTTACTCACCATTGTTCTTCGTGCCTGCAGACTTGTAGGCACTCAGTATGTACTAATTCTTGTATTAACATTTGAAAGCTAGGTCACTTGTTACTCATTTAATTCTCAGATATATTCAAAGAAAAGAAAAGCACTGATTTTTTTTTTGTTTTTAGAATACATGTACTTTTTAAAATTAAGACTTTTTTGTGTTGCTTCTTCGATCTTCTCTTTTTTTTATTTCTAGACTACCTGTTCAGAACACTGCTTACAGAAATACTTAAAAATGACACAAAGAATATCCATGAGATTTCAGGAATATCATATTCAGCAGAATGAAGCCCTGGCAGCCAAAGCAGGACTCCTTGGCCAACCACGATAGAAAAGTCCCATGGATGGACTTTCCATGAAAGATTGCCAACAACTACTGTACTGAAAATGAGGATTCACGTGATAGAATCCCCTGAAAGCAGTAGCCACCATGTTAAACCATCTGTCATGACTGTTTGGCAAATGGAAACTACTGGAGAAACAAAATTGCTGTTTACCAGGAATAATCAAAATAGAAGGTCTTATTGTTCATTGAAAATAGTAAGATGGCAACATCTGTTGAGGCCTTAAGATTCAGCAGCTTAGTCACTTAATTAGAAAAATAAACCATTGTTTCTTCAATTGTGACTGTTAATTTTAAAGCAAAATATATGTTCAATCATGTATGAGATAGAAAATTTTTTTTTTATTACTGGAAGTAAAATAAATGGAAGTATCACTGAACAGTTGTTTATACTATATAGTACCATAGTATTCTGACTGTACTATGGATACGCTGAAATTTTTTTCAATCAGTATCATCTTCCAAGTATTCCTCTTCTTTCATGTGTGCCTCAAATTGCTGGTAAATACATAAAATAGTTACTTGCTAAACATGTCAATGCACGATTCTTTTCTTGCCTCCCTTCTTGTATCAGGGTGGGCATTACACATTCTTATTCTAGCTACATTCTTATATATCTTCAGTAAACAACCCATCTGAGACTAGCTTGGGAATGTTTAAGAGTTGACTCTAATGCTCCAGTGGAGTCTGTATGGTTTTGTGTTTTGTTCAAAAGCTGAGAGTCTGAGTCAGATCAACAATACATCCTGTAATTCTCAGCTGTGATATGTGATCAGTGTAATAAAAAGTAAAGCAAAGTTAAAGTAGTGTCTTATGGCTAAATGAATCCTACAACAAATCCAAGCATTTTCAGGAAATTCTAGTTCATGCTTTACCAAACAGATTGTTAAATGTAAGTGGGGTAATACTTATTAATAAATTAGCATACAACTAGATTTCATTTGATACCAATCTAAACTTGTAGTGAAGAGAACAGTAATTAGCCTATATGTTTAAATTCTGCAAAGTGATTTCTATGTTTTGCCATATTAATGCAAAGTAGAATTGTTCTGCTTTGATAATTTACTGCTTTCTATGTTAGACCTAATTTTAACTAACAATATCATTTAACTTAAAGTCCTCTGCTGACATTACAGTCAATAACTGTGATATCTTTGAAAGTACAAAGACAAACAAATACTAACAATGCTATCTTTAAAACTTAACTGTTGAAACATGTATAATACTCAAAAAAATAATACAATTCATTACAGTCAAAGGAGCACAAAAGAATTGACTTGTTTTCATCTTTTAAGACAAGAAAAGCACCAAAATTCAGATTTTACTCATTTAAAACTTTGGGCCATTCACACACATACTTTTCTATTTCTATGTAATCAAGCCCAACATGGTTATTTATTCTCTTCATTTCACAAAAATATTAAATATTTGCTCACCTGGCAAATAAGGGGAATTTTGTGTAACAGCATCTCAAATACTTGGGAGTGTTTAAAAACCTTCAGAAGTTCCTATGGTTGCCCACACACTAAAAGGGCATTGCTGAGATGTTCAACCTTTATTCTGTGCTCTCCTGAAACAGACTGATAAGTTTAGAGCAAAATGTTGAAGTTCTACAAAATATACATTCTACAAATTAACACAAAATCACCAAGCATTAAAACAAAAAGCATAACAAGCAAGTCTCATAGAGTATAAATGTGAGGGGAAATGTTGAGCTGCCAATTAGATTCACTATGATCAAGCTGAAAAATGAATTACATTATGACCAAAATTACAGTAAGTGTACTCTTACTGTTTAGAAGTTTTCTTAACTTAAAAATATCCATGGTCTGCAATTTGGGTATGCAGGAGGGGTGGGTGCTGAATTTTTTTGCAAAGGTTGTGTTCTGCTGTTACATGAAGTAGTTTATCCTAACATGTGACTGATGAAATACTATAGATACAGTATCTGTTGTTTTGGCTAAATGACAACGTTTAAAAATAGACTCTATTGTCAGAGTTGAAACAAAATTTAGTGTAACATGAATTACAAATACAGGGGAAGGAAATAAGAGATTTATAAACTTTGATTTCTAAGTAAAGTTTTAAAATGAGTTTTAGGATGATTGACCAAAAAGTGACTAAGAATGAAAATTTGTGAAGAGTGGAGATCAAAGAATTTCTGTTTTAAGTTAGAATATGGAATCACTTAGTACCACTCCCTTGCTTTAGAAAACTGAGGCCAAGATCAGTGAAATTAAGGTTTCAAAGCTAATTAATGCCAGAATTAGTAACAACCTAATTTTCTGAACCTTGAGACTACATTGTGCTGCCTCTCTTCAGATGTTATATAATAAGTTCAAAATGTGACATAATTAATGTAACTAGGTAGGAAATAAAATACATTTCTCTACAGTTATAATATTAGATTCTTAGAAACTGAAATGAATTTTCCATCCATTGGTTGAAATACCTAGTTGTATGAAGAGAAAAGGGCATGAAAATGCTTCCCAAAGATTTGTATTAAGTTTAAACTAATAACCAATGAGAAAGACCTAACCTAACTTAGACACATAAACAAAGCAAGCCTTGTCAATATTATGTAGTTTTTAAGACAAAGTTTTGTGTCCATCAACACCTAATTTTATGTTTCAACCAAAGAAATTTTCACTGCTAGGTGTTTAGTAACTTTTCTTAGGCATTTAAAGAAGCTATTTCTTACTTGAAATATTTCACTAAAAGGTTAAAATTCATAAAATTACAGATATATGGAAATGATACATTAAGTCTGCATTGAGTCTTTTAAAGAAAAAGATATAATGCCTGCTCTCAAGTTGATGGAGCTAATGTGACCCAAAAACAATAATCAATTTGATCAACTAAGTCAACCAATAAATTCAATCGAATCAGCTAATCAAAAATTTCAATCATAATTACTGGCTTATGGTCCCAATATAGTGCTAACCACACACAACTGAGATGGCTACAGAACTATATACTACCTGCCAGCAAAGTAATGAAAATTTGTGGAATTCGTTGATGGTGTAGTGGCTTAAGGCTTCGGCGCTGGCACTGTCAACGCGGCCTGGGTTCGATTCCCAGCCAGGGAACTACCCGCATACAAAAAAAAAGAAAATTTGTAGTAGTGACAGAGGGGACTATAGAAAATACAAAAAGATTAACAAAAATTGGGTGAAAAATTACAGCATTAGGATACTGGTTCTCAATGTTGGGTTTATAATGTAATAACCTAGGGAGGTTTAAAAACTACTGATGCTTGGGTCCCACTGCCAGAGATTCTGACTTAATTGATTTGGGGTTCCGTGGGGATTTAAAGAATTAGCAACCAAGACTGAGAACTGCATTAGCAGTAAAATAAAGTAGGAGTATATAACCATTAAAGAGCTAATTAATCAGTTTAGTTTAGAAATTATCTACCATAATTTTACTCAACAATATTGTAAAGTTCTCTCAAATCTGGAACTTAGGGGAAAATTTGTAATAAAGTGCACAGACAGTGGCCATTAAATACAAGATAGTATAAGAATGGTCATTCATAATGATTTTATCATAAAAAAATAAGGCAGGGCAATTTGTTTAAGTTTTGATTATACAAATAGCCTTTTGGGAAATCCATTTACTTATAATGTTGCTTGACATTAAATGAGGTGTTCTTGCATTTGGCTTTGTTTCTCCATATGCCCGCTTCCAAGACTGCAGCATAAGCTGGAACACTACGCCCATCAGAACTGGACAGTGTGACATAGTGAAAATGCTAGGACAGTCTCTCTTTAAACTGAAGCAAGCTGGTAGACATCTAGCTAATTGAGTTATTAATGTTTGACATGCAAATACCAATCAACATTCTTGAACAAATTACCATAAATAACTGCTTACAAAAGAAAGTTTACATTCTTACCTCTAGATAACCAAAGTTCTCCATTCGCACCTCTTGCAGAGAAAGTTCTTGCAATTTTTCATTCTTTGCTGGATCCCACAACTAAAATATTCACAAAATATTTAACAATGAGTAATAAATGTACGGGATTTAGTTACTAATCAAAATTACTTAATCTTTATTTTAAAAACACATCTTGAACCTAGTATCTAAACCCAAAGTATGATGAATGCAGTTGTTCTCTACAACATTTGAACCAATTTCTTAAAATGGAGTTACAATTTCAGGCAATAAAAAATAGATGGGATAGTCAAGTTAGGTTGAGATGCTTATAATAACTCTCATCTGCATTTTACTCGGCTTACTAAATACACATACCAGAAATCCTACTATAATTGTAACAAACGTAGCTTTGTATGTTGCAAGACATTTTCTTGCCTGGGGTATTAATATTGCTTGTTGATTTGGCGAAGGGCATGGTGAGGGGTCAGCAGGGCAGTTGGTATTGTTCAGAAAGCTACTATGGTTTGCTGCAGTCTGGTTCATGAAGGTGACCAGGGTCACTGGATGCCCGAGCTGGCCTTTAAAGGTAAAGTGGGCAACTCCTCTGCCAGATACTTCAGCTTCAGTCTGTTATATCAGGAGAGTTTTTGTGGTTTTGTGTTTGTTTATCCAAGAATTCTCTTTTTAAAATGGAATGAGCCAGGGGATGGGGTCATATTCTAAGCTTTTGTCAGCAAACATACTAGTGATCAGTAATAATCACAGATTTCATTCAGCAGGTAGTTAGTGAGCACTAGCCAAAGCAGGCCACTCTAGGAAGAGCTGGAAGAGGAAGGAAACCAAGACCCCTGCGTCCATCCCCAAGGAACCCAGGGTCTATCCACGGGAAAGGACAAGTACGCACAAGACCAATAACACATGAACAATAAAGCCCAATTTCCTCTGGGCCTCAATGTACAGAGGCATTATCATCTGGTTGGGGTATCAGGAAAAGTTTCTCAGAAAAGGTAGCATGTGAGATGTGGAGAAGCTCAGTGAAAGTATGATGAAGAACTAGCATAAGCAACACAAAATTGCAGGGGAAAAGAAATCAAGTGAACTTCATTCAGGTGGATTGTAAGATGGTGAATGTAGCGATAGCGATAATTACCAATTACTGAAGGCCAGTTAGGGATCAGGAACTTTACATATATTATTTCCAATCCTTAGGAAAACAAGGCCATCAATATAGAAGGCACCCATGAAGTCCATGATGCCAAGCTAAACGGGTCTTTCATCTGCAGGGTAGGGAGCTACTGCAAAGTTATATACTCAGAGATACAATTTAGAAGGAATTCACTCAGATGGTATAAGAGAAACAGGAAGACAAGCTAGGAAAGTATTACAATAGCCTGGATGAAAGGTAATAAAAACTGAAGTCCCGTGAAGCAATGGCACTAGGAAAGGAGGAGGATATGAGATAGGGCATTGGGGATGGATTATGCAGGATGAGGTTGGTAATTAAGCAAGAGGAGTCAGTGTCACAGCAGGGAGTCTAGTGATGCCAACAGCATCATAAGAAAACCTGAGGAGGAGCAGTGGCAAGGGATGAGAAGAGGACTATACGTCTGAACACACTAAAATGAGGTGCCAATAGGCATCTAGGCAACAGTCTGGCACATCCGTGAAATTCAGGGCCAGTACATGTGAGATCACCTGTGAAGGGAAGGAGCTTCCAGGGAGATGAGGTAATAGTACAGAATCTGAGGGTGGTGTTTCACAAAGAGTCAGCTGAAGGAGCTGTGAAAACTGCAGTTTCTTGGGCTCCACCCAGATTTACTGAATCAATCCTCAGGGGAAGGGCCCAGGAATCTGCATTTTTAACAAGCTCGTCAGATGATTCTTATAAATTCTAAAGTCTGAAAATCACTGCACCCTTTTCCCCTGGTCTATCCCTGACCTCCTAAATCAGAACTTCCAGTGCTCAAGACAAACAATCTATATTTTAACCAACACCCAGGTAAATCTAATACAAACGGTCCATGGACCATACTTAGGGAAACAAAAAGGGCCTGAGGGTGAGTGGGAAGAGACATCCTAGGAAGGGAGAGGGAGACATCTCTCTGAGCCTTACTTTACTCACCTATAAAGTTAGAAGAATGGAGTTGATGTCAGGATTATATAAAAGAACATTTGAAAAAGCCTGCTTCTGCCTTTTCCTCATTTGAAATAATTCAGATCTTCATTATTTCCCATCTGGACTGCCACTGACTGATTTTCCTGTCTTAACTTTCCTCTGCCACCCTACCCTCCAAAAGAGGGGGGGAAAGCATTCATTCTCTGAAATAAAGTCACCATCACTGGTTAGCCCCCAGAACAGAAAAATACCCTAACTTTCCAATTTGGCATTCAAAGCCCTCCACAAAAAGACACCAAATTACCACTCAGCTATCTCTCTGGCCACAGGAGTACTTAAATAGTGGAACTTTGTGGTCTGTGCCACTGCACAAGCTGTTTTCCTCTGCCTACAATAAACAATAACAACAAATATTTACACTGTTCTAGGCACCAGAGAGACAATGAAGAGTTAAAAAAAACAAACAGACAAGGTTTACCCTCATGGAGCTTAGTCTAAAAAATGAAAGCATTAATCACGTAATCATACAAACCATGCAACTGCAAGCATGGATAAGGAGAGGGAAGTGGAGCTCAACCAGGTTGTGGACACCCCCTATCCTGCTTCCTTAACTGTATCAATTACACCTGTATTCTCTGACTCTGTCTTGAAACCCCAGAAATCTCTGCCTGCTGCCTCTCCATGGCCCTTTAATCTGTCAGCATGAACTATCTGTTCTTCCTGGACAATTTATCTCACACCTCTCATCACCAGTTACCACAGACACCACTGCAGTTCAGGATTTTTATTACCTCTCGCCTGTACTGCTGCAATCAATAGATTGTCCTTTCCTCCAACCCACCCAGCACACAACTGCCTGATCAATCTAACCTAAAACCTTTTTTCCTTCCTTCTTTTATAAAAATGCCTGCCCTGAAATGTTGCGTAGTTTCCCCATTGGATCTGAATTCCTTAATTCCTGGTTTCAAAGTCTTCCCTAATGCAAGTCCTACTTAGTTCTCCAACCTTACCTCCCATTATTCCCCACAGTGACTCCTTTGTCAATGTGATTTACTGAATAGGCCTGGCAGATTCCCTACTTTGCACCTTTACATGCAGTGCAGTCCCCTCAGTCCTGAATGCTGTCACCCCTGAAACCAGGATCCACATTTAACACATTCTTCCAGGCTCAGTTCCATGCCACCTCTCTTCCAAAGTCTTCTGTGAAGGACTGCATGTTCCATAAATCAGCCATAGCAATATTTACAGTCCGACATGCACTGTATAGAATCTTGCCTCTCCTATCAAGAGGTGGAGTCTATTTCCTCTCCCCTTGAAACTGAGCAGGCCTCAATGCTGTGAAAGTGGTGCACTAGCGACACACACACACACACACACACACACACACTTGCTTGCACCTTGGGACCCAGCCACCAACCACACTGTGAGGAAGACCATGCCACATGGAAAGGACATGTGTAGGTGTCCTGGCCAACAGTCCCAGCTAAGTGGACAGCCAGCATCAATTGCCCACCATGTAAGAGAGTGAGCCTTCAGATGACCCCAGCACCTAGCCCTGGAGTCAAGGTGAGTGGAGCAGAAAGGTGCTATCTCCTCCACCCAGCCCTCAAAGTGAAAATTCAGGAGCAAAGAAGATATGTTCTTAAGCTACTACGTCCAAAACAGTAATAGGTAAGTAGAACACCCTCCATGATAATCCTGCCCTGAAAATCATTCTCTGCCTCCTCTAAATTCTTGTCACATAGGAGTTATTCTTCCACTATTGCCACAGAGAGGAAGATCTTCACACCTAGGAGGCTCTCAAGTAGGTGCTGACTGGCCGACTAACCCAATAAATGAAGGTTAAGACCTAATTCCTCCTGAAATTTCATGGAAGAATCTAAGAACACTTTACACCACTTTTTGAGCTGATGTGATAGTTAAGTTGGGCCAATCACTAAATGATGGTGGTTGATTTATCTTTTAAAACGACTAATCAAATTCCGTTTTGGAGAAAAGGAGGATACGTTCTGCTTCTGAGCTAGAAGAAAGGCCCCCAAGGACAGAAGTGGCTGTGTAAGAACGCTGCCATGGGCCATCGTGGCCCGGCCGGGGTTTCTCACTGTTTGGTGCAGCTGCGGTAGGGCAAAGGCTCCTCAGCCTTCCTGCAATGAAAAGTGCCTGTTCCTACAAGGTTTATGGCAGAGCTGCCTTTTCATAACCCCAAATGGTTCCTCCTTCCTTCCCTTTTGTAAGCAACAATAAAAACTAAACTGGCAGCTAATGTAAGCGGGGCGACGGCAGGTTTCTGGACGTGCCGTTCGGGGGCCAGCCAGGGACCCCCGGCCCGGTCTGCATCTGCAGGGAGGCTACTCACTGGAACGCCGCCTCGGCGTCACTAGCACTGCACCTGGCCGCCCCGCCCCTCCCTTTCGGCCCTGGGCTCTTCTGCAAACACAACGTGGCACGTGCAGGTTGGGAGCCACTCCGACGGCGGCACCCGCGGCCGGAGCTCACCCGGTGGGCCCGCCCTGTCCGCCCGTCGACTCACTGTCCCGCACGCAGCCTTCGAACGCGGGGTCGCCACGCCGCTCCCGGTCAAAGTAAACACGGTAGCCCAGGAAGGCGACGGCGCCACAGGCCGCCAGGGCCGCCGGAAGGCCGAGGAGGGTGCGGACGCAGAGCGTCGAGCCGCGCGCTGAGCGCTGGGCGCCGGCCGGCGAGCGCGGGGAGCCCGCCCAGCCGACAGGGGGCGTCGCTCCCGGGGCGTCCTGTGCCTCGCGCCGCTGCCCGCGGACAGAGAAGAAACCGAGGGTCCCAGAGAACGTGTGTGGGAGCGCTCACCTCCGCCCAATGGCAGAGCTCTAGGCGAACCCAGGTGAGTCGCACTCCAAATTCTGAACCCCGCTTACCCAAACACAGTTATGTCCCCATGCCTATGACACCCATCAGGCAAACCCCAGGATGTCCGGAATCTGGTCACCTGGGGAACTGGATCCTCCTGAGGCCTGTGTCCCCTCACCTGCAGACTTAAGTTGACCATAGTCATCTAGCTCACAGCACTGTCCATGGAGCACCTCAACGCTAACTAGCTCAGCCTGGACTGCGATGTCACCTGAAAGGACTCAGCAACCCAAAGTCCCCAACCATCTTAGCTCAATAGCAGAGGCAGGAAGAATTTTGAAGTAATAATATTATATTTGGCCTAAAAATTAAAAAAAAAAAATTTTTTTAAGTTGATTTGCTGGGCTGGGCCTATCAACCAAAAGTGTCAGAACAAAACCAGCCCTGAGAGACCCATGATACTCACCTAGATGCTTTCCCTCCTATGAGTATTTCCCTTTTTTCAGCAGACGCAGCAGAAAAGAGGGAGGTTAAGACTCTACCCCAAATATCAGAGTTTTGATTTTTATACTAAGCCAAAGAGAAGGCAAAAGTTAGGTAAGGACCTAAAGAACTAATTTATCTTTTTTTGTTACTCAACAGCTCCTTACAATTTATGGATATTACGGCTGTGTGCACAGCAAGGTGCTCATCACTGCTGTGATTACGATGGGGGCTGAGAAGCCGTCCATGCCCCCACAATTTAAGAGTTAGCAGGTGTACCTTACACATAATGGTGTTCTCGAATACTCTGTGTTTCTTCCTATGACACCTTAGTCTTCCAGGTGGGAAATTGGGCTATTGTCAAAACCTGACTGTAAACACAAACAGAAGAGAGGGCAGCATTGCAATCCAGTGTTACTGGTGTACTGGGAGTGGTTTTGGTTCAGAGTCTTGGGGATAGATTTAGCCTGTCCTTACGTGATATTTTTCTAGGCTGATTGCTCTTGTCCTCTAATAAAACCACTCTACCACCTTTCCGCCCCTTCCCATCCTTCACTTCCACTGACTTCCTCGTTAATTCCTGGGGTACATGGAGAGAGATGGGGCCGGGGAAATTGTAGAGGTAGGTAGGGAGGTGTTCCAGGAACAAAGTAAACAGTCACAGGCAAAGATCAGAGAATTGTTAAAGCAATTAGAAATAAACAGATTACTCAAGATGAAATTGCCACAGAGACCCTGTGGGAAACTAACTGAAAAACTTTCAAGCAAGTTTCTGTGCTAAGTGTAGATTTTTCTTCTCAAATATAGACACCACTCTTGCTAATTTGGTGATCAGAATTCCCATAAAGCTTTGGTCGTTTTCCAAATTGAGGTAGCACTAACAATTGTCCCAAAAGCATGATTCTATGCTGGATGATAGCTCTCTTCCTTTTAAACAGCTTTATTGGAATATAATTGATATACAGTAATCACATATTTTAAAAGTGTATAATTTGATACACTGACATAAGTATACCAGTACATCCATAAAACCATCACCGAAATCAAGGTAGCAACCATACCTATCATACCCAAAATTTTCCTCAGGCCCCTTTTTAATCCCTTTTTCCATCCTTCCTTCGCCACCTCTCATACCATCCTGATTCCTATCACTATAGATTAGTTTGCATTTTTTAGATTATTGTATAAATGGAATCATACAATATGTGCTCTTTCATTCAGCATAATTACTTTGCAATTCATCCATGTTGTTTTATCAGTTAATTTTTATAGGCAAGTTGTATTTCTTTTTTTTTTTTTTTTTTTGCTTTTTGGTATGTGGGTAGCTCCCTGTCTGGGAATCGAACCCAGGCCACAGCACTGACAGCGCCAGCGCCGAAGCCTTAAGACGCTACACCATCAGGGAACTCCCCTGTATTTAATTTTATGGATTTAACCCTTCATCTGTTGATGGACATTTGAATTGCTTTCAATTTTGAGCTATTACAAAAGAAGCTACTACAAATACTTGTACATAAGTCATCAATCCTTAAGAAAATACCTTTATATAGACACATTTTTTCCTGTGCTCTTACATAAATATCGAAGTGAAATGGCTGAATCATATCGTAAGCATATGTTTACTATTTTAAGAAACTTTCATTTTTCCAGAATGGTTATACCATTTTGCATTCCCACCAACAATATATGAGAGTTCCAGTTCCTCCATAAATTCGCCAACAATTGGTATGGTCAATCTTTTTAACTTTAGCATTTTTATAGGCATGTAGTAGATTCTCACTGTGTTTTTATCTTGCATATCCCTAATGCCTAGTGATATTGGACATCATTTGAAAACTACTTTATTTTTTTAGAGAAGTTTTAGACACACAGCAAACTGAGTGGAAAGTACAGAAGGTCCCAATATAGCCCTTGATCCCCTCCAAATACAACCTCTCCCCTACTACCATATCTCTTACAATTAATGAGCTTACACTCACACATTATTATTATTACCCAAGTCTGTAGTTTACATTAGGGTTCACGCTTATAAAAATATATAATGGTTTTGACAAATGTATAACATGTATCCATTATTATATTATGCAGAATAGTTTTACTGTCCTAAAAATCTTTTTTTTTTTTTTTTTTTTTGCTATTTAGTATGTGGGTAGCTCCCTGACTGGGAATCGAACCCAGGCCGTAGCGCTGACGGCGCCAGCACTGAAGCCTTAAGCCATTACACCATCAGGGAACTCCCTACTGTTCTAAAAATCTTGTGCTACACCTACCCATCCCTCCCTCTCTCCAACCCCTGATCTTCTTACTATCTCCATAGTTTTGCCTCTTCTAGAATGTCATACATTATGTAGTCTTTTCAGACCGGCTTCTTTCACCAAGTAATATGCATTTAAAGTTCCTTCATGTCTTTTTGTGACTTGATAGCTTATTTATTTTAGTGCTAAATAATATCCCATTGATTGGCTGTACCATAGTTTATTCATTCATCCACTAAAGGACATCTTGGTTGCTTCCAAGTTTGGGCAATGATGAATAAAGTTGCTGTAAACGTGTGCAGGTTTTAGTGTGTGTCTAAGTTCTCAACTCATTTCAGTGTATTAGGTTCATGATTGCTAGATCATATGGTAAGAGTATGTTTAGTTTTGTAAGAAACTAAAGATAGCCAAACTGTCTTCCAAAGTATCTGTACAGTGCTCGCTTCCACAGCACACGCACTAAGCACCTGTACCATTTTTGCATTCCCATCAACAAAAAATGACAGTTCCTGTTGTCCCACATTCTCACCAGCATTTGGTATTGTCAGTGTTTTGGATGTGTGCATTCCAATAGGTATGTAGTGGTGTCTCATTATTTTAATTTGCATTTCCTTGATGACATATGATGTGGAACACCTTTTCATACTTGACATCTGTCTATCTTGGTGGAGGGTCTGTTAAGGTCTTTGGCCCATTTTTAAATTGGGTTGTTTGTTTGTTTTTTTTTTTCGTATAGTTTGACTAACAGACTGGTAACGTCTGAATGTTTCTACCCAGCCCCCACCCCCCTCATGCTGAAATTTCAGTCCCTAATGATGGTATTAGGAGGTGGGGCTTTGGGGAGATAATTAGGTCATGAGGGTAGAACCCTCATGATTGAGATTAGTGCCCTTGTGAAAGAAGCCCGATAGAATTCCCTAGCCCCTTTCACCAGAGAAGGGCCTCACCTGACCATGCTGGCACCTTGATCTTGGACTTCTCTGCCTCGAAACTGAGAAATGTTTATTTGTAAGCCACCCGTTTATGGTATTCGTGTTACAGCAGCCTGAACAGACTAAAAGAGTCCTTTATCATCTGTCTCTTACAAATATTTTCTCCAGCTCACAGCTTGTTTTCTCATTCTCTTGATGAACACTTTATTTGTGCTTATTTGCCATCTTCATGTTTCTTTGGTGATGTGTTTGTTCAAATCTTTATTTTAAAAAATTGCAGTTTTTTTTTTTTTACTGTTGAGTTTTGAAGGAAGGGTTCTGGCCAAGGAATTCAGTCTTTGGTAAGGGTACATCCATTGCTTCCAGGGAGCAAAAGCTTCTTAGGACAATACTAATGTAAGGGAACGCTAGACTTGGGGATCAGAAGAAATAGGCTAGAGTCCTAATTCTGCCATATACTGTTCCTTTGACTGTTGGGAACCTCTTTTCTAATGTGTCAGAACCAAATGGCAATGCTTCCTTTATAAGGTTTAGTAGTATGAATGCACCTTGATTCACTGATAGGGTACGCAGTTCTACCAGGTTATCTTCACTTTGTGAAATCATTCATTGGGTGTTTTTTCCCTCAATTATGAAATATGTCAAATATAGTGAAGAGCTGAGAATAAACAATTAACACTCAGTTTATCAAATCCTAGGATTTTGTCATATTGCTTTACGTTTTCTAGAGGGAACAAAAGAGCCTGTGTACCCTCCCCAGCCCCATTCCTTTCCTCCAGAGAAATCCAGTCCTGAATTTGGTGTTCATCTTTCATACTCATGTTCTTATACTTACGTCAACATAAACAAAACCCATGTATTATACTGTTTTGCATTTCCAACTGTTACAGAAATATATGTATCATTTGGAAATCTGTTTTTTCACTTGTTTATCCATGTTGATATATTGTTTTAGTCCATTCATTTTAACTGCTCTATAGTATTTCAATTAATAAGCCACATATATCCATTCTTCTGTTGTTGGGTATTTGTTTCTTTATTTGGTCAATATAGAAGCATGCTGCAGATTATAGTCTAATATAAGTCTCCTTGAGCATATACAGAATTTTTCTATGGTATATAGAACTGTTGGGTTAAAGGGGGTGTTTACCTTCATATTTACTGGATATTGGCAAATCCAAAATGGATGTATTTATTTACACTTTCATTAACAGTGCATGGGAGTTCCCATTTCTTTACATATTTTCCAAAATTTAAGGTTGCTAGACATTAAAAATCTGTGGGACATCATTTAAAAATGCAAATTAAAAGCACTTTGAAATACCATTACACACCTATTAGAATGGCTAAAAATAAAAATAATAATAACTGACAATATCTAGTGCTGACAAACATGTAGTGCAGCTGGAACTCTTGTATACTGCTGGTGGAAATGTAACATGATAATGTGATACCATCCACCAACCTTACTCCTAGGTGTTTACCCAAGAGAAATAAAAACATGTCCACGCAAAAACCTTATGTGAATATTTACATTGGCTTTATTCATAATTATTAAATGTCTGGTCATAAAGTTTTTTATTTTAATACAGATTTAGTTTAGGTTTTTATTTGAAAGCAGGTTTGAATAGGGTCAAAGAGAATTTGAGAGCAGTTAGCACGTGGTAGGAAAGGTGCCCGTCAAAGGAACACTACCTGTAAAATCTGAGTGCATTCACAACTACTCTGTCAAAGCTAAGCTCTTATAGGACCAGTCTTGGAGATCATGACTGTAGCAAGCAAATGGAGCATTCTGAGAATTGCTTACAGAACTGCCCAGAAAACCAAGAGAAACTTCAGCAGTGTGTCATCCTCTATTAGAAAGCAAGAACAGGTCCTCTGGAGGATAGTAAATGTGTCTTAAAATAGAGCAGAAAAAAAACTAATTGTAGGATTTACAGATAAAATATAGGATGCTCAGTTAAATTTAAATTTCAGATACATATAATTTTTTATACTAAAAAAATTGTCTGTTGGTTATCTGAAATTCAAATTAACCGGGTCTTGTATTTTTATTTGCTACATCTGGCACCCCTAAACTGGTGACTCTTGACTTACATTGTCTTGTTTAATGTAACTTAGCCTTGAGAAGAAATCCAATTACTTGTACAGAATAATCATTTATTATATTTACACAGAAGTTCCTTAAACTTTTCACAATAGAACTTTTCAAAACGAATTCTGCATGATACAGAGTACAAAATGAAGATGGGTTCATAATTTTATCAACTACAAATTCCAAAATTATAAATAAACACTGCCCTTCTTATTCTGTTTAAAAAGACATAATGGGTCTATATGAATAAAAAAGGGTGTTTTGTGCTTCTCAACAAGGAAAACATCATTTTATTTGTAATGAAATGTACTAAATGTACACTTTAAAATGTAATAAAATGACTAAAAATATATTTGTACTCTGAAAACACTAAGCATGTCTTTGTTAAAAATTCTCCATTAGTACAAACTCCATTATAAGAGTCTTTCAACCTTCACTAATGATGAATGCCATCACATACTGCAGTCTTCCTGTAGTGGGATTAAAAATCTGTGTTTAACCACAGGAAAGTAATGAAAGAGGGAAGAAGAAACAGGGAAGAGGGAAAATCAATCAAGCTTAAGAATAGTTTAAGTTGGGGATTAGACTGTTAAGCAAGTATACACTTTCAAATGATATTTTAACATTATTACTTTGTGAAAAGAACCCCAAAGACAACTTTTAAATGTCTCACTTTGTACATAAGGATCACATGTAAAAAAACAGAAACAATAGCAATTCAAGAGTCATTTTTCTCAACTTCGGTAAACATAGTTTTTGACCATCTTACTTATGAGTTAGATGCTGAACCAGGCACTTTGTTAAGATATAACTGTGACTAAGGAGTACGTAAGGAACTAAACATCCAGTTGGGTAGAAAGACAGGCACATGCATAAGTACACGTAGTACAAGGTGAGCAGTCAAGGACAATTAATACAGACTGAAAATGCTATCAGAGCATAAAAGAGGATGATATTCTGGTCAGAGTGAGAAGTCAGCAAAAGCTTCATGGAAAAGTAGCCGCTGAGATGGCTCTGGACAAGCAGGGACGAGAATCACAGCGGGGAGTGGGGGGAAGAGAAGGGGCAAGAGGCGGAGGTGGGCAGGTGCAAGGTGCAGGCAATGTCTGAATAGCTCTGCTTGACCTGGCTCCTGCCTCAGGTCTCTTCTTGCCCTGGCTTATGCCACCAATTTCTCCTCTGCTGTGTGCTTGGTTCACTTCACTCTCCATAATCTCTCCCCTCCCTTTTGCCTAGCCAATTTATAATCTAACTGGGCTCAGGTTTACTGCTGCTTTCTCTGCAAAGCCTCCCAGACCACCTTTGCCTTCAAACTTGTTGGGCTCTGCACCGTTATCTCATGGCACACCAAAACTTCATGCTTCAAACCTGCAGTTAAGACTTACATAGGTTAAGTGCATCACATCTACCTCATTAGATGACACATGCCATGACTACAGGGACTTTTTTGTCTTATTCACTATTCTGGCTCCTGGGCCTTAGCACAATGCCTGGTACACAGAAGATAATAAACTGCTGATGACTGAATTCTGATTGATAGTTTTTATGTGTGGTTGAATACAGCTTCAAATGTTGATAGCTGTTAAATTACAGGGCTTATAAAGAAAGGTATATAAGCAAATTAATAGCTTAATCCATATAGATTTCCATAATTTAAAACAATTTCATTGGAGACAAAGTGTATATGTGCTAAGTACAAACATCTTTTAGTGAAGGACCAGAAAACTAGGAATTTAACACAATCAACAAACAATAAAAATATACAACAGAATACTGAAATAGAAATCATCATACTCTTCAAATAACTTGATTTTAATAGCTAGCACCTTCCATTTTAGATATTAAAGAGTGTCTTTATACTATTACTTTCTTAACCACATGCAAAACCTATCTATTCAAAGTTTACCTAACTCAAAATATGCCCAATATTTGAATTTAATACCTAATCAATATTCATTTCGTTTCATAATCTTTTAATACCTAGTCAATATTCACTTACTTTCATAGTCCCTTCCAGCCCCAAATAAAAGGATTTTTAACAGTGTCCATATAGCCATTCAATGAATATAATGTTGCTGTCTGTAGCAAAGTCCCAATACTTCATTAGCATATTTATAGCAATTAGAAGGGACAGTATTCAAGCTGATACCTAGTTATCTCAGATTTACTGAATTGCTACTGAAGGGAATCATTAGCATATCTAATGTATTAATTTGAAGTTGCCTCCTAGTTCCAAGTGGACTTGAATGACACTTTTCATTTTTATACTTATTAGAAATATTTTATTGTAACCACCTAAGAATATATGGTTTGTTTTGTTAAGTCTGATTTTCCAACTGCAAGTTACTGGCACTTAGGAAAAAAAACAATCACTTAAATGAAAACTAAATATAAAAAAGCCTATGTTTAAAACATGGCCTTTATTAATACTGCCCACTGAGCTCCATTTTTATTTTACATTGAACTACTTATCCTTTGTAAAGAAAAGACAGAAAGTGCATTTTACAAGAGTATTTTTTTGTTTTTAATTCTCTGCAAAAATGGAAGGAATCTGAATCACAAGTTCACAATGTGGTAAAATGAAATTAAGAAACAATGATTTCAGTAATGCTATGCCATCACTAGTGTTTGGCTCTGATTTTGTTCTTGTAAATCAGATCGTGATTACAATTTAGCTAGAGCATCTAGGTTATTACTCTACAGCATATTAAACACAGAAAAGGAGGTTTTAAAAAAAAACCCCTTTCAATGTACAAACATGAATTTAAAAACTGATTTGAAAAAAATCACTTTTTTACATAATGTATATGGCAAAACTGCTTTAAATACATGATTTTGGAAGACTTATTTACAAGATGTATCAGTCTGTGGAACAATTCACAGACATGGTATACATAGTTGCTTTACTTAGTTGTTGCATCTCAACTTTGGGAGATATAAATTTATTCGGCAGTATAGCAAACATAAAAACTGTGACAAAGTATCTTAAGGGCAACCAAAATTTGATCCTCAAAACAGATGAAATACTAGGACTGCCAAAGTTTCTAAAGGAGGACGTACTTTAATGATCCACATGCCCATTTATAGTTCTGTACTGTTTGAAGGACTGAGATAGACTCCCTTCAATACAGGCAATGCCGCTGGATGCAACCTCCTGTAAAAGGGACAGCTGAGAGCTCTTGTCATCCAAAGAGTGAATTAACCTAGAATTTTCTTTTTTTCAATTTTATTAATATTTTAAAAAATACATAAAAATACAACATCCAATGTCTGAATAAATATATTTAACAAGTTGCAAGATAATACCTTATTTTACACAAAATTTTCAGCTTTAGAAATCTTGTTAAATAACTTCATTGTTGTTATATATTTCATTTTTGTCTTTTTGTAACAAAATAAAAACTCTGAAATTACATAGAAAAAAGACAAAATATTTTTGTCAAGGGATAAGATAGTCCACTGAAAACTTATTCACAATTCCACTGTAAACATTAATAAACATTAAAATATTTGCATAATTGTGTGCTCAAAAATCCTATAAAAAGTGGAAGACTTATTACAACTGTAGTTTTCAGTCAACTACACTTCCTTTCACAATTTATTTTGTCCCATTTACACCTTTAAACCTGGGCACACTGCTGAACATATACTTTGGCAGTTCTAAATAGCAAGTGCTTCCACAAAAATAAAAAGAAAATAAAAATACAATAACAGAAAAAAAAAAAAAACAAAAAAAAAACACCAAAAAAACAAAACAAACAAAAAAAAAACAACAAAAAAAACATAAACCCTCTATTCACCAAGTGTTCAAACACATCTTAGTGAAAGTGCAGCAGTAACTATTCAGCTGGATAATATGTTGATGTTGACCATCTGCACTTGCTTGTCTATGACTTCTATAACACCTGAAAGCTTTATTATACAAATTCAAATTTGCTAAGTGCCCTTTTTCTATCTTCACAAAAAAAAGGAAAAAAAAAAAAAAAAAGGAAAAATTATGACAAATATAGCAGGATGCCTAACCTTCAACTGTTACTCAGCATATTTTTTTGCAAAAGGAGAAAAGAAAAGAGAAGGGAATAGATACAATCCAGCCTGGGAGAGCAGACAGGATATACTTAGCAATGTCACATTGGTTGAGTGCTTTCTGTGGTTGCAGTTCAGGGTCTGGGGATTTATGTCCATGGCAGCAAACTGCTAGGAAGGCGGAGAAAACATGTATCACCTGCATTCTACAGCAAGTACATTTTGTGGGGGAGATGACGATGAGGGGCTCATCCCAGTGTCTGACGAAGCAGAGGACATGGAGGCTCCTGCATGGGACACTGTGGAATGACAACAACTACATCAGACTCAAACACTATCACACAAAGAAACCCAGCCACTGAAAAGTTAGAAATAAATTTCTTAACATTATTCACTTCAATTACAGTCTTTTGAAATGGTGCACGAAGAAATAACAAACTGTCAGCAAAAAAATCTGTTTGGCTCAATTGAGTGGAATCAGCCTCTGGTCAGTCCAGTAACTCAGTTCAAAAAGGGCACCATAACAAGTGAAAACTAAAGAGATAGAAACTCTCAGACCCCTACTTGAAAGCTCCCTGGAAGAAACTCACCTTGTTCCAAATCAGAAACATGATCGACCAGAGATAAATTCTCATTGTTAACAAGTTCCTGTTCTTTCTCTGGGATTTGGGCCCGAGAGAATTCACTTATTCCAGAGAATTTCTTGTAAGCAGCTAACCACTGGCCTCCTATCTTTATTCTGACCTGACACACCAGATTGACACCACATTTCTATAAGCAACAGTAATTAGCTAGATGAGGTATGAGAATCATGGGGATCAGGATGAAAGTGTGGGTGTGTGACTGGAAAAAAGTCCTCGCGTGACTTTACCGTGACTCTCCGGGAGGACGTAATGCGGATGAAGGATGACTAAGCATCAGATGCTCTGCCATTTTTCAGTTTTTGCTTTTATCTTATCTTTCTTTGTGAAGCTCTCCAGTTCGCCGCCAATCTTTGCCCAATTGTTCCTAAAGTTTTAATTTTAAGTTTATCTCTTTCAGGTGTGTGTACTACCAATATGACGTGTAAGTCATTACTACAAATTCTAACATATGGCAGAAGTCTCACTTTCATCACTCACTTAACACTACAAAAAGGGGAAGACTAATACAAATCTTTTTAGTTGTCTGAAACTTGTATCACCTTTAGGAAACTCCAAGCAGCTGAGTGTTCTCTGGAGAAATTTCAATTTATTCATTTTCTCTTCTTTTCATGTTTAACATTTCTGTAAAGACCTCTTGCTATTTACAGTATTTAAAGAGAAGGACAGACATGGAAATCATACCCATTTTATCCCAAACATATATCCCCTCCCATGTGCTCCACTGTATTTCCAGGAATTAAAAACTGTTGGACTGGGAGTAAAACCATTCAAGACCGAATATGACCCAGGTTGTTCTATCAGTAATTCCTCCTCTAACTCTGCTACAGGCGAAAAACTTCTCTCAGTACGGGCAAGCCTATCAGGTCATTTACCAATTGATTTAAAATGTAAAAAAAGAAAGTAAGTAACAGAGAACCTTCCCCACTGTTCCCTCCTATTCCTGGAATAGCCGCTTTCTAGGGCTGCTATGCAGTGGTCACCCTAGAGCTCCCCCTCACCATCACCTTGAGACGTTCCTTACAGGTGCTGTTCCTAGGTGGGGTTTCGTAGCTGCCGGACCTCGCGTTGCCTTCCCAGCTTGGCTTAGTCTCCAGTACTACCATTAAGAAACCTGATGCTCTTCTCAGGCACACACATGCCCCTTTTTATGTGCCTTTATATGGTAAGCTTTTGGCATCTCTTCTTTATCCATAGGACTCTGAAGTTTCATAATGTGCTTCAGTGTAAGTCCCCCCTTTCTCTATAGAGGTCACAGTCCTTTCCATCTCACCTCCCCCCATATCCTGTAGTTCTGGAAATTTCTCTTACAATACTGCTTTGGTATCAGCCTCCTCCTATGTTTCTTCACTGCTTTTTCTAGAAATCCTAGGATTCAGAAGCTGATTCTCCTGCCTAGATCCTATACTTCTCATTCTTGTCTCCTACTGTCATGTTCACCTTCTCCTGGGATTTCCTTTGCTTTGCTGTTTATCCCTTCTATTACATTTTATTATTCCTGCTATCATGTTTTTAATTTTAAGAGATCTGGCTTGTTCTCTGAATTTTATTAATAATATCACATTCTTGTTTCAAGACTGCAATATCTTTCCTGTATCTATGGATACTAGTTATAGTTTGGTGTTTTTATATGGTACACTGTTTTTTCTAAATTCTTTTTTAATCTCAACTTCTACTTGGTTTCTGTCTTTATATACAGGCTTTCCCGGCTGATCGTGTGGCTTCCATATTTTAAGAGAATTAAAAAGCTAACTGGAAGTTATGCCTGACTCTGCAGGGCTTTTCAATGATGGGCACTGCACATGTAGTGACTGCCAAGGATTTTGCTTTTTGGTTCCGGAAGCTCCAGGTGTTGGTATGTTAGATCATTTCTCTTGGGCTGTCCGGTTTCTTCAAAGGAATCTTTCAGTCTCCTCCCAGGAATGAGCATAAGCTTAGCTGTCAGCACTCAGGGAGCCAAGAGGATAAGATCTTCAGTTGGAAAAAGGACAGGAGTCTCGCCATTCAGTTCTGCAAACTTTTGCTGGAGCTCAGTTTTTGGCTTACCACTTAACCTTCACCTTCAGCTACGGCTGGTGTCCCTCAATCTACAAGCCTACTGAGCCCTCTCTCTCTCCAGTAAGTTAATTTCCGATTTTCCGATAGAGTTGCAGGAAAAGGTAGTGTGCTGCACAGGGTGGGACAAAAGGATCCAATTTCTCTTTCCATTTTCCAGCTTCACCCCACATCCTTGCATTCAGAGCTTTTCTGGGGTGATAAGGTATGAAGTGGTTTTGCCTTGTTTTGTCCCCCTGAAAGGACCAACAAGCTTAGCTCGTAGCGTTCCCTCATCTGCAGTTACTGTTACCTGCCTCTCGGCTTCCGAAAGACATGCTGTTGACTTTCCTTGTCCAGTCCACTGCCCCATCCTTTTGTCCTCGTGGGGTGTAGGGCTTTTGATTTCCTTTATGGTTATTTTAGTGGGGGGTGAGGCTAGAGTAGATAGGTCAATGTTTAACTAGAAGGTAATTCTACACATTTTTAAGGTCTATTTTAGACACTACTCTCCCTCCATGATTACTCCAAAGTAATCTCTCCTTTCATCAACTCCTCTACTTGTTAGTATCACTCTCGGGGACCTCATCACACACTGTCCCACTGGCCATTAACATCGTTGAGATCAGGTCTGTATTCATTCATCTCTGTACTTCTATCACCTAGGAGAGTGCCTAACATGTGATATGTATGCATTAATGTTGTTCAGCTGAACTACCTTACACAGTAGTTGCTTAGGAAACAACTCAGGTTCCCAACACGATAATGTCCTTGATGATAAGCTATACACTTACTCATTTTAGTGAAACTCCTAACAAATACAGTGCCTATTAACAAGCAGCCAAAATGAGTATTTATTGAGCAGTGAATTTCAAAGAGAGTAAGCTCTTCTTAAGAAATAACCACATTTAGTAAAATCACTTGTTTTGTAAACAGTTCATAGTCCCTTTCAAGAGTTTCATTAGATTAATTCAGTTGTTGGCTCACTCACTTCAACAATAGCAATAAAGAAAAAATACTAGGAATCTAAAAACAACAATTAATAAATATATACTATATTCAAGGAGTGAAAGACATAAATCTTCTAAAAAGAGAGTATATCTGAAAAATGGGAAAAATGATAATCAAATTACCTTCTCTGTCTTTCTTTTTTAATCTTTTTCTCCTCCTGTCAATGGTTGCAACTTCTGACTTTAAAGACATGTAATATTTTCTGATTTCCTGTAGTTTTTCTTGGAGAAAAGAGATTCTCTCTGTACTGCTCATATTATCTAATTCATCTAAAAGGGAAAAAAAGTTAATTAGGATTTAAAACAATTCTATGAAAAGATGGCAGTTCTATCAAAAGTCCAACTCATAAATCATCAAAAGCTTTAGTTTATTAAAACCTACTATATGAAGCTAAATAAAGCTCTATAAACAGGGAAGACATTACTTAAATTCAGAAATAAGATTTCTATATATATACAAATTTTCTATACTAAACATTTCTTGATGTATTATTTAAATCAGGGTGCCCAACCTTTTTGTTCCCTGGGCTACACTGGAAGAAGAACTGTCTTGGGCCACACATAAATACGCTAACACAACAGCTGATGAGCTAAAAAGATAGTTACAAAAAAGTCTCATAATGGTTTAAGAAAAGTTTACGAATTTGTGTTGTGCTACATTCAAAGCCGTTCTGGGCCGCATGCGGCCTGAAGGCTGCAGGTTGAACAAGCTTGATTTAAATGTTCAGGAAAACATAAGAAAACATCAACACATAGCAACTCTGAATCTATAATTATTTATCCAAATAGTTTCTTTGTATCAATGGTTTCTTTGTTTATTATTTATTACCAACTGTGATACTAGAAAGGGTATTTCAGCTTCACTGATTTATATAAATCACATGTGTCTTATTTCATAACTGGAGATCTTCCTCCAGTCAATATTTATCAAGTTAGTATTATGAAAAGACACAGTTTTGTATTTAAGACAAGTGGTGACTATTGGTAAGACAATATTTGTAAACGTAAATAAATGAATTGGCTATTTCTCATTTTGACATTTTAAGGAATATATCACTTTACAATACACATTCAAGTTTTCTATAAGCTTCTTACTGAGTTGAAAGCTCCACTTATATGTCCTAGGGGATGAATTCGGATGTTTTTCTCTGTGTTTATCTTTTTCTCCATCTTTGATGTGAGGGGATATTCTTGCAGGAGATCGCGCAAGCTTCTGTGGTTTAGATGCATTAAGATGCTTTACTGGAGTACATTTACTTGAATTGTCTAGGACAGGAAGATCTTCACTATCACTGCTTTGTCCTATAATAAGAAAGCATTTACTCAGAGATTATAAGTGATAAATATGAAAATGCAACAGACCCAGCAGTTACACTTTGTGGTATCCTACAGAAATAAGTGCACAAATTCACAAGGTTTTTAATGGTAAAATCTAAATGCCCACTAGTAAGGAAATGGTTAAAAATGATATTCTATTGAATACTTTGCTAAAGTTGTTAAAAAGAATGACCTAGAGTTCCTAAGAACAATGACAAAATATCCTCTATATATTGTTAAAAGAAAAAGGCAAAGGTGAGAGTTCCACATCAATTTCCCAGCTCCTCCTACCTGGATCTGTCCATAGTGCCCCTTCTTTGGCCTCAAAAAGGACAGTTTCTGGGCAAGCTAATCTCTTCAGCTATACTTTTAAAGCCATCTACTCCCAGCTCCTCTGAAATTCCCAATGTCAATTAACCATCTTATTTTATCTTCAACTTCTTTTCCCAGAGTCTACTAATGTGTTTGGAAGTTTCCCACCCTTAGAGGGAGGGAGGAAGTGGAGAGGGAGGGAGGGAGTGGGGGAGAGGCAAACTTCCCCCTTCAGCTGGCACCTATGACCTTCTCTACAGACACGTCTCTTGCAAGAAATTCTTTGTTATCCTGATGTCCACACCTTCTAGTCACATCCCGGTGCTTTTATTAGCATCCCAAACATTTATGATTGCCAAATTCAGTGAATATATTTTAATCCTATTGAATATTCTATAGCATTTGAAACTTCTTTCTTATTCAAACCCACTAGTGTTTACTGATTTTCATTTATCTCCAATCAGTGTCTACTCTAGTCTTTCTGGCCCATATAAGTGGATATCCCACATAATTCTACTTTTGGCCCTTTTTCATTTTACAACTCTCCCATAGCAATTTCATTGTTTTACAATCCTTTGACAACTATCTTTGAAAAACAGACTTTAGACATAACTCCAGGCCCCAATTTTTCCAATACTGGGTCTTTTTCTAACTCCACAGTCCCTAAATTACTCTTCCAACCACTTGCTTCTACTCCTTTCTTCCATGTCGGTTAACCAATTCCTCATATCTAACTAATAAGTGAGTCCTAGTGCTTTTATTTTCCAAAACTCTTCAATTCATTCCTTCTTTCACTTAGTTAAGCCGAAGATGCTTTGCAAAAAGTAAAACTCATTAATCTCTCCTTCCTTTTTAATGAGTTTTAATCTCTCCTTCCTTTTTAATCTTTTTAACTTTTTTATTTTGAGACAGTCTTCAAACTCACAAGGACAATTACCAAGAACATGACTCATTTGAAGGTAAGTTGCCCTACCATACTTGAGTACTTTAATGTTTATTTCTTACAAAGAAGAACATTCTCCTTTTGTAGTTAGCTACAAACTAGCCCAAAACCTAGTTTAAAACTACAAATGTTTACTATCTCACACGGTCTCTGAGGGTGAGAATCTGGCAGTAGCTTGGCTATGTAGTGCGGCTCAGGAGATCTTGACGGTTCGCAGTCAAGCTTTTACCTGAGGCTGTGGTCTCTTCGGACTTGACTGGAGCTGGAGGCTATGCTTCCAAGATGACTCACTTGCATGGCTATTGGCAGGAGGCTGTTTCTCACTTGTTGTTGGCAGAATGTGCTCAGTTCCTCATCACATGGGCCTTCGTAGACGGCTTGAGCGTCTTCACGACATGGCGGCGAACTTCTCCCAGAGCAAGTGATCCGAGGGAGAGCAGGGAGGAATCTGCAGTGCCTTTTGTGACTTACTATCCGAAGTCCTATTCTATCACTTTCTCTTTGTTAGAAGTGAGTTCATTAAATTCAGCCCACACTCAAGGGGAGGAAATTAGGCTTTGCCTCTTGAAGGGAAGTGTATCAACAAATTTGTGGATATGTTTTTAAAACTACCACACTCCTACAGAACCATAACACAACCATCAAAATCAGGAAATTAACACAAATATATTACTATCATCTAATCCTCAGGTCCAGAGTTTCTCTACTTGATCCGATCATGTCCTTTTGCAGCAATAGGATCCAGGTGAGTATCATATACTGCATTAGTTGGTACATCTCCTAAGTCTCTTTCAATCTGTAACAGTTCTTCTTTCTTTGATTTTCATGACCTTGACACTTTTTAAAATTAGAGGCTAGTGATTTTACAGAATGTCACTGAATTTGAATTTACTGCTGGTTTCTCATGATTGCATCCAAGTTATGCATCTTTGAGAGTATGTTCTTGTTGCATCCTGTCGGGTGGTCCATGATTTCAATTTGTCCTATTATTGGTAGTGTTCACTTGGATCTGAGGTGGTGTCAACCAAGCTCATCCACTGGAAAGCTACTCGTTTACCCTTTGTAATTCCCTCTACCTTTCCAGTCTCATCTCCCACCACTCTTTCTCTCTATTCTAGACCTGTATTATCCAGCCACTAGAAAACCTGAAACATCTTTTATATAAGTTACATGCTACTTCTTTGGCACATGTATCTATAACCTAGAATTTCTCCTTCAGATTTGTAATGAAGGCAGATTTTGAAGGGAAAACTTTAATTCATCAAAAATCAACATTATTACAATATTTTATGACTTAATTTTATTCCTTATTGTACAGAAGTCTGTTTTTCATGTAATCTATTCATGTCGATTTACTAATTTCCTTTTTTTCAATAAGAATTTTGCTTCTCCATGTTTTAAAATTACAATACTATTTAGAAATCAGCTTTTCTAGGAAAAGTCCATTCAGAAATGTAAACTTAATCTGCTTTTACCACCAAAGCAAATGTTATTTTTCTTTTATTTAAGTTTCCCAAATATGTTCCTAATATTACTCTGGCTTATATAAGAAATACAGATGAAATAAGCATAAAAAATAAACACAGCTACCCCAGCTCTAAATAAAATTGACAAGCACCTCAGATTAAAAATTAATGGAAAAATGTCTATTTTCAAAACATATTAAACCAAATTAACTTTTAAACTGACACAAATGATTAAGCCAACAAACTCCCGAAAATACTAACACGGTATTGAACCCAGCACTGAAAACCACCAACCTGTTCCATTCTTCTCATTTTTGGCTACTGCACTTGTTCGCTTTGGGGTACGCTTTTGCTTTTTTGCCAATAATCCACTATTTCCATCACTTGGCCTTTTCTGACCTGAAATAAGGGGAAAGAGAGAATGTGAAAAAAGTCAAGAGCAAGTAGTATTTCTTCACCTGTCTACTCTACATGAATTTCTATATGTACGTTTTTTAAAAGGGGGGGGTGGAGGAAGAGAGAAGAAGGAAGGAAGGATGGAGAGGTGGTGGAAAGGAGGCAGGGAGGGGACAGACCAAGGGTTCCTAAGACTCATTTCCTAATGTTTAGTTTTGCTACAAAGGCTCCTTTTCTCCCTAGGAAGTCCTTACCCTTCTCTCTGCTCTCCCTTTCTTGAACAATTACGCTACAGGTACCAGAGGCAATGCTGGTTTCAAAGCCATTTGCTGATTCCCTCTCACAAAGGCCTTCTTGAGATTCTTCAGCAATACTATCAACTTCAATGGTTATGTCACTTTCACTTTTTATACTTCGAGACTCATCTTGACTGAGAGTAAGAGGTGAAGCTACTGAAAAGTTATGCTGTACCACAGGAGGTAGAGCAGGTGGGATAGAAACAAGAGAGTTAGACTCAGAGCTTTCGACTACTACATCCTCAATACTGGTCCTGTCCTTCTCATCCAAATCATCCAAATCTACTTCATGGCAAACCAGGGTTTCAGGCCCAATCAGAGGCATTGCATCTTCTTCTTCTTTTAGTGGACTATTTACAGTTTCTTCAGCTGGACTATCTGATTTTTCACTCGTCAATTCTTGAATGCATTGGTTTGACTCTGCTGTTAATGATGGCATTCCTTCATTTTCTATTTCAAAATGTTGCTTGAAATTTAAGTTTTTCATTCCCTCAGATGCAACATAATCACTGGTCCTTTCTTGAGATATGCTATTTGTCATTTCCATTCCATTCTCAATTTTAATTTTTTTCTCTGGTGATTGTCCCAGTATTTTCCGTTTCAACTTTTTTTCTTTTGTACATTGGTCAATATCATCTTCAGCAACAGAAGAAAAGTTTTTACTGTCTAATGAAGAAAATTCTAAACTGTGAGATTCTATATGAGGTTCATTTCCTGCTTCTTCTTGGCTAAATGATGAAATTTTTATAATTTCTAAAGAAAGATCTTTTGTCTTGCTTCGTCTTCCCTTTCCTTTAGGTGATCTTTCTGTCTCTTTCTTAACTTCTTCTATTTGTTCCACTTTATTTCCAAAAATCTGTACTATTTGTTCATTCTCTCCAATATCTAATTTCAAGGTTTCTAAAGGCTGCATTTGAGTCCTATCATTTTCCTTTAATATATGTGTAGCAATCTTTGGATTTTCTTCATCTAGTTTATCATCATTTAAATTTTCATGTTTTTCTAATTCTTCTTTAACATCAGGAGAAAGTTCTTCATTCATCGAATTTTTTTCTAAAAGGTCTTCTGTTTCACTATCAGATGAACAAGAGTCTGCAAGAAGAAATATTAGAAAGATTTCTGTCTTAATTACCAATGTAATTTTATAATAAAGATTCAATCAAAAACAAATAAAACTCTTAATACCCCTGAATACCTCTCTAAAGAAATTTCTGCAAACAGGATCAGCATGGGAAAAGTGGGGGTGCCAGGGATTGAACTAGGCACCTCGTACATGCAAAGCACATGCTTTACCACTGAGCTACACCCCCAACTCCTAAAGAAATTTCTCATTTAAAATAAATCATAAATTTGTGCCAAAAATATGTGTTGGAGATTTCAAATTAAACTCCATATAAAAATACATTACATGGAAAATACTGTTATCTGAATTGTGTAAAAGAGCTATTTTGCAATTTTCACTCGTGTCATTGTCTATGATAATCCATAGAATACTCAAAGGAGTAATACTAAGATAGGAAGTTATAGAGTGGTTTGATGTGAGATCTAGTAGGTACTGATAAATAAATGTGATGGCTATTTTGTGTTCTTAGAAAGGAATATGACATTCTACTTAAAATAATTATGGAAAGAGGAAATAAAACTCTTTTGATTATGAGACATGGAAGTATAGGCTAGTTACCTTTTTGCAAAAGAAATCATTCTTTAAGTCAGAGAATTTTAAAAAATAATAAAATAGGGTTCTAAGACAATATAGGTGCTGTAAAATATAAAAATTGTGCCCACATGGTGCTTATATTCTACAGAAGTTCAAAAAGGCAAAATTAAATGTATTTTGTAAATAAAAAGGTATACAGTTTTACTTTGTGATTTTACTATATACAGAATTTAGAATTCATTTGTTCTCATGTTAAAAAAAGGACTTCTTAAAAAAAAAGACTTCTTTTATATACAGTTTAGCAAGACTAGCATGTACAGTTTTGTAGGCTGTACACAGCAGAAGGGCATTAAATCTAAGAGGGCATGTCTCACTTTGTGGGCATCTTGCATTTATGTATTATGGCAACCTTCCAGCAGATGGCAGTAAAGAGGAAAAAAAGAATGCCATTTTCTAATCTGTACACAAGCACCATATGGACTAGTAGTTCAGAACAGCTTTCTCCTTGAAGGTAGGGAACTTTTTATTAACATATAAGGTGACTATTTAACATTTCTTAAATTACATGGAAAAACATACAAAGGTAGAAAAGTCAAAAAATGTAAAATCAGAATAAGATATGTTCACTTATACTCATCACAAAACATGTCTATACCACATGGGTTGTGCTGTCTTTGAACAAACACTACCTCAGCTTTGTTGAAAGATCCCAGGTGACACCATTGAATTACAAGAGACACTGGTGCATGCTTTGAAGGACACTGCAGCATGCAGTGTCCATCCTCTATTAGAGTAGAATTATTTCTATGATATTGATAAGAAGTATTCCTAAATTAAAGTAAAACATGACTAAGTTGTAGTAAAAATGATATACTAAAATAAGCCTTTTCTTCAAATCAAATTTTATAGTTTAAATTATGTGAGATTAAAAACCTAGATGATTTTCTATGAATTTCTCACACAACTGACATTTTATTATTTATATTACTGATTTTTAAAAATATCAGTGATCCTCAAAATTGAGCACCTTCCATTCCATTTGACAGAGGTGAGCTGTCTGGCATATTGCTGCGAGCACTTCTGGTACCTGATTTTCCTTCACTGTTTGGAGTCTTAGACAAACCATACGGCATGTTTGATGAAAGGGTAGATTTTAAAGGAGGTCGTCCCCGTTTTGACTTCTGCCTCTCCTCATCCCTCTTCTCATCTTTTTCACTGTCTTCTTTATTCTGGTAACAACAACAAAATATATGAGACGACAATGGAAAGAGAACTGACACTGGGTGGCGAACACATAATGCAACACATGGACGATGCACTACAGAATTACACTGGAACCTATGTAATTCTTGTTAACCAATGTCACCCCAATGAAGTCTAAAAAATAAAAGAATTACAAGACCTTAACTTCTGAAAAGTTAGAAATAAATATGAAAAAAAAGTATAAGAGCCGATGCCTTATGAAAAATAAACATTCTACTTTTGCAAGGAAAACTATTAACTCAAAAAGGTTAGATATTTTATATGTTAATGCCTAAGAGAAAATAGTTTTCTGACATATTTTGTACTTATATGAATATGACATTCTATAATTTGAAACACTGCAATTATTACTGTGAAGGTCAGAACAGGTACATTAGAAAGCTGTACAACTACTCTACACCCACCCTGTTCCTTACTATTCCCTGAGAAAAAAGAAGGTATCTACCATAAAACAGACAAAACACTAGGCTGAAAACTGAGGGTATGTGTGAGGGTACAACTGACCCACAGGTATGTGTTTTAAATTTACTATTAGTTTCCAATATTTAAAAATCAGATTTCACATAAAAAAATTATAGAGTTGTCGTGAAAAATCCTAAAATTTGGCAACACTGATTCTGCATTCCACAGCAGAGTGGTTACTTCCACCCTCTGTAGATGAGGAACATGTCCCCTTTCAGTAACTATCAGTCCTATTTTACCCTTTTTCTATATATAATAGCTTCTATAAGCATTTCAGTTGGAAACCTGTGCCATAGGGGTCACTGGTTTTCACCTTTCCTGAAACAATGTGGTAATGTGTTCACATTTTTTTATTTTTGTAGCTTCTGGGTTATAAGACCAATTACCTTAAAAGAATAAAGATTATTACAGTGAGGAAATAAGATTTATATTAAAAGACAAACAAACAAACATAATATACTATGAGTAATTTCTGGGCCTAACATGAAGGATAAGAGTCCATGAACATACTTTAGCTTTTTTCTTCTGTTTTTTCTTTGGTCCACCTTTGTCCAACGGCCAGATTATCCTGTCAGCCTTCACCCATTCATCGTACCTTAAAATAAAGAATATATTAAAAATTCGCAATAATCCTTATTTGAAATGTATTCACCAAATAAAAACAAGTGAGATAAAACTAAAGAGTTTGTTTCTAGTGTTGGCACAAATGTGAAGGGTATAGGGATTGGTTTGCTGGTGACATATACCAGCCACTGCGCTAAGTTAAGTGTTTTGTATACCTGCTACCAATAGGGAAAAGCAAGAGAATTTCTTAGGTAAACAGGCCTAGAGGGAGAGCTAGGTAAGAAAACTCTAGATAGATTCAAGACTGTTTGAACTGCTTTCTTATCTACAACTCCCACAAATATGAGCTTAATGAAATAGCTGATTCTGCACTGGCGTTCATTTTATTGACCAAATAATTCAAAGATAAATCAGGTAAATTCAAACTTATAATATGAACAGTTCCAGATTTATCTATGAAGTCATTTTCAACCCTCCTTTTTCCTCACAGAACTCTTTGAGGCCTCTAGTATTTCCAATAAAATTTTATTATGAACTATGTCACCTCCAACACTGAAATTTTTTAGAGATACTTCATTTCCTTTGTTTAGCTCAAGTTGAATACTCTTCATTTCCCCTGTACCTTTTCCCAAAATATTGACATCACTTTTGAATTTCAATATAGTCAGTCCAGGATCCTAATCGGGGGCAAATGAGAAATTAAACTTTCTAGAACTAAATATCAGTTCTTACATTACGTAAATACACAGGTGTTTATAGAGCTCTATCAAAATCTAAAGTCTGAATATTTAAACAAAAAACTACAGGGAGTCCTTGCTTTGAATTGCACCATATTAATGGAAACTGCACTCTCATTTTGTAACCCAGTTACCACAGAGCCACACAAAGTAAGGACACAGTTCCAATACACACAAGTTTTGGTTGACATGATACCATGACTACCTATGCTAGAAAACTATCTCCTCCTGGACCACCCACTATCTTCATTTTACCAGGCTAAGTCTCTGTATATTCTTAATTTGTTTAGAAATACTCGTTCATTTGGACATTTACTGAGGTCCTATTAGCATGCCAGGCACTGTTTGAACATGTATGTAGAGAATAATAGAGAAGACAAGGAAGGCCCTTTTTCTCCTACCACTCATAGTCTGGGGTACTACACATACAGCAAAATCAGGTGTAGTCTGGTAAATGCAATAAAAGGGGTCTATGTCTGGTCCAGGGCTAACACAGAAGGAGTTGGTAACTCTGCCCAATTCCAGAATTCCACAGGACATATCAGACAACCAAAAAGCACAGGCCTGGTCACCACAGTATATATCATGTAGGTACTACCAGCATTAATACTGCCAACCAAGGATAATCCGAAGATTTCTCAATGAGAGACCCTAACTCCCCTAGAGTTGCACATGCTACCCTGTTTTAGGAATTCAACTTGATTCTCTAGGAACTACCGTGGCCCTCTGTCAATGAGCAGACCAGAATTATACTGGCTTTTAGGAATATGGAAGGACAGCGCAAAACCATGTACCATGTGCATGCCAGTTAAGTAACTATTTAGGAACTTACTTAGTTAGGAAGAACATGAGCATAGAATACTGTTGAGAAGTCATACAGTAAAACATTAAAAAGATGAGAGAGAATAGGAAGGGAAAATTCTAGCAAGTACAACAGAACTGATACACACAGATGGCAAGTAAGGATGGAGGACTGTGGACTGAACAGAATCTGAGAGAAAGACTGTAATATGCAGTAACTGCAGATAGTGACTCAGACTTGGTAAATGTAGTCCTTTCCCCTGAACTCAACAACACGTACATACAAAACAATGGTGAGACAGACTAAAGACTTTGTTTCTAATGTTAGTAGAAATGTGAAGGGCATAGGGGCTGGTGTGAGAAAAAAAAGAATTTAAAGGTTTATATGCAATAAACCTGTGCTCTTAATATCTTTGGTGATAAACGAAAACTCTTTTAATGTGAAGTAAAATAAACCAACTCTCCCTCACTAAAAAACAGTTAACATTTATTTGAGCACTTACTGAGGGCCAGGCATTGTTCTAAGCACTTTGTATATTAATATAGGTATTACCACTATTTCTCACACCATTTCTACAAAGTAGGTATTTTATCTTTCCCAATTTAGAGATGAGGGAACTGAGGCTTTAACAGAGTACACTTTGAGTATGTAGGCAAACCTCGGAGCACTGGCTCCAAACAAATACAGGGCAAGTAGAAATGTGAAACACACAGGACTTGCTAGAGGAGAAAAGTAGTCCCTGACATTCAGGAACTGGCCTGGCACTGTCAGCCGGGCTTTGGTGTTGCTACAGAGGTGATGTGGCAGTCACAGTAAAGTTGTGCTGTTCTCCTGTTGAACATAACAATTTCACAGAACATCAACACGAGACAAGTCGGCTACATGACTGTGATGGATCAAGACAAAAACATCACCACTCCCTAATTGTGTGTAAACACAGAAAAAAAACAGGAACTGTCCAAGCCACAAAAATGACCAAACATCCTTTTTCCCTAACGACTGTAGTATCTTTACTAATGACACAGCATTAACAGTGGTCTAGTCTTCTCTCCTTGTAGGTAAAATTCATTAAGACAACTAATCAATTAACCCCACTTCTTTACAGCATCCAATCTAGAGAGAAGCCCCATTTCCTTAAACTCTCCCTCAAATCACCTAGCTTCTAAAACCCTTCTAACATTCTTTACTTTATTAACCAATTTAGAATTGTAACAATGCTTGATACAGGCTTGATTTCTAATAGACGTATTAAACAGGCAAAGAAACCCCACTTGCACTGTTGGGAGCTATGGGCCTGGCTCCCTGCCCATGTCCAGCAGAGTTCCCACAGAACTCTGGGCTATGGTTGTTCCCAAAGGTGGTGCCTTGGGCTTTCATTGATTTGTGTAACACCCTCTCACTGAGTCACCCCACAGTTCCCCATGCTGTGTGTCCTCCCTCACTGCAAATGACTAATAAATCTAACCTGTTCAACTACAGGTATGATCCAGGAGCCCTTTGCCTGGAAGTACTGACACAGCTAGTAAAACTGTGGGAATGTAGAAGTCTTGGAAATTTAGGATACAAGGTGTGCTTTGTAAATACACATATACCATTTGCTTTGGTTCTTCACGACATTAATTTGATCTTTTTGAACCACTGAAAGAAATCTCAATAGTAAGAAAATACATTTCTTGCTTACCTGACATTCCATCCATAGTAATGTACCAAGTATAAAACTTCTCCATCATCCATCTCAGTGCTTTTAATACTGGCTTCATAGATTTTCTGCGTTTTCCCTCGTCCATATTTTACTTTCACTTTGGTTCCTGTTAGGCAGGGTTCCATGTCTTCCTCATCTTCCTCCCCTTCAGAGTCACATTTGCTTTCAGTTTCTTCCCTGCAGTAAGTTACAACATGGATAATGCTACTAATAACTTAATGGAGAACAAACTAGTACATGCTAAGAGAATCTACCATGTAGAAAAGTCACAACCTAAGTATTACCTTAATAGCATGTCAGTGGAGGAGGAGAAGAAGGAGGAGAAGGAGAAGATTTTTATGGGCTATTTACTAAGGAATTTATTTATTGTGTAAAGGTACACTGCACCAAAAGTAAACCCATACTTCTTAAAGGCCAATCAGTAATCACAGTTAATCATGATGTGGAGTCAAATAAATCACTTTTGATAAAACAAAGTAAGAACTATATGCTCTAAAAAAATCTTTCAAAGTCATACTCAAGTATCACCTTCTATGCAAAAATTACCTAAAGATAGTTTGTAACTTCCTACAACTAAATTGTCTTAAGTCTACTTTACTTCTAATTTCTGCTCAATTTAGAATGGCTCTTAGCAAGTCTACTTTTTAGTGGACAAAATAATCAACATGGGCTACCTACCTAGTAACTGTATCTTTTAAACTAGTTTATATTTTCAAGTTTTCTCCACCCTAACAAAAGAAACAATAGGTATTTGAATATCAGGTCACTTGTTCAAAATGTGGGACAGCACCAGAACAAAGCTTTGAGTATCCTATACTGATTTCTATTTGGTTTTACTCATCTCCCATTAGCTTTTCTTTGCTTTGATAATCAAGTATTCAGGAGATTCACATTGGAAGGTAAAATAATATTTTTAATATTTTTACAAATAAAACATCCTGAGTTAACACTAGAAGGATTCAGAAGAGACCTGCACCAAAGGTCATTCTAGTGTCACAAGAGTTTTAAATGCTTAAGAGGAGGTATTAGGCTCTATAATAATCATAGAGCATTACTTTGGGGACTACTAGGGGACCCGATATGAAAAGACTTTGGCAACACATGTGCCATGGGAATGTTTTCTCTCTAAGGGCACCTTCCAATTATGGCCTGATAGGGTAACTTCAAAACACTATTGGAGACACTACTCAAAACAGCAATTTCTACAGATAAAAACATCTCCCATTTCCGTGATTCCTGCTACAGAATGAGAATATGAACTATGTTTGTCTGTATATCCCATTTTTATTTAAAAAAGGGAATATGGTTCTTCATAAATCTCTGAAATTTCTCTAAAACATTTATTTCATTTATGTATCAATCATAAAGGCTTTTGAAAACCACACACACACACACATATATATATGCATTATGTTTTATTATATACATATTACAAAATACATATTTTGAGCCTAATTGTTGTACTTTGCTTTATTGTCCAAATATCTGAAATACTACACTCACATTATACTCAACTCCAATCATTTCATGCCACTTATCCTAATTATATTTTACTATAGAATTTCTTTATTCACTAATCTAATTCAAATGTAATTGTGATGGCTCCTGTACTTTTTTTGTACTGAATCATAAAATTAACTCTCCCATTCACCAATCATCCCTATTTTTCCAATTATTTTCTCAACAGTTAATTTTTAGATGGAAGTCAGCTACTAGTTGGATGGAGCATCAGGCCACTTTTCCCAAATTTTGCTTAACAATTCAAATTTCTAGAAAATTTAGCATCATATAATAATTGAAAACTAACTGGAGGCAAGCTTGTATTATAGTAAGTATGTTATGCTGTTGTTGCTGAATTAAAATTCATTTTTTAGTAGCATATAAAAATTAGTAAATCTATTTGATAACACAGAAATGGCCAACTAAACACTATCAGGTATTACTCTGATCTAGCTGGACTGCCTAATCTTTGGTCATTTTTAAGTCAATTCAGTCCATACATGTATATAATACATGGGGGGGGGGGGGAAATAACAGTTTTACTCAACAGCAAACAAGATGGATATTAAAAAGTTGAAATTTATTGGTGGGATGTGGGGCAAGAATGTATTTTCCAAACAAGAATCAGGGGTGCATGCCACTTAATCTAATACAATAACTCGGAAAAAGAAAAATGTCTTAGATAAAGCTAACACACAGAAACATCTGCTAGTACTGTGCACCCATGTGTTTGTTAGCTTTCCCACATTGTACCTTTTTTAAAATGGAATTTTTGCTGTCGCTGTTTCCTCTTGTCCACTTCCTCCATTTTTCTCCAGCTCCCTTCCCTGCTGTCAACTGCAGGACCTTTCTTTTGACTGGGTGACGCAGCCTTCTTTGAGGCCACTGTTTAGGGCACAAGTGCTATTAAAATGGTGCGACCAGTATATTCTCCAATTCCGAAAGGCGATACACATCATCTTCACAATGTGTCTCACCTTCATTAGACAAGAGGAATGGAAGTCTCAATAAGAAAACATTCCCTCAAACCTGAATATCTAAGCAGGAACAGAGCGTTGCTGCACCCCAGACGGGCGCTTCTGGAGAACAAAGTAAGAATGTACCTCTCTTGGCTTTTTTCTTCCTCTTCATCTGAGTCTTTGTCAGAATCCTCCGGCTTTTTAATTTTCTTCTCCTTTTGCTTTGGTGTATTTTTTCTCCCCAGTAGTAGGTCATTTTCTTTCTTCTCTGCAGTTTCATAGTCATCATCTACGTCTTTATTTTCTGTATCATTATCTTTTAATTTGTCTTCTGTTTTCTCTTCTTCAATCTCCTTTTTAATAGAATTTGCATCTCGAGCAATTCTCCTTCGTCCCTAGTAGAGTGGATAAAAAGCTTTAAAATAGCTGTCACTGCAAGAAGGAGGGGCAGCAGAAAATGCATCTCTTTTCTTAAACCTTCACAGCAATGACTAGTCTTCTCTCTGGCTTGAAACATGACATGACAACCCATCAACTTCTGTGTACTTTTCCTCTTGAAAGTAACACAATAACCTGTGTAAATTACTTAATTACGCCCAAGTATACTATGGTCCTTGGCTACAGACTACTTGAAAAGTAAAAATGTTCTCCTTGCTTCACTATATTACCTTTTATTATTTTTTCTTTTTTTACTAGCAAAATACTGTTATTATTTTATAATGATAAAACATGAAAGTCAAAATTTCTTTTTGGTGTATACCAGAGTTAAGGGAAGTAGAAGAATAAGGAAATTAATAGGGTTTTTATGTACTTTGATGACAATAAAAAGTTAATACCAACTATTTGCCACAAAACTTATCATAGCTCCCCCAAAACACATATTTAAAGGTTCACAGCTTTAAAATCTATAAAAGTAAAAAATACAGTCAGAGCTCTAACACTTACTCCATCTTTAATATGAAATTGTAAACATTTATTGACACAAAGCAAATGTGTGTAACAAAAGTTCGAGCACCCTTATCTTTTGAGTCATGACGCCTGGAAGATGGGGAGTCCTGAAGCAGCATCCTCTCCTCCCCTGATTCCCCCAAAACCAAAAATATGAAACGCTTCATGAATCTGCCTGTCATCCTTGCACAGGAGCCTTGCTAATCTTCTCTGTATCGTTCCAATTTTAGCACATGTGCTGCCGAAGCGAGCCCTACTTTAAGTCTTTTATTATTTCTTGACTAAAAATTTTAAATGAATTATCTAAACATCAATGATACAATAATAATAATAAATAATAATAATAATAATAAATCAACCCCCTAAATTATGGATGTTTTAAAAGTTCTGTGGTCTCTAATTCTACTGTTTTTAAAGATAAAATTTACATCATCATTGTATTTCTGTAAAACTACATTTCAAAAGGACTGAATTGCATCAGTGGCCAAAGAGTGAGTGGAGTTCTTGGAATAAGTATCTCGAGAGCTCACTGGGCCTGCCGAATATTGTTCTACCCCCACAGCTTTTACTCAGCCTCTTGTTGCATGATCAACCCACCATGAAACTGAGCCATTTCTTTTTTTTTTTTTTTAAGAGGTGAAATAGATAATTTTTTGAAGAGAGAGTACACTCCAAAGAGGTAGGAGTGGGCTCGAGCAAGGAGAGAGGCTCAAGAGCCTGTTGAGCCATTTCAATACCTCCTAAATTCTTCAACTCAACCTCTACACACTGGCAGAATTCCCCTCTACTTGGAATCAAGTGAGGATACAAAGAGAGCAAACAATTTAGGGAGCACTAGAATATTTTGCAATTAATATTTCAGTATAACAAATGTTTTCCCTAGTTCCTATGTGCTATTTAAACTTCAAAGGTAGAAAAATAATACATTTATTTTTATTATCACAAAGAACTAAAATGTAAGTTCCGTGAGGGCAGGGACTTTGCTATATTCATTCTGTATCCTCTCAGATCTAGACAGTGCCTGGCCCATAGAAAGTGCTCTTTAAATATCTGTAAGTAAATGAATGAAAGCTACTGCTACCTATCAAAATTTAGGTCTGTATACCTTTGTCCCAGAAATCCCATTTTTACAAGTCTGCCCCCTTACATTAAGACAAATTAGGAGGGCACTTTTACAACTATGTTTATTGCAGCCCTTTTTGTAATTGTAAAAAAATTGGGAAGAAAATCTTAAGGAAGATAAATTTATGGTACATCCATACTATGCGGGGCTCTGCTGATGTTTTATGTAAGATGAGGAAGGCCTTTATACAGTGACAAAGAAGTATGTCAACAATAGAGACAATGGGGATATGATTCAGTCTTACAAAGGGAAATTCTGAAACATACATGGATGAACCTTGAAAACATAATGCTGAATAAAATAAGGCAGTCACAAAAGGACAAACATTGCATAATTCCACTTACATGAGGTACTTAGTGTAGGCACATTCGTAACGACATAAAATAGAATGGTGGTGCCAGAGGCTGGGGGAGAGAGGAATGGGGAATTATGTTTTAATGGATAAAGTTTCAGTTTTGCAACATGAAAAACATTCTGGAGATGGATGGCAGTGATGGTTGCACAACAATGTGAATATGTAATAGTTAATGCCACTACCCTGTAAATCTAGAGTTAAGATGATAAATTTTATGTTATGTGTATTTGCCACGATTTTTTTCCTTTCTTTTTTCGCCTTTTTTTTTTAACCATAATTTTTAAAATTAAAATTATGAAATTTGGACATTTCATAAAATTCAGAAGGGACAGTTTTTAAAAAATGGCTTCTGAGCAAATAAAAGACAATGTTTCATCTCCTCTTTCACTAAATGTCATTTCACTGAAAGACATATTACAGTAACTGAACTTCTCTGATAGTGTGATAAATTTTCTTTCTCCTAAAATTTGATCCTGTTAAGTAGACATTATTTGACAGTGATCAAAATAATGGATGACATTCCTGCATAGGACTTTCATACTAAGGGAGAGGAAGTTAAAAGATGAAATCAGTGTGCACATGTTTAGAAAACAAGGATAACGTAAGAAAAACTGCCATAAGAGCTGTATAAGTGCTATGAAGTAACAGAGAAAGGAAAGATCCCAGCTGGTTGGGAGCACAGATATTATAAAGAGAAGATTCACTCATGCAACCACTATTTAGTAAGTCCTTACTATGTGTCAGGCACTATTCTAGATGTCTGGGATCTGTCAATGAACAGAATAAACACTAATCCCTACCCTTAGGAAGTATGATTCTAGTGCAAAGAGGTAAAAGAAGCAATCAATCATAAACAGATAAATAAGTAAATTACAGATAAAAAGAGCAACGTTAGAGGGAGTACAAAGAGAATATTTAAGGTTGACCCTTGATGAGGATGACTTGAACAGAAAACAACAGGAGGAATGGATTTTTAGGCAGAAGAAATAAAATGTGACTTATTTAAAGAAAGGGAGCTAGGCTAGCCTGGCAGAAAACACAATAAAATACTGGAAAATAAATTAGGTCCACTGGAGTATTTTTGTGTACATCTGAAAATGTCCATTAAAAAATTTTAAATAATGCTTAAAATAAACCAGTTAAACTGGTATTAACTGCTTACCCTTGGAGATTTTAATTCTATTTCTTCTCTTTCACTTTCACTGTTGGAATCAATATTTTCCTCCGGTTCACTCTTCACTTCCACTAAAGGCATTTCTTGGTTTAGTTTTAGAGCCTCTTCCATCGATTCTTCTAAGTCTTTTTTTTCTTCTTTTACTTTTGGTTCATGGTGGTGAATAGTTCTGAACTGAATATTCGCAGAACGGCAGTACTCCTCAAAACCATAGAGATACCTAAACAGACCATATGTCTTTTTAATAAACTTTAGTCTTTACATTTAACTTGGATACTATATTATTAAACACAGACATATTTTTAAAGATTAAAAACTCTAGCCTTTCTTTTTTTAAAGTACTTTTTCTGCTACTAATTTTTTGGTGATTTATATAGGATTATAAACAAAAATAAAATATAATTTCAAAATAAAAAATTTCTTCCTGAAAAATCTGAGTTTGTGATAACTGAACATAGCTATGAGTTTTGATCTGAAGGTTGTTCACACAAAAGATATAGCTCCATAACATATACTATCACTTCAGGGTATAAACGCTGCCTGCATTCCTGATTTTGAAAAAGAAATTAGGACTACATGCAAAATGATTTACAGCAGACTTGGTGTTCAAAATAACTTTCAATCACACGTATCTATTAACCTAAACCTTTTAACACATTTTTTTCTAACGTTAATGTTCTTTGATTGATATGTTCTTATTTAATTGTTGTTAACAAATGGAAAATATTACCTGTAAATATGTACTCTTTGACAAATAAACTATACTACTTACTTTCTATAGGCAGTTTTTACATTGTAGGAAGCAGCTGAATTCAAAATAGGAATGCCAAGGTCCATATAAATTTGCTTCCATACAGCACCACTGTCGATCTGGAAAATTAAGTTTTTATTTGTTAACATTTGCAAAGGGAAATAATCTTTACACTAATATTCTATGTTCATTAAGAAAATGTGTTTAAGGGTTCCCTGGTGGTGTAGTGGCTAGGCACTGGCGCCGCAGCCTGGGTTCGATTCCCAACCAGGGAACCACCAAAAAAAAAAAAAGGGGGGGGTGGTGGGGAAGAAAATGTATTTATTATCTAAAGTACATATAACAGTGAAACATTAGCTGATTTAAATTTTCATTACACCCTTACTTACATTGTCACATCCACCCTGATGATAAACCAGTCGAAAGAGTTTGAAGAGATTGAGATCTTTATAGCCCAAAACAGGAGGTTTGTTGATTGGAGTACCTATTTTTAATACCAGAGGGTAGAAATAATACGTTTATTCAAATGGAAAATATCAAGTTTAAAAAAGCTACAGATTTCTCATTTCCCAAATTTCATTAATCATCAGCATATATTTAAAATAACTTGAAGCGTGTAAGACAACACAAAATGTGCTCTATATTCTTCATACTGCATTGAGGTGGTCTTTACATTTACTTACACAACTAATAAAATCACTAAGTACTCTCTAACTACCACTAAATTAGGTGAAACTAAATTAAACCTCAGCCAAGGTGTAGCCAACCATGTTGCTGGTTCAAGAAGCCTGGGCAAGAACACGTACAATGGAAAGGGTACATTTTAGACCATGGTTCCATTCTCACTGCTTTTATACCAACGTTAAGACTCAGCAGTAATCTGAAGGATGATTTCTGAAGGCTACATAATGTTTAGGACCAATTTACCTGAGGATTTTCTAGGGCTAATGTAATGACAAGAAGTATGATGATTTATTTCTTCTAACTCTAAAGGTTTTATATCTTCTAACTTCCAAATACAAATCCTTCCTGTTTAGATAGGCACTGATCTCCTATCATGTTTGATCTTTAATCTCCTTTGTTAAGACCAAGGATCAGGCAAGTTACTAGAGACAGCACTAGTAATGGACATGTACGCAGGTTAACATTAAGAGTGTTCACTTTCTATTAACCAAAAGATTATTATAATCTGTTTTGGTTTTTTAAGTCCCAAGGAGATTAAATTTAATTATATAAAAACTCTTTTCCTATATATTTCTCCTCAAAGTAGATATTAATATTTGTTTTCATTCCAAGTACAAATTATTGTTAGCTATAACTGATTCTTAGGCTTTACTTTAAATCCAAATCCATATACCCACGATTCTAACAAAAATAATGCATCAACCTAGAATCTAAAACTGTAAAAGAAATGAGTACTTTTAATTAATGAATATGAAAGTACCTCTGTCTTCCATAAACTTATAAAGCTGTTGAAGGAAGTTGTCCCTCTCTTCAGGATCAAGTTCTTCCTCAGGCTATAAAGGTAAGATACACAAATACAATAGATTATAGAAAATGAATAGGATGAGAAACATTGTCTTCTTGTCTTTTGTGAACTCAATGTAAGTGGATAGGGTGTTAATGAAGTTGGAAAAGAATGAATTTTCTCAAAATCCCAAAATGCCAGGTTTTAAGTCATATTATAAAAGAGCTGATTTGATTCAACTGTCAAGATATACAATCTACACCCTTGACCCTATTTATCACTCTAACCTTACTCTTGAGTGTCACCATAAAGACTAAGATTAGCCATGAGGAGAAGGTTCAGGAATGGGTGAATATTTTTATCCCACTTGGTACTTTTTAAAAAATCCACTGAAACACCATGTGACCTGTACAACTATATTGACAGATGAGCACAATAATTACAAACATTTATTTTTAAAAAATAATCCACACGTAAACATTAAAATTTTGTTATTGTTGAATAAATATAAACCAGAGGCTGCAAGGTCACCAGGCAAAGATTTTTTGTTTGGATAGCACAATGTTTTTTTAAACATTTAAGTATATTTAAATGAGTCATATAAACTTTATTTTGTCCCAGAGCCACCACCCATCTCTTCTATCACACCAGCCTGCTTTTCTCACTTGCCTGGCCTCTGCAATCGACAGAGACCCCAGAAAATCACACACTGAAAATGGCTTCTTAGGGAAGGAAACTAGATACATAAATACTAATTTAGTTGGGGGAGGGGGACTAATGGAAACATTCACTTAAAAACAACTATTCCTACAAATACCTATTTAAGTGTTACATTTTACTAATTAGATAAATTTAATGATTTCTTCTAATACAGTCAATTTTTTGACTCAGTCAAACAAATGGATTATGGGTTTTAAAACATTCCCTTTTCTGAGAGACTACTTATAAACTAGTATTTGAGAAAATTCTTATTTAAAGTTTATCAATACTATAGAGAAACAAAACACTGATATGTTTCTTCCATATAAATTATCATAACTTAATTTCAGAGTACTAATCTTCTATGTTCCAAAAGATGAATTCAGATTTTTGTCTTTTGAAGCCACATTCAAAGCAAAGGCAATGAATGGTCAGGCAATAAATATTAAGTGCTCACAGTCCAGAAAGTAAGAGGCCCTTTTAAATTTTGATTCCTTTAAGAATTTTAATCACTAATACTATAGCCAGGATCACCATATAGTTGATTAGGATATATAATAATAAAACCATGAGGCAATGAGGGGAAAGGTAGTAGTAATATCTTTTTGCACATTCATTCGGAATGGTGTTTAACACGGGAGTACTTTCACTTTTACCAAATATACAAAAACTTAAGTCAAAGTTGCATTGAGCCTCAAAAATTAGCAATCTACAAAAGTTAACAGGGATCATTACTAAATGCTTAAATCAAGAGATGGCAGTTTTTAATATAAGTAAAAATTATTTTTAAAAAACCATTTATAAAAAAAAGGCAGTTTTTTCCCATGTGAATTAAACATTTTGCTTTTGAAAGATTATTAAAACAATTGCTAATGAGTTAACTTGGGAAAAAATGAATCCAGTAGCCCACGAATCATTTCAGGTGTTAATTTAGAGGACTTTCCCCACGGGAGAAGAAACAAAAACACCTTACTCCAGACTGGATTTATGCTTTGCCCAACCTTGTTATTCACAGTGTTTTGTTTTGGTTTTTTTTGGGGGGGTGGTTCCCTGGCTGGGAATGGCACCCAGGCTCAGCGTTGAGAGCACAGAAGCCCAGCCACTACACTCAGGGAACCCCCTTTAACCACAAAACTCTCACCTCAGACCAACAACTCATTTCCAGTATTAATGATCACACAGAATTCAAATAAGACCATTGTAGCCAGTGTATGTAAGAAGTAATTTTTTAAAAAGCCACTGATTTGAAATCCGAGTTTCTTCCAAAACAAGTAAACAAAATGAAGCCATCAACTGAAGAGAAGGTATTTTCTAAGGTTGTACCCAACACCTGACAAATTCTTAATGACTTAGATACAGTTTGGTGGTTTATATACATTTGATTTAAAAGTCAGTGGATAGTCAAGAGCATACCACGAAAAACCATGGCCATAAGACTTTAAGTTTAGGTGCAGTTATCAGATGTAAAAAACAAGATATAAATGAATAATGAATTCCAGTTAGAAAACAAATGCCTGTTTAAGAGAAAATTATTACACACACACACACACACACACACACAAAGCCTATGAACTAAGTTTTAAATTTACCTCGTCTTTGCAAAAACTAAAAATGCTTAATTTCTCACAATAAGCAATTCTTCACAATTCTTTTCTGAAAACAGCTGTATTCTTAGTAAAATGGCATATGCTAGGAAATGCCTCCAACTAGAAGAAATCTGCCTTTATGGCCTTCGTATGGACGCTCATACTTGAAGGAGGGGGAAGAGGTGGGAAGAGAGTGCTGAGATATGTTTTGAGTTTAAGTCTAAGTTAAGTTACTCGTGTTCGTAGCTCAAAGTGATTTCTCTGTTCATGGTACCTTCACACGTACACCATCTCTCTCCAGGTTAACAGCCAGAAGGTGCTGCATCCCTCAGGGGTGTTGGAGTGGGAGAGGTATGTAATAATGAGAGGCAGAGAGTCCATCAGACTGCTGGTGAGCCTTCTTCCCTTCATTTAGTCAAGCATGTGAAGAGTGATTACGCAGGGAAACGGCAGGGAAGGGGGTGACATGAACCTGATCACCATTTCAAGAAATTTACAATTTTAGTTAGCACCAGTATACTACCATGTATTACAGATAGCTGTGTATCTATCTACACTACTAGATTATGAATTTCCTGACTTTGAAAACCATATCTTTAAATTCGGTTCAAACATCTATTGATGGTTACCATGAGTCAGGGCTATGCAAAGGTACTGGGATTAAATGAGAAGACCTGGTGCCTGCTACCTTCACCCCTCTGAGTCCCGCAGGGGGTGTCAAAATGTAAAACAGGCCGATTCAACACAATGTGGTAAGTGCTGTAAAATACATAAAAGAATAAGGGAGGGGATGAATGGTTCTGCTGGGGATGGAGTGATGGTGGTAACATTAGGGAAAGCCTGTGAAGAGCAGACAGCCCAGGAGCTAGAGCAGGCAAGTCCTATCTGCGGCCCAGGATGGCTCTGAATGCGGCCTGCCATGGATTCTTAAAACATTATGACCCTTTATGCAACTTTTTTTTTTTTTTAGCTCATCAGCTATTGTTAATGTTAGTGTATTTTACACATGGCCCAAAACAATTATTCTTCTGTGTGGCCCAGGGAGGCCATAAGGTTGGACACCACCGAGCTAGAGCAAACAGCATAAACATAAGGCTGGCCAAGGCAGGTTGTGATCAGGAAAGAACTTTATGACCCTATGCTAGAGAATCCGGACTAGATATCCAGGTAGATATGAAGTCTGAGAGGAGTAAAGAAGAATTAGATCAGTTACGTTTTTTAAAGTCTTCTGCCAAGAGTGAGTTTGATGGACTGAAGGGAAAGGGAAGCACTGCCAACAGTCCACATGGAGGATCAATGCCTGAATTAGTCCTGCCACCTCATGATGGAAAGATGACCTCTCCCCTGAAGGAGGGGGAAGAGGTGGGAAGAGAGTGCTGAGATATGTTTTGAGTTTAAGTCTAAGTTAAGTTACTCGTGTTCGTAGCTCAAAGTTCCAACATGCTGTAAATACTCAGTAAGTTCTATGAGATTAGAAACATGCCTATTTTACTCACAATTTTATCACCACTGACTGGCATTTATGTTAGACACTTGATTATTATGTGAATAAAAATGACTCCTGTGAAAATGAAATGAGATTTTCTTCAATTATTCCACATTCACTGAGTTTCAGGGCTAACATTAATGCTAACATAAATGCAGTAAGAGCTAGAGAAAGGAAAAACTAAAAATGGCTAAACATGTTCTTAAAGTCACAGGTGGTTGTGGCACAATCAATTGCTAGCATTCACCTCATTCTTTTCCCAAATACATTTAATAAAAAATGAATGATTATTCACTCAGAAATGGCACAAATTCTAAAAAACAATGGACTTTGGCATTTTATTGGGATGGGGAATGAATATATTTTATCATTTGCTTCTTAAATAAGATAATACCTTGGTTTTGCTGAGCTATTCACTTACTTCACTAATGACTCTTCTCTCCAGAATACAAATTAGAAGGTGAATAGAAAGTGTCCAAATATATGTCAGTAAAAGAGGGTGTTTGTGCATAAAGCCCCTTAGACCCATGTAGCTTATATACACTCAGTTTCCTAGCACAGAACAGATTGGAGCCACAAAAACTGACATTTTGGAAGTAGGGAAAGGTGCACCTGAACTTGATCTGTGTGGTTTCCCTGTACTATGTATTGTACATGAAGGTGCACATCTTTTGTTGGTGGGTGTCCCAGCTCTCATGAACCCCTCAGGTACCCTTAATGAGAAATGATTATACAATACTTTCTTTTTCGTATTCTAGTACACCGTGCTTACTTTTCAATACCAAAACGCCCTTTTCTGAATTAATGTTAATTTGAACAATAGCAGCTTTATTCGCCCTTCATGTTACTGTCCGTCCTCTGATCCTCCTGACTGGCTTTCCTCTTCACCCACCCCTGGAACTCCATACATTCTCTCAACTCCTCCATTCTTACAACGCCTTGCTCTCTCACCCCCAGCTCCTCCAAAAACAAGGCTGAGCGTGGAGTCTTCTAAAGTGGGCAGATCCCTCTTTAGGGATGGGGAAGGGGATGGTGATGGTATTAACAGTGCCCTGATCTCCACTCCGAGGAGCTAAGTTCTTGGAGAGTATTCTGAGGGCACCTGTGGACTGGAAGACTCATGTGAAAGCAGCAGCAATACCAGTAGCTGTTTATGGTCTTTATATAAAATTTTATATTTGAAACATATTAAATAGCCTCACTGATTTTTTTTTGAAAACTGCGAAATGAATCAATAGCAGAACTTACTAAGGTTAATGCACTGAAAGAATTATAGGTCATGCTCAACCACTGTAATTCAGGCAGAACTCTCTTTGTTCCCACACAGAAGTCTGTTGGATTCTTTAAACATTATCTATGGTTTATTATTTTCTGAGTTTTTTAAACTTTTAAATTTTCCTATTATATTTAATACTGATAAAGGGAATAGGCAACAAGGTGATACGCAGCGTAATATACATGCCAATAAGCAGCATCTAAGCAACATCTAAGAGGTGGTGAGGGAAAGCTATAAGAAGTTCCACACTGCTGGAGAACCACAGAGGGGAGAAAAGGTGGGCATGGGTCAATCATGGAGGGCCAGACTTAATAAAGAGCTAAGATACACAACCTAAACTTCATCCTGTAGGTGCTGAAAGCCATTAAAAGGTTTTCAGCAGGAACTAGGTACGTTTTATAAAGACGGTAATGGACAATGGACTGGAGGTGAAGAGAGACAGGAGGGGAAAAGACTAGTCAAAAGACACCTGACATAAGTGGGGCAAGACACAAAGGAGGAGTATTATTAGTCAAGAACTCTTATTGCAAGTGACAGAAAACTATCCCAAACTAGTTTATGCCAAAAAGAATTTATAAAGTTACAAAATTATAGAAGGAACTGAGACTGCCTACAGAGTATACTGCCTACAGAGAAAAATCTATTATAAGATACCTTGCCACACAGTTCTTTCCAAAGTGAACTTTCTGGAACCTTACAACTAATCTTCCAACACTTGGTTTCAAATAGCAATTTGTTAGGATAATTGCAGAGCCCACATTCATTCATTTATTCAGAAACTGTTTAATGAAGGTTTACCCTGAGCCAAGCTCTGTGCTGCTAGCTAGTAGATATTTCTATTGGTGGGAAAAGGGAAAAAAAACAAAACACATACAAAAAACCCCCTAACATCCTGTGCTTTCATAGACTCTAGAGGAAGAGAGAAATTTTCCATAAAAGTCTGTGAAATCTCTGGTACTCTTTCTAAGCCTCAGTTTCCTCACTCACAAAAAATTCTGATGTGAGGATTAAATAAACAATCTTCTTTTAAAACCCACTAAGTCTTCAAGAATAAACTGAGAACACCAGAGTACTTTCAGGTTTCTATGACTAAAACAACTCAAGCATTTATGATTTTATGATAAAAGAATGCAATTCTAGGCACTAATTGTAACAGTAATTTCTAGAAAATTCAAAGATTGAAGAAATGGGTGTTAATACTTCTAAGTAAAAGAGAACATTTCTTATAAAAATTCACTAAATTCTAATTTTCATTACTAAATATGAAATTAGAAGAGATTTTTAAAAGGGCCCAACACATAAACCTTCCTGTAGCAAACTAAAAGGATAATAAAGGCTAAGACTAGTCAAATTCTCCCCTGATAGTCAGTCTTCTGACCAATCCCCTATTTATTTTATCCTTAGACAACTTTCCTACATTCATCTAAAGTGAATTAAAGTCAGGAGTAAATAAATAATTGACATCATAACTTTCATCCAAGATTTCCAACCAATTTCAAAGCTCAACAGGAAATTCAGTAATATCTTTCCTAATATAAAATCTTAACAAAAGACCTTTAAGTAATATCCACAAAAATATCTTCCACTTACCAGTGAGTTAAAATTTAAAGCCATCAATGAAGAAAGATAGGATCTACTTCCTGTCAGACTCTCTTTTCCCACTCAGTAACAGTACAAAATATATTTCTGTACTCCAATTCTGAACTACCAATGTTTAGGAATTCAAAATAATATTAAGTAAAAAAGATGCTCCTCTAAGGTAAAGCCATGGAACCTCAAATCTCCTTAAGGCTATATTAGGGTACTCAAAACATCAAATATAAAAACAATGTCCAGTGCCCATTAACACTGCAGAAGTGTCTAACACTTGTATGATTCTACTGCATAAAATTTACAAACACCAAATGACAGGCTGAAGTACTGTTACAGTGGTTTACAGAATGTTATAAAAGATCGTTCTGATCATTGCAGAGCAACACTCTATCTTCATAAAAAGCACAGCCTCCTTACAATTTAGGAAGAATATGATCTGTAATGTAATACAACAGCTTAGGCTCACTTATGTAGAAAAGGCCTGTAATGACTAAGCCAGGTAGGCCGTGGCTTATAAGATTTTAATTCATTTTATACCACACCCATTTTTTCTCCTTTCACATATACAGATTTAACTGGTTTCAGTTTATCACTATATTAAATTTTTAAAAAATTACTGTTCAAGACAAGTTAGAATGATTCAGCAACTAAATCTTAAATCCAAGAGCAAATAATGCAGCTGATTGTTTTTTCTAAAGCAACCAAAATCTCACTCAAGAAAATCTACCTGTATGGCCAGAGAAAAAAGAGAAATTAATTTCTATCAAGAAATTTAATAAAGTGTAAGTTATGAAATTGACCATTTGAAAAATAATTTAAAATAATAATCACATAAATCAATGACTACATTTTGTAATTTTGCTTTTATTTTTCAGTAGATGAAAAGCGTCCTTGTTTACTTAATTTTAACAGGTTCATAATTTAAGCAATAAATTTTAAGAAGAGACTTACAAAGGTCCTTACCTTTTTCAATTTCTGTACTGATTACCTGAAAACAATAGGTAACAGAGCTTGGCTCTATTCTTTATTCCTTTTTAACATTTACTCATAGCTTAAAAAAACATGATTTTTATGAAATAAATAGCTGTAATAAGAACACCATTTACTATTTTACAGCCATCCTCTCCAACCTTCTTACAAAGCCCTTTTTACCTTCTTTGTTTAAAATTTCAGGTTTTTTAGGGAGTGGGGAGTAGGAAAACTGCATTCTGAAAGGACACCAATTAAAAGTATTAGCAAAAATAAAGAGACTAATCTTTTTTCAATATTTGGCAATATAAGATCCTAACTAATGGTAATTAAAACAACAACAACAAAAAAACAAAACCCGACTGAAAATAGTTCACACCCTGAAAATGTGGCCTATTTATCCTAAAAACATGCAATCAATCTATAAATAAATACAGATAAAATACAAAAATCACATTTAATATTTAAACTTTAAATCCTGAATTCTGCTCAACTGTCTCATCATTTTCATTTCAAAATCTATCTTATGTTTCAAAAAAAATACCCTTCATCCTGATATTCTAAAAATAGATTCCTACTGTCTCTTTTACAAAACACAATTGCGCTTGGTTACGAGTCCTACCCTATCAGCCACATCACCATTACCTAAAATTCTTATTTAACCCCATCTTTGGCAAGCAAAATGGTAACTAAATATAAAAAAAAATCTTACCTATATGCTGCATTTTCTTTCAAATGCAAAATGGTTAGATTCCCCTTTACTTAATCAGTACAGTGTCTGAACATTTTTCAGTCTGACTTGCAAATATTTGCTTTCTCTCTTAGGGCATACCATCCGCAGGGTTATACAGCACTACTTACATTCTCTTCCACATAAAAATCAGACATTACATGAAAGGAAAAGAAAGACAGCCCATTTCAAAGCATCTGGCAAACCTCCATTGGCAACCTGCCAAGCCTCTGCTAAACCTTCCTGTCTTTCCGAGCATGCTCACTTAAAACCAACAGCATGTTACTATGGCAACTCTGTAGGCAGCCTGTAAGTATGAACCGCCATTCTGATTTCAGAGTGCAAAAAACCAAATACTGCAGGGGAAGTAAACGGAGAGATATACTGTATGCCTTTCATCACATACAAGTATATTCATTTCATTTCATAAATTAATATTTGTATATGGAAAACAGGAACAGCATTCCATGTTTTCCAAGCAAGTATTTTTCATGCTCAAATAGGTCTTCTTTTTCAGTAAACTCCTCCTCTTTGTCTGCCCCAAGCCTCATAACAACTAAAAAAATACTGAACAATTTATCCCATTTGACAAAATACTGCTGAACAAACAATATTCGTGTAAAGCAATTATGTGGTACTCCATGATTTCCTACAATTATATATATACTCTAGATGACATAGTAATACTACAAATAAAATCATTAGTACTTATAAAATTTAAATCTTTTTTATGACTTATCAAACTGTGAAATGAAATATTCTTTCAGTATGAATAGAATTTTTTTATCCCCATTATATGTGACATACTGTGAAATGTCTGAAAGAGGTGGTTTTGAAGACAGACCAGACCTAAGTTCCAATTCTTGCCTACTTTTGAGCTGTGCCACCTTGGGAAAGTTACTTAAAATTTTCCTGACCCTCACTTTCCTCACCTTTAAAGTGGGATAATACCAGTTACTCCACATTGTAACAATTTAATGAATTAACACAAGAAATTAACCTAAAAGTTACATTTCTTTCCTCCATGGTTGTTTGGAAAAGATGAAAAAAACCCAAGTTTGTACTTGGTGATTATTTAACCTGAAAAGTTATTCTTTTTTTTTTTTTTTTTTAATTCATTTTTATTGTTAGACTTATTGGGGTGACATCTGTTAGCAAGGATTACATAGGTTTCAGGCATACAATTCTACAGTGTATTGTCAACTTGATGTATAATAAGTTCACCACCTAATGTGACTTCTCTTTCCATCACCTTATATTTAGCTTCCCCCCCTCCTCTCCCACCCCCTCCCCTTTCTCCCCT